>JAZKJV010002155.1:0-375000 GCA_037367405.1 Ottelia alismoides
TTTTGTGGTACTCTCGGCTACACTTTCGGTGTCTCCGATCTGGTGGAGCATGAAGACAAGTCTTCTGATTTGTGTACTCAGTCTCCTCTCTGGTTGTGTATAGCTGGCAGATCACAAGACCAAGTCTTCTGATTTTTCTAAGATCTCTAACCCATCTGAGTCTATTCACCTTGATGACCCTCGCAGGGTTGAGCTGAGTCTTGTGATATGTGGTGTGTTTCTGATCTTTTGACCCTTATGTCCATCGGATATCAAGTTGCGCAGAGTGTCTCCTATTCTTTATTTTCCATACCTTATTGAGACTATGATTGACCTAGATGAATCTGTATTGCTCGTTCTTCCTCCATGTCTTATGATATGAACTTTGATCTTTCACTCTTTTCTTATGAGTTGATGTTCTGCTTCTCGTACCAGATCTCGGCTTAGTTTTTGTCCTACTTTTTCCGATAGGTGACACCCACTGAATTGCATATTAGGGTGTTCTTTCTCTTTCTGACTATGCCATTGTTCTCACAGGGAGGCGATGATGAGAGTGCAGTATTCGACCATCAGATACAGTCCATCACTTCACCATTCTTCATTATTTCTATATATGTGTTTTGTCTCTTCTTTCGTTCTTTCCTCCTTATGTCATGTGTACCTCAAATCATTCATCACATATGTGTGTCAATATTTAGGACATACCTTGTACTAGGTATAGGGGTACATCTATTTATGTTGTTCTTTCTTCATTCCATTTCATCACTCTTGTTGTTTCTTATACTTAGGGATCTTTTACCTTAAGCATATGGGGAGTGTTGCCTACATTCACCCAACGTATTTTCTCTTTGATCTCTTTTATCAATTTCTTTTTGTTAATCTCCTCCATTGTCTCTTCTCTTGTAGATTTTGTCTACTATACATAGGGATATTTTACCCTACGTATAGGGGGAGACATACTGAGTTCTAATATGTATATTCCCATCCTCGACCTTCCCTATAGGTAGATACATTTTGTTATACTTAGGATTATTTGATCCTAGGGATGGGGGGACGGTCGACTTCTCATTTATTTCATTCTTTCATTCCTTTATTCTTTAGATTTTTGTATACTCATTACGACTAATGTCTTCTCTTTTTTATTTTCGATCTGTGAGGATATAACTCAATCTAAGTATAAGGGGTCGTATATATTTTGTTTATACAATAGCCATAACTCGTACTTCTATATTTTTAAAAATATGGCTAAAATACTATATATACATAATCAATTCATTAAATAAATTAATAAAAATATGCATATTATTACTCAAATTATTTTTATATATACTCCTTAATAAATCAAGTAAAAATATTTTGCAAAATTTTTGAAAAATAGTTTGGAAATCTATTTGAAAATCTTTTGAAAATAGTTTGAAAAATATTTTGTAAAATATTTTCAACCTTTGTAAACGTGTTTTTTTATAAAATTTCTTTTTTTTGTGAAATAAAATATTTTGAGAACCTATTTGCAAAAATTTTTGAAAATGGTTGCAAACATATTTCAAAAATCTATATATATTGTCTGAAAAACTTTTGCAAAATGATTTTCGAATGTTTGTAAATGTTTGTGAAAATTAAAAACATAATTTTGGACAATAGTTTTCAAAATTGTTTGTAAAATTATTTTCAAATAAGTTTGAGGGATACATACATCATTCTAATAAATAAACACTTTTCACCAACTGTGTATATATTTATCTATAAAAAATTATAACATGTCCCTTTTGTAAATCCTTTAAACCTCAATTCTTGTAAATAATAAAAAGCATTCCTTTGTAAATGTTTGTATCTATCTTTTATTCCAAAAAATGTTTTTTTGAAAAATCCCAAAAGCATTTGCAAAATCTCTTTAAAAAATTCATAAAAATTTAGTAAACCTTTTTTCAAAACAAATTCATAAAAAGTTCAAATTTTGAAAATTGCATTAATTTTTTTTCTACACTGTGCATAGCATTTGCATTTTTCAGATTGAGTTTGATAATTGAACATGTCTAAATAAAATCTGAAGATTGGAGCTTGGTTGGACCTTAAAAATACTTAGTCACAGAAATCTTATAGGAACTGGAATAGAGGTATTTTAGGTTTAGTTGACTTAATTCTTTGAGACCAATAGGCTTGGCTCAATGTAGTCTTAACCGCCTAAGTAGAGTATTTCAGAGAACACACATAACTCTTGTTGATAATGACCTAACTTATATACCGACTTTGCTCACCTCAGTTGAAGTGGTAGAGGGTTGGATTTGCTGACATGAGACACAAGCCAATAAAAACATTGGAAGTCACATATTTGTGGCAATTATTCCCCAACTCGATCCAGTAACCAAGAGGTATAATGACACAAGTTGTGGGTTGTTGTAAAGCTTCAAATGAGGGATAGTCTACTGGCTCAAGAGGGAAAATTCCTTATGTAAATGTTGTTGTATATAGTATTCAAAAAAATAAGAAAAATAAAGACTCCAAAAAGTGGACATGCCTGATTCAAAATAAAATGCTTGTCGAAGTATGTACATATTTGTATAGTCAATAAGCAAATGTGAGCTTCATGTCAGATATATTTCTGAGCCTACAGTCGGGAGACTTCGCTACACTAGTCAAGCATCCTAGACTTGGTAGCTACACTTGCTACTACCCATTCTTTCTCTCCACCTCCTCTTCTTGAGCTGGTTGCCACTTGAACTTAGAAAGGAATACATTGCATCTCGAGGAAAGAGTTGTTGGATTGGGGAATTAGGGTCACCATGTTGGAGAAGATTGACTTTTACAGCTTCAGCCAAGGAGAGATACAAATCTCACACACTTTCAAGGTAGATTCATAGTCATAATTATTTATGTATGATTTTAAGTGTTCTGACTTGGCCATTAAGGATACTTGAGCAGGGTTTTATGATTCTCAAGGGCTGTTGTGTTTCAAATCCGTTTCTCAATAAGGTTCCGGCAACACCTAAATTCCAAAGGTCCGACTTAAGCTCCAAACTTTGATTTGCAAAGACAAGTTTGAGAATAAAATCAATCCACTTTTTCTGTTTATTTTCTTTATTTTTATTTTCACTCATTGCATAAGTGTTTGCTAGGGAATAGCAAAGGCAAGTATCGGGGGTGATGAATCTCCATTTCATCACTTTTATTCTATCATTTTGGCCTTAAAAATCCTATTTAGTGCATGTAAATAGAATTATTTTATACAAATTAACATTCTTTATTTATTCCATTTATTGTATATAAAATATTGTTTTTAATGTCAAAAGTATAGAATAAAGAAAAGAAAAGAAAAAGAATAAAATACTAAAGGTATTTTATGACACTAAACCCCAGTACCAAGTCAAGAATTGATTTGGTCGATAAGGAATAAAGTAGGGGGAGATAAGTTCCAAAAAGATAATGAAAATTCCATTCTTTTATTCATAAACAATTCATTTTTGGGACCTATTTTATTCTTTATTATTTACCAATCAAATAAAGAAACTTTGTACATGAAAGTTGTAGATAATAATTTGCAAAAAAAAATGTAAAATTGAGTTTGCACAAAAATAATATATGTTGTACTTTTTATGATCAAAATAAAAGCCAAAATCCAAACTACCCATACCCATATCTTCCTAATAAAAACTCAAAATACACCAAAATCACGCTTTAATTGCATATAACTTTTTCTTATCTATTTAATGATGGTGATTTCATTACATTTGGAGTTAAGATGTGAAGTTAGCTTTTAGGACACCTATTGCATAGTATATAAAATATTCATTTTATTTCCCTCTCATCATTTTTATAATTTTATATTTATATAATTTTGTAAATATTATTTATAATATATGTACATATTTAGAATAGAATAAAACCATGAAGAAAATACAAGAATAAAATAGTCTCTATGAATACATAAATGAAATCCCCAGACTTATACCTACAAAACGTGTATCCCTATTTATTTAAATGTATATAATAAGTCAGAAAAATAAAATAAAAAATATACTTGTATATAAAAAATAAGTTATAAATAAAGTATAAAATAAAATAATAAATTAAAATACAAAATAAAAATAAAATATACAAAACATAGATAAATATACCTATAATAATACCCTTAAAAATCAACTTATAATAAATAAGCCCATAAAAATAAATAAAAATCATACTAAAATACTACATAAAATAATAAACATTTTTTATTTTATAAAAAAATAAAACCATTTGCTATTTTTAGATAATTATTTTTTGAATAAAATGGCCTATTTTATCATGTAGTGTCCTGCATGGACCAATCACATTGTGAGGAACATTGATCCTAGTCAAATACCTCCCTAGGTCGCCTGACTTGACAGAAATGTCGAGTCCTACACTTTCCTCCCTTTTCTCCGTTCGATCCGTCGATCATTTCATCAAATCTTCACACATCAATCAATCTAGATCTACGCCCAAATCTTGGATCTATTGTACTTAATTTGGATTCACCCCAAACCCTAGGTCAATAAGGGTGTCCACTGTGTTTATAAATAAGAGCCTCCGTCCTTCTCCACAAAGTTGGTCATTTTCGGAGCCCTAAAGCCAGCTGTACTCAGTCTAGTATGCATGCAGATAAGAGGGGGGTACCCTGAGGTGTTGGCACGGCTAAAAGAGGAGGGAGGTGCACCCACGACGGCACTCTAACGACTATCTTGCTCCTTGGCCTCCGGCCAAGTTTGGACTGTGCCTTTACTTCCCTAGGTATATTTTGTTCTTGTCTTTCATTTTCTGCATTTAATTTAGTATTTGAAATACGTTATTAACATAAATTGGATTAATCACCTCACCGAAGCTCTCGAGCTCCGGCCATGTTTCATTGTAATACACCAGTCTCCGACCGCTACGTTTACCCCATCATCTTTCCCATCAAGTTCTCCATCTGATACGACCACTAAGACCCCCTGTTCACATGTTGGTTAGTGAATCGAGGGTCTTTCACCGCCTTTTTCCGGACCCTTTCTACCCATCTCCATATCAATATATTCCAACTTCACAATCGATTGAGGTTCATCGCCTCGAGCCAAGAAACTTCTTTGTGCAATTCCCACACTATAAGGACCCTTCTTGGGCCAAAATCGAACCTGTAGAGGGTCTCTAGGAGCTCCATCTTCCACGACGTACCAGGACCCCGTCAATGGTCCTGGACCTTATCGAGCCCATCAAGACGACCTTCTTGGAGGTGTAGAGTCAAAGATCATCAAAGAAGACTGTCAGATTGAGGAGATATCATCGATCGAAGACATGGAAGTATGTTGTTCTTCCCTATTCTTAGAAGAGAGCAACCATCATCCGATCCAACGTCAAACTCCAGGTCTAGTCCCAATTGTTGGATGCGAGACGAAGCGAAGCATGCTAGAGCCGTCGGATCGAGCTTAAGTGATCTAATCTCCACTGTTTGCCAGCACATAATGGGGGTAAATTGCAGATCCCCCTCCACATTTTTCGTTTATTAGTCTTGTAAATAAATTCTATAGTTTAAATAATTATGTAAAATTTGCATAGAAGTCCCTGAACTTATTGGATATTGCATATGGGTCCATGTTAGGGCACCTCACGTGCCGTTCCACGCGAGGTGGCCATTTTGCAAAGATACCCATGTGGGTTTTGTATTTATATTTAGTACATAAAATATGAATATATGATGTATATTTTTGGTATATTTGCATGCTACCCGTAATACTTGTTTTTAATTGCAAAATGCCCTTCCTAGTTCATGTATTTTGGTGCTTGAATTTTATTTATTAAAAACAAAATCCAAGCTCCAAAAATTATGAAAAATAAGGATAGATTCTTGCTAGAATTTATTCATGCCACATATTTGGATTTGCAATTTAGGCTTTTATCTATTTAATAAAAATCAAAATGAGCACATTTTGTCCCTACTTGACTTGAAAAATACCAAAAGATATAAAAAAATTTAAAAAATTCCCAAAAAAATATATGTTGTTTATTATTGTATTTTATAAACTCCAAACCAAAAATCCCTGAATAATAAAAAAGAAAATGATAAAAATAAAAAAGCTCCAAAATCTAGTAAAAATGTGAAATCACCAAAAATCCAAAGAAAATATTTTTGTCACTGAATTTTCTTTATATTAATATCTGTCATTAAAATTGATTAGGGGAATTTTGGAATTTATTTACTATTTTTTATCTTCAAATCAATTCAGGCTATTCATTTATTCCCTGGTTTGGTATATTTTTATTTTAAAAATATATACAAGTGTGCAAAAATTCCAAAAAAATCATAAAATCATCGAAAAAATATATGAAAACAGAAACACATTTTATTGCATGTAATTTTGTTTGTTTGTATTAGAAATTATAATTATATTAGCATATTATATGTATATACAACCTTATATAAACTTATATTATATATACAAAGAAATAGAAATTAAAAAAATTAAATATAAAAGAAATAAAAATTTTAAAATTAAAAAAATTAAAAAATATAAAATTGAAAATCCAAAAAATATATAAATGAAAACCAACGCAAAAAATTAATAAATGGACAAGATAAAAGAACAAGTTTTGCATTTATTTGCACAATCTACCGTTCGCTCCCTTAGTTCGACCACTACACATGCTTTCACACTATATACATTTGTTGTAGAGTTATAATAATGTTTAACCCAACATTTTTGCCTTACATTGCTTTATTTAATTGTGGGTTAATTGTTGTTTGAATGAGGGATTTTCTTATGGGTCGCCTCAGTGACACTTTTGTCCTCACTACCTTTGTAGCGAGGATCATTCTCTTAGACCCACAAGAAGATTTCTCGTTCAACAACCATCCACAGTCCAATGGCCTGGTCGAATGTTCAAATAGGGAGATAAAGATAATACTGCAAAATTTGTGAGTCCTGGTAGGAAGAATTGATCATAACTCCTAGATTCTGCTCTTTGGGCCTATCAGACTGTGTACATGTCATCATTAGGAATGTCTCCCTACCTCCTAGTGTACGACAAGCCATGTCATTTGCCCTTAGAACTCATTCACATATCTTTGTGGCCAATTCATGTCTGTAGTTTGGACTCCAAGAAGGCTGGAAAAAAAGAAAGCTGGATCTGAATTGACTTCCTGAATTCCATGAGTATGCATACGACAATAGCCTAATGTACAAGGTGAAGGTCAAGAAGTGGCACGACAATCACATCCATTGCAAGACTTTCGAACCAAGTCAGATGGTTTGGTTGTTTGATGTTAAGCTCAAACTATTCCCCACGAAGTTGATGAGCAAGTGAACCATGCCTTTTACAGTAAAGCATGTGCGTGACAATGAAAGCATTGTTATATCTAGTTTGTCAGCTGAAGCACAATCGTTTGTTGCCAATGGACGATTACATAAGACATATCTTGAACATGATATGTCTCTGTCCGTGGTAGATTCGATTAAAGTAATCTATGTTGAAGAGCTCAACGTCGCAACATCAATACAAGTAGACGAGGCACAGAAAAACATTTTTGATTAGTTAATCAATGTCTTCTTTTGGTTTTCATTTTTCAAATTCTTTCTTTCATGTTGCCCTCACCCCATTCATATGTGCTATACTTAGGATATGCTTCATCCTAAGTATAGGGTGGGTGAGTTCCCTCATATTATTCATTCTTAGATCCCTTACATGTCTCCTCAACTCTTGACTTTCTGTATATACTTAGGGATAGCTTAAGTATAGGGGGAGACAAGCCGAACCAATGATTCATTTATTCATTCCCACCTGTGACCCTCTCTGCATGTAGAATACAATCTACTATATTTAGGATTAATTGATCTTAAGTATAGAGGGGACAGTTGACTTCTTATTCTTCATTGAGACATTGTCTATAATTAGTATGAGTTATGTCTTCCTTTTCTCCTCGATCTATGAGGACATAACTCAAGCTAAGTATAGGGGGGTCAATATATATTTTGTATATATGTTATGTACTTTCATATTTTTAATAATATAGCTAATTAATAAAAAAATGTAAAACATATATTAAAATTCTTTGTATATATAGATTAACAAATAAGGTAAAAATGTGTTGCAAATTGTTCGAAAAATGGTTTGAAAATCTTATTGAAAATCCTTTGGAAATATTTTGTAAAATATTTCCAACCATTGTAAAAATATTTTATTTGTAAAAATTTCTTTCTTTATTTGAGTAAAATATTTTGAAAATCTATTTACAAATGGTTTGGAAATTAGTTACAAAAATAGTTTGAAAAATCTATATATACCATTTGAAAATCTTTGCAAAATGATTTTCAGACTCTGTAAATGTTTATAAAAATTATTTCTCAAACTAGTTCGCAAAATAAGGTTTTAAAAATGTTTTTGAAAATCTTTTCAACTTACTTTGAGAACTATGTACATAATCCAAGAAAATAAAATCTTTTACGAACTTAGCACAATAAATGAAAATAATAATTAAATCTTTGTAAATACATAGTGTAAATTCCTAAAACCCAACTCTCGTAAATAATAAGATGCACTCTCATGTGAATAGATGCACAGAAATATTTACCAAAACTTTTTATTTTGAAAATACCTGAAAATTTACAAAGTTGAAAATCCCCCAAAACATTTGCAAATTATTTTCAAAAAAATTGCAAAGATTTTTTAAAAAACTCATAAATTTTCAAAATCGGAAAAATTAAATCATAAATATATTTTTCTTACATTTTACATAGCATTTGCATTTTTTAGAATAGCATAGACAATTGAACAAGTCTAAACAAAGTCTGAAGATTGGAGCTTGGAATAGACCTTAATACACTTAATTTCAGAGGAACCCACTGAGGACTGGAATTTGAGATATTTCATGTGACCTTGACTTAATTCTTTAGGCTCCATGAAAGTGTGTTCATGAGTCAATTCAATATGCATAAATAGATGACTCCATATCGTTTGTAAGACTCTTGAGACATTGGCTTGACTGGAAACCTCACACCCATCACTTAGCTCAACTCAGACGGACTGTTGAAAAATCTTGGAGTCTAAGTCGGGACGATGCAAGGTCGCTTTGTAAAGAGTAGTTTAGGAATCATTCTTGGGGATTGCTTACACCGGTACTCTAACCCACTTCTTTTCATAACAATTATCTCTAAAGAGTGGAAATGGTTGTATCACTTAAAGGTAGCAAGAGTATGCGACTAAAGAAAGAAAAGAAAAATAAATGAGACACCGTAGGTGTTGAGTAGGGTTGTTAGAAATTTCTCAGGTTTGGCATTCACTCAGATTCAGCTCGCTGAAAGTTCGATTCAGATTCGATTCAAAAATAAACGAACCGAACCTGAACACGAGTTTGGGCTCGATTAAATAAACAAACCGAACCTAAAAAACATAGGTTCTCTCAGATTCGGTTCGTTAAAAGTTCGATTATATACACAAATACATATAAAAAGTATATATACATACATATTGTATATATACAAGGAAAAAATTCATTCTATATTAACGTAAGGACATTCACTAATTTTTCCAAACCCATCCAGTCGTCCACTCCCTATGTCCCTGTTCCCTATTCCTGAAATTCCACAAAACCCTCCCCTGCAACTGCGGTTTTTCCCTTTGAACAAAAACACATGCACAACATTTATTCTTAAATGAACCTTTAACAAGCCGAACCGAACCTTTACGAACCTTACCCGAGCCGAGCCGAACCTGATTACAGTTTTCATTTTATCGAGCCGAACCGAGCCCGATCTTGAAAGTATGGTAAACGAGCCAAACCGAGCTTGGGTTGGTTCGCTCAGATTCAGCTCGTTTACACCCCGAGACTCGATCATCATGATGAATTAGTCAACAAGGAATAAAATAGGAGGAGATAGGGCATCCGATTGTGTAGAGTGCATAGCCTGAAAATCCTAAAAATATAGTCCCATAATTAACTTTTGAGACTTTTTTATTCTTTATTATTTATGCATCAAATCAATAACTTTGCACATGAAAGTTGTACATAAAAATGTACAGAAAAATAAAAAATTAACTTCACAAAAATATAATACACAGTGTACATTTTCTATTCAGAAGAAAAATCCAAATCCAAACTTCCTAGACGTGAATCTCCTCCATATAAACTCAAAATGTACCAAAATCACCTTTAGTATTGGTTCTGTCTGTAATTATCATGGTATGGCAGAGACTATTGTGGTACTGAGGCTGAGGGTTCTAAACAAATTTCCCTCCTCATTGCTGAGGTAATTGGCGGTTACCTGACTGGTAGCCCTACTGCGGTCCGCCTGGACGGATCTATTGTGCATCGTTGGCCCATACACCATTCACCTCTTGAATGAGAGGTGGGATGGGGCTCAGGCTGGTAGACTACCAGATGTTGTTGTGGTTAGTGTAGAGATGTCAGCTCGGGGGATTACTCATAATATATGTGCTGGATCGCTAGCTGGGTTGGACTTAGTTGAGGAGTCTATGGCGATGATTGTTCCTTCAACTCAGCGGGAGTGGTGGCCGATGCAGACACAGAATTGCAGGAGCTGATTGTACTAACTAACAGCTCCAGCTTCTTAGTAATCTGGTCGAACTTGTCCATATGTTGCATCCTCTATTCGTTCACAGCAAGTTTCGCTAGGTTATGTGATTGTTTCTCAATAATATACACCTTGGAAAGGTGGCTCCCTATGATGCTCAATTGGAGCTCTCATCTTGTTCGACTCATTAGAAGATGCCATATAAACTGGCTTCTGGAGAGTGTGGGGCTGGTGCTGATAGGCACGGGACGATGACAAGGAAGCCTCTCATTTGACCATCTCCTCGAATATCTGTCAAACGACAAACTTTTCTTTGTTAAAATGCAAGCTTCAACAAGCGGCATCCACAAGCTTCTGACTTTCAATTGTTAGTCCACCAAAGAAATGTTGGACCAAGCTGGTACTTAGAATGTCATGACGGGGACATTTCTCCTACAACTTTGTAAGCCTCTCCCAAGCCTCATGGATAGATTCATGAGCAGCTTGGATGAAGTTTTCTATGCGGGAGAGCACGCAATTAAGTCATCCGAGAGGATAATATTTGTGCAAAAAGGTAGACTTAACCTCTTCCCGTGTCGTGACAACCTTCCCCAAGTGGATGATCCAAAGAAGCACCTTATCCTAAACGATGAACGGGAATGCCGACATCTTGACTACTCCTAACAATGTTAGGGCAGTGAGATGTACCACAAATGTGCCCGAACGGTTGCAGATGGATACAAGGTTCTTCATTTGCATTTCCATAGAAATTTGGTAGGAGCACCAAGCGTTGAGGCTTCACCTCTAAATGTGCGTGGATTGCTGGGATTTGGTTCCACTCGATGACTTGCCCTGGTTCTAGAGTTGTATGTCTCTTTGAGAGTCATCTTGAACCGCTCTCCTCTGGGTTCATCTGTCAGGTCTCCACGACCTCCATACGCTCTCTCTTCTTCTTATCCTATCTCTCCTTCTCCTTAGATTATTAACCATGCTTTGGACGGCGATCTGGGCCAATGCTTGGTCTGTGAATTGCTGCTATATCGCTTGAATGGAGACGAGAATATGGGCATTCACAGTGTTTTGATCTGGCTAGACCTGCTCTGACTATGGCTGTGGAGGGTGTTGTGATCCCTTCCCTTTTCCTAAAAGAACCATCTCTGTATTTGTTTCTGAATTTGAAAGAATCTCTGGATCTAGATCTAGCTTGTGATTTACACATGGAATGATGCCCTGATTAGTTCAAATAGAAGCACTAAATGCATAGAATCATTCTGTGTTAAGATCAACATAGAAATTCATTAAGGATGGTGAGATGTAAGGAGTGAAATCAATTGTCATCCAAAATGGACAGAGTTCAAGACAAAAGTGATACCAGATTATTGAAGAAGGCAGTGAGTCTGGAGATCAGTTTGTTGAGTCTTAACCGAGTTCTCAGGAATCACCCCGAATTTTTAGAGAAGGCAGGCACATGGAATCGATATTGGTGTGGGCGAAGTCCCAACTAAGCCATCCATGGGTCACCATCTTGGAGGTGAAGAGGATGATCGAGTTTGGATGAAAGATACGATGGTCGAACAAGTAATAAAGGGTGTGAAAAATAGTAGAAAGCTCGAAATGATCAGGGGGTCAAATGAGGAATAAAATAGATGAAAGTGGAAAAGTCACAAAATATGCAGGACCCATCTTTGAACTTAACTAAAATCAAACAAACACCAAACAATTATGGATTCACCAACTCAACACAGATGAAGTCTTAAAAGTTCGGCTATTTTTATCTGTTCAATTTTATTTTTATTTTGCAGGCAAGATCTTATAACAAGTCCTTATGAATGTTAACCTGATAAGAGCGTGTGTACTATTAGGAAAGCGCCTCGTGCTTCTTTTACCTCCTTTGTAACATGTGATCTGCACAATAAAAGGTCTTGATCTCATGTCTGGGAGGCTATTCAGCCAAAGAATAAGAGAGGAATCCAATAAATGAAACCAATACTTCAGACCTCGCCCGTAACAAAATCACCCGTAAGCATGCAAGGACCTACTCGAACAGAAATTGATGAGACAAACAAACCTGTGAGGGTGTGGCCTACACTCATTACTTCAAACCTAGTCGGATGCTCCACACAAGGCGGGAACATCGTTCTTGAGGAGGCCCTACTCGGTCACGTACATTAGAAGCCCCCATACTTCATCATCTCAGGTAATAATCAAAGCACCACAGATCGGGATCTGAGCTCTATCCTTAGGGGTTGTGCCTCACCCGTTCAAGAATGTACATGAAAACAATAAGGATTTATGAACCCAAAATAATGATGTCCATTATGTGTTTTATTAAGGTCAAATTGTTATTAACAATCCTCTTGTTTAAAATGTTGTGTTTTCAATTTCTGAGTATTTTTCAGAGAAATCCGCCTAATGATTTTTTAATATTCACTTTAAGTCCTAGGTTATATAGATACAGGAGGAGAGGATGGAAAAGACATGCACGTCGTCACTAAGTGACTAATGATGCATGCGAAATCAAAATTATTTATAGCTCTTTCCATCTCTCTCCATGCTGGAAGCAAGGAAGAATTGAAATATCTACACTATATAGTGATATGCAAAAGCAAAAAATTATCCTAAACAGTAGCCGTTATTATAGATAAGAACCAAATGCTAACTATTCAAAATGGATCCGCAGTTTCTAGTCTTGTAGACCTCTCGGTGCCCGCTACAACGGATCCTGCAAGTGTTGTATGAGGTCACTCATGGCGCAGGTTCCAAATTTGAGTAATTAGCAATTAATTATTTGAATAAGTCCAAGCGTGTATCACTTAGATGCATGCAATTTAATTAGAGATTTGGACCTAACTACCGAGTCAAGCAATCCTAGTGTCAAAGGGCTCACTCGCATAAATATAGAAACAAAGGCAGAAAGCTCTAATCACGAGAAATAAAATAAAAGAAAGGCAAAGAAAACATTAAAAACCATAATGAGGCCCTCAAGTGAACAATCACTCGGGTACTGGACTCACCAAGTGTGGCAATGTCCAAATTATTACAATTAATTATGCAAAATAAACTAGATACTCTCACAAAAATGAAAAATAGAAACTAAAGGTGGGATGTTCTTCTCCTTCTTTCTTATTCCTCACTCATGCTCTCTCCTAGTTGGCTCACAAGAGAAGTCCATCCTCTGCTCACCTCGGGTGCTCCCACCTCCTAAGAGATAGCCATCGCCAAGTGGTCCCTCACAAGGAATATCAACAAGAAAACATGAGTTAGAATAATCAAATAATTATCAAAATAAAGTAAGCATAAAATAAAGGAAAAATAATGTGCAGTATGTACAAAATGTGCTACGATCCGTTGGTCCCCGTCAATGTCATCATTTGTTTAACCGAAAATAATCCCAAGAACAGTCTTGTGGTCCACACAAGGCTGGACCAACAATCGCTATGTCAACCTCTCTTGAAGACCAATTAGCTAAGCAACAATCAACCACCACAATAATATTACGCAATGAATAAGCAGGTGTGAATCAAAATTTGTTATACCCTACAAACAAGTGTATAGTGAACAAGCAGGTAGGGTTCAAACTCAGGGAACAAACGTAGTAGCACAGGTATTTTACTTATAAATAAATAAGGTATAGACGTATATAGGTATGCACACTATTTATTTAGGTTTTGTGGGGTATTGAATTTTTATTTTCTAATTAAAATTTTATATTATTTTTAAATTTTATATTATATATTTTTTATTTTTAAATAATTATAAAAATTTTTGATAATGACTAATATAAAAATATATTTAGCTATATTATATATAATACACTATATGGTAATTTAAATATAAATATAGGTGAAAATAACCAAAATAGCAAAATAATTTTTTTATTTTTTATATTTTTCAACTATTTTAGTGATTTTTCAAGTATTTTTTCTAATACTTAGGTATTTTGAAGTCCCAAATATCCCAAAACATGGACTAAATAAATAGGCCAAATTGATTTGGGGTTTAAAAATTAAAGCTTCAAAATTTTACCAAATAAACTTTAATAAATACTAATATCTATAAATAGAAATACATAATTGAAATGAATATTTTTTGAGTTTTTGAAGAGTTTTTATATTTTTATATAATTTTGGATATTTTTAATTTTTATCATTTTCTTTGTCTATTTTTAAGGATTTTTGTCTGGTATTGCTAGATGCTATAATAAATACTACTATTTTTGGGAAAATTTTGAAGATGGTTTTATGAGTTTTAGGATTTTTTAATTCAAACAAGGACAAAATTGTGCTATTTTAATTTTTAATAAATAGGGAGAATGCCTAAAATGAAAAATTAAAAATATAACGTGAATGAGGATGCAAGCAGGCACGGGTGATATTTATAAAAATTAGGAAACAAGCATAAAATTATTGAAACTACCAGGGGTATATTTGAATTAAATAAATGGTAGAGGCTACATGCAAATATCTCAAAATTTTACAACTAATATTAAAAGTTTTAGTATCAAACTATAATTCTAAAACTCAGAGGGATTTACATGTAATTTACACACGTACGTGGGTCGTCAAGTGAGGTGATGTGGTAGGGGGATTAAATGCAATATTTAAAATGTTCGAGGGTTTACATGAAATTCACCCCTTACTTTTTAAGCGTTATGAAATATTTACAGTACCTTTTAGCTATTATAAAAATGCATAGGTTTCCTATGAAATTTACCTGCTTAAAATGCCGATGATCGGGCCATTGTCATGCTACTATGTGGACGATCCAATAGTCGTCCTTGCGCATCCCTTCGATAAGATTCAACAGTCCAAATTAGATAGATTCAACAGTCCAAATTAGATATGGACTGGTGTTCTTGATTGGACTGTTTAGGGGGATAGGAAGAACATCCAAAGAACTACATGATGACGAGGTTCGATTCTTTTTTTCTTCATGCTCTGGTAGTGGAATGCTCCTCCAACAAACCCAACAGTGAGCTGAGCTTCCTCCACGTGCAGGGGGGTCCTTGGGAGGGTACAACGGGGCTCGACCACCCCTGATGGCTCCAGATGACCTAGAGCTTTGTCCAGGTGCTTCCACCATTCAGGGAGGGTCTTTTGGGATCTTTGACTTGCACGAAACAACTCCTGGGCTCGAGGGCAAACTCCTCGATCAGCGGGCTAGGCAAAAAGGTGGGTGAAATGGAACAAAGGTGGAACTCCGATGTTGGGTGACGGAGGGAGCTCTGATTCCCATATCCACGATGGATCTGGGTTGGATGGGGCAGGTAATTGATGGAGAAGGCGAGGGGGAGTGAGATGGTGTGACGATCGAGGTGAGTTGATGGTCGGATGACAATGATTTTCCTTGGAACTCAAGCTCCATGGATTCAGGACCTTTTCTAAATTAGCATTAACGATGTGTTTAACCTAGAAATTAAAGGCAAGAAATGAATCTAAGGGTAAGATATTACTTAATAATGCTAAAGATCATGCCTCGAATCGATAGTAGGATGATGAAGCATGACCACCAGGCAGAGCTCCGGTGATGGGTTGGATACGCCTCCTCCTTCGCTCCACCTTGCTGTTATTCACCAGAACCACTTTGCTCTCACAATTCGAAGCTTCAGGGGTGATTTGAGGCACTAAGAGTGAATCAAGAAGGATCAAAAGTGAAACAAAGACCATAGGGTTTACAGAGGTGGTTTCCTGCCAAAAGGATGGAGAGGTGATGTGCGAATCGAATGTGGTAGGTAGAGATGCTCGCATGGGCGAGGGTCAGTGACAGAGCGACCTCACAATGGTGGAAGTCCAGAGAGGTCTGGAAGTAAGGGGGATGTGTGAGAAATTTAAGAAAAGAGGCCTCCCATGGGTTCTGACAGGGCATCCCTTGAAAGCTGTGTTGACCTCAGGTCAACGAACGAGGCTCTCTGGTTGATCCACGTGGGCCAACCAGGAAAAAGATAATAAAAAACTATTGTAAATTCAACAACAAATAGCAAATGAATTAATTAATTTTTGGAAATAAAATAAAAATGTTTATTATTTTATGTAATATTTAATTATGATTTTTATTTATTTTTTTCATATTAATTTATTGTAACTTACTTTTTATAAGTATATTTATAGGTTTGTTTATGTATATTCTACTTATTTTATTTTGTATTTTCAATTTTAGTATTTTATACACTCAATTTATATATTCAAAACTTTAAGTATGCACAAATATATTTTTATATTATTTTTTGATGTATTTTGTATACTTAAATAAATAGATGTATTTATTATATAGGTGTAAGTATAATATATTCATCTATGTGTATTGATATATTATTTTACATTTGTTTTTAATGGTTTTGTTGCATTCTAAATATGTAGATTAACTATATAGAATATTTACAAAATTATAAAATTATAAAATAATTAAAAGTATAACAATAAATTAAATGAATTTTTTATTCATGTATATTGTACAATAGGGAGGTCCAAAACCTACCTTTTGCATATTAAACCAAATTAAGTGAAATCACCTTCATTAAATAGCTAATAAAAATTTATATATAATTGAAGATGATTTTGGAACATTTTGAGTTCATATAGATGAGATACAGGTTTGGGAAGTTTGGATTTTGGATTTTTATTCTGAATATAAAATGTACACTATGTATTATTTTTGGGTGAAATTAATTTTGTATTTTTCTATGTATTTTTATTCACAACATTCATGAACAAAGTTTATTAATTTGATGCATAAATAATAAATAATAAAATGCGTTCCAAAAGTTAATTATGGGCTTATATTTTTAGGGTTTTCAAATTGTGTACTCTGTACAATCATGATGACTGAGTCTCGGGGGCTAGGGTCACTCAACACCTATGATGTCTAGTATCTTTTTCTTTTCTTACTTTATTCTTTAACTTTGGAATTAAATACAATAAGTATACACTATTCGATACGGTATATTGTATAAAGTAAAGAATGTTTATTCTAATAAATTAATGATATATACATGCATTTAGCTAAATATTTAAGGCCAAAATAAAAGAATAAAGGCGATGAAATGGAGATTCATCACCTTCTCTGACACTCATCAGTGCGTTTGGAGGTTGGAGGTGCAAGATACAAGCAATCGAAAGAGCTATCCAGTATAGTTCTTCCATGTTCTTTCAAGACCCTCCTGGACTGTCTGATCAAGCCCAATTCTAGCTGGAGAAGCAACAGTTGGATCGAGCAACGCAATCACTGTTAGATCCGCTTGCGAAATCTCATCTCGTCCATCCAATGTGAACCGGTATTGTTAAATAGCGATCGTCCACGTGCTCAAGTGAAGCACACCCCCATCCATTAGCATGCGATGAAGGGTAATTTTAGCCTATACCTCCACACCATTTTTATTTCTATTTCAATCCATAAACTTTAATTTTTAGTTTAAACATTTCTGGAATATTTTCTAGTCAAACCATGTACTTCAGTTTATTTATATTTCAGTTTATTTATATTTTGGTCCGTGCTAGCGAAGCTTACGTTCCCCCACTTGATTTGTGTATTTTGCATATATACCCTATCCGATTTATATATTTGCTTTTAATCCACTAAATGCATTATGTAATGTAATATTATTGGTGATAATTGCATGCTTGCCTCTATCATTGTTCTTATTTGCAAAAATTCCCTTCTGGTTATATATAATTGAACATATTTGGTATATTTACATGCTTTCCCTATGTACTTTCATATCTTGTTTTAGAATAGCACACTAGTGATGAATCTCCATTTCATCATCTTTATTCTATCATTTTGAATGCTTGTAGATAGGATTAATTTAGGCTTTTTATCATTCATGCATCATTGTGTAAATATTATATAAAATACAGCTTTTAAAGTCAAAATTATAGAATAAAAAACAAAAGAAAAAAATATTGCAAATATTTTATGACCCGAAACCCCAAGACCTAGGCATCTCGATGAATAGGTCAACAAGGAATAAAGTAAGGACAGATAAGGGCCAAAATACAATAAAAATACCTTTTATTTAATTCATTCTTTACTAATTTTTGGGACCTATTTATAATTCCATTTTTTATACTTCAAATAAAGAAACTTTTAACATGAAAGTTGTAGATAATTATATTATTAAAAAAATTGATTTCATACAAAAATAGTGTACAGATAAAAAGTTATGATCTGAATAAGTTTCAAGAATCCCAACTTCCCAGACATGTATCTCTCAAATAAAAACTCTAAATGTATCAAAATCATTTAATTATATATAACTTTTAATAATCTATTTAATAAAGGTGGTTTCATATTTTTCGGAGTTACGATTTGACAGTTAAGTTTTGGACCCCTCTTGTATACTTATACTGATTAAAATATTCATTTTATTAATTATTCGTTATTTTGTAATTTATATTTTAGTAATTTTGTAAATATTATTTATAATATATGTGTATATTAAAACATGAATAAAAATATAAAAAAATGCAAAAATAAAATAATTGTATAAAATACATAGGTATAATACCTATAAGTACACATATATAGACTATACATCTATTTATTTAAATGTATAAAATATATCAGAAAAATAAAATAAAAATATATTTAATTCATTAAAATAAGTTATAAATTTATAAAATGATAATAAAATTAATAAAGTTAAATATACAAAATAAAAATAAAATATTAAAATATATAGATGAATATACATGTTTATAATCCATAAAATATATAACCCATATAGATGAATATTCCAGACCTCAAAAAATAAATAAAAATCATAATAAAATCCTTCATAAAAAATAAATATTTTTTTATTTTATAACCAAAAACTAATTAAATCGTTTTTTATTTTTAATCGAATTAATAAAACTTTTAGCCAAGGAATTTTCTGGTCGGTCCACGTGGACCAACCAAAATCCTCCGTTGGTTGACCTTGATCAACTCTCTTACCGAGGTCTGGCTCCTGTCAGATTGTGGTTTTTTGGTTTCTCTGATTTTTGGAGAATGTGTCTTGCACCTTCTAGTGTTGGAGTCTTCTTGACTTTTGTTCCCCATGGATCGAGGATTCACGTCGGGGGCTCTCTTCGGGCTGTGGATCATCGATTCGTCTGCCATCCTTTGTTCTTCTCCCCCACTCGTCAACCTATTTAAAAGCCACCCGAGTTTTCCTTCATCCTTGGAACCCCTTTTGACCCAAGATTGGCTCCTTGTCATCGTGCTCTGGAACGGAGGCGTGGTAGGCATCCTCCAGCCGACGAGGGAGGCTCAGGCAACGGCCTAGTGCCAGTTCTGACCCGTCTCCGGCCCACGGCCGTGAGGTACCTATCTCGGCATCTCTACCTTTGAGGATTGTTTTTCTTTGTTTTTTCTTGCGTTTTATATTAGCCTTAGCTATAGGAACCTATATCCACCTTCCATTTTATCCGACACCCAACCAATCGCCTACGCCGCCACCTCACTGGAGCTTGCTCCAGCGAGCCTCCCTTTTTCGACATCTTCGCCCCATTCGCTGCGCCAACCGTCGAGGCATTTTTTTCATCGATGGTTTAACCATTTTTGCAGGCCTATGAAGCGCCCAAGACCGGCTGAACGCTTGTTTTGATCATCACCGGAGATACCTTTGGCCGTCTGGCGTCTTCCACCTTTCCAGCATGCTCCGACGGTCATCGCATGGTTTTAGAGTGCCCAGTCATCAAAGGAAGGCTGTAGGAACAAGTTGGGTCCTTTTGGAGCTTAATCGAGCAACGGAGGAAGATCGGAGCTGGGGAAACTCACACCTCTGCGAGTTCTTCCCAGTTCGTCGAAGGGACCCCTCAACCGTTAAATTAAGAACAGACGCCCAGATCCTCCACGAGTCGTTCAATCGTTGCCTGCCCGGACCATTGATTTCATCTGCACGATCTGATCTTGACTGTCCGCGGGCAAAGCAGCATCGTCTCCTCTTACACCACCACGTGTCTAAGTCAAGGAGCTCCTGTCGTTTGATTTTCCCCTTTGTGAGGGTATTTTGCATTCACACCCTCGATTATTCTTTATTTAATTATTAAGACCAAAGCATTCAGCTGCAATTTATTTCATTTGTAAAATTTACATTAAGCACCCTGAACTTCTTATAATTCCATATCAGTCCCTGTCCACGTCACCTCACGTGGTTGGTGTACGTGAGGATGTTTTGTAAATGAGCCCCCAGGATTTTGGATTATTACATACATGTCCCTGCCAGGTCACGTGCCCCATGCACGTGGGTCTTGTGGTTCTTGCAGATATAACCATGGGTTTTTGGTGCTTTCTAATTGGTCCATTAACTTTTTGCTTACGTTGTATATTTTGTGGGAAAATTACAATTTGGTCCTCGCTATTTCTGCTATTTACAAAAATGCCCTTGCTAGTAGTGTAGTTTCTCTTTGTTTCTTGTATTTATTCCATGCATCTATAAACCTCTAAACAATCTCAAAAAAATATCATAGCTTCTTGTTGCAAACTCTTTCACGCCACATTTTCAGTTTGAATTTTTGCATCATTTTAATATCTATAAAAAACCAAAAATATGCATTTTCATCCATGTTTGCATTAGAAAATACATAAAAATTATAAAACGTTTTTGAAAAATCTCAAAAAAAAATATATTTTGTGTGTTTTTGCATCTTTAACCTTCAGACCAAAAATCACTAAAAAGATATAAAGAAAACTCATAAAAATTACAAAACCCCTAAAACCTTTATACAAATATAAAAACCCATAAAAAATCCTAAAAATATAATTCTTACTCCAGGATTTTCTTTCTTTTATTATATAAATTTTAAAATTAATTTTTAGAAATTTTGTTAGTGTTTTATATTTTTCATCTCCATTTCAATTGCGGGTTTTTA
Source organism: Ottelia alismoides (assembly GCA_037367405.1). Lineage (NCBI taxonomy): Eukaryota > Viridiplantae > Streptophyta > Magnoliopsida > Alismatales > Hydrocharitaceae > Ottelia > Ottelia alismoides. Next base: position 21,326 of record JAZKJV010002155.1, read on the forward strand.
TTTTATTCACCATTTTCAGTATTTTTGACTTTAAAAACACCATAGAAATTAGTAAAAATACAGAAAAATAACAAAAATATTAGAAAAATATAAAAAGCACAAAAATCTTTTATTTCCTGATTTTTGGATATTTTTACCTATTTTTATCTCTCTCATCTCTCTTGTATGTATATATCTCATATAGTTTTATATCCTTATTAAAAGAAAAAGTAAATATAAAATATAAAATATAAAAGAAAATACAAAATCAGAAAATAAAAAATCAAAATACAAAAATTTAAAATTTAAAATTAAATAAAAAAATAGTAAAATTAAAAACCCACAAAAAATATCACATATAGACAACTTGATCACATTCATTTTTTAGCATTATTGCCCCGATCTACCTGCTTGCTTCCTGTGTTTGACACTCTACACATACTTACACCTATACACAGCTTTGTTGTAGAGTTATAATAAATTTTAACTCCGCATCGCTTTTCATTATTTGATCTTTGTTGTAGGTTAATTGTTGACTAATTGGGATTTCGTGAGTGGTCGCCACAACGACTTTGTCTCCACCTTATGTGAGACATATTTTGACCCTCGCAAATTCTTGATTATCATATGGTACCGTTGCTGGGGAAAAACAACGCACAGATCGGTTTTTTGCTTGGTTCCGATATTTGTCTATATTTTGCTCATTTATTTGATATAATTGTTTGACTTGTCTAGTCATCCTCTCTTGTTGACTTTGCGCGAGGAACCACGGATCGAGGGAGGCGTTCTACTCAAGGAGCATGTGCACCCACGTGAAGGCGGTGTAAGACTTCTGACCTAACATTGAAGGAGGCGAGGAGGATTTGAGAAGACTGTCACATTTTTTAGCAATTTTTTGTGCATTTGTTTACTTGTGTAATTCTTGTGAGAGAGAGAGAGACCTATTATTTGTAATAATGCAGGTACTCAAGACTCTGGACATTCGGGCCCAATTTCCAAGTGTAAGTTCACTTGGGGGCTCATCGTAGTTTTGTCGGTTTTCTTCGCATTTTTTATTTTGTTTCCCTGTTTTGGTTTTCTTTCTTTTGTGCGATTAAGCCCTTAGTTTTAGGATGACTTGAGATAGATTAAGGCCAAACACCTAATATATTTGCATGTACCTATATATTCGTTTGGACTTAATCTAATTTTAAACCGCTTCTCACTTAGTCTCGGAACCACCGCGCCGCAAGAGTTCTCCATACAGCACTTGCAGGACCCATTATTGTGGGCACTGAGGAGACTCCAAGACCGGACACTTCGGTTCCATTCTAAGTGATTAGCATCGGTTCTTCACGCTAATAACAAATTTTGAATCTTAGGGTGATTTCATCGACTTGCATTTGCTTATAGATAGGTTTCAATTCTGTTGAGCATCTTTGCATGACGAATGCTGGAGGTAAGGTGAGCATTTTTATTTAATATACATTATTGATTTGCCGCTTGCATTGCTTTTTCGACTCTCCATCTGATTTTGCCAACCTAGATGCTATCTAAAATTGACTCCTCGTTAGGCGCGTGCATTTCTCACTAAAAATCCAAAAAAAATGATAACCAATAAAATTGGGACTGCTAACATTACTTCACCCTAAAAAAGACCAAAAAGAAAAATCATGTATTAGGGCGAGTAATCCCCTCATTGTCTTTGCTTTTACTTGCTCGTGCGCACACTAAGGATTAGTGCCAAAATCCCATTTCAATCCCCTAAATGTTTGTGCAACTTTTGTACTTCTCACATAACTCTGAAACATGCAAGATAAAAAGACCAACTTTATCGGTCTCTACCGAGTTAAGTAGGTGAATTAAGGGTTTGTATTGTGTGAGTTTTGCTTGTGGTTGCTTGTGTGTACTCCAGATCACCTCTACACACTTGCGCATTTTTCTCACTTCTCTTGATTTGACCATCGTGTTCTCTCAATCATATTCCTCTTGTTTCGAGATAGCCGGCGTGTTTTGTCCGGATTTTACGGATCCCTCGTTTACTCTAGCTTGTTCATCTCCCTTTTTCTAGGAGGACTTTGCTCTTGATTTTTGTACATATCCGACCAACCCACTATTTCAAGATTCGGATTTTGACCTTCATCAATCATTTCCACCACCATCACCCTCACATTTCAACAACCCGCTCTTCCTTGAGTATCCTGATCCGGAATGTGATTTTTATCCACACCTACCACCCACACTCGACACACCCGATCTTGAGATTTTGGAGCCACCTTTCATGATATCTAAACTTGAGACCTTAAATCAGATGATGGAGCATATGAACCTGAGGATGAGTGATATATTTAGCGTAAATAAGATCCAAACTGTAGCTCCATTCTTTGAGGATGAAGAGTCATTTGAGCATTATCATGAGATCTTGCAATCGCCCTAAATACAAAAAAATGCGAAAAAATTAAAAATCCAAAAAGATTTTGGGAGACGCATGACTGAGTCAAACTCTGAGAAGAGTGCTCACTTGCCAAACCCTTTGACCACACAACCTTTCATACCCTGTCCCAACTTTGACCCCGAGGATGTCGTCGTATAGACTGCTCTTGGCATGCCTCATGTATATGTTGATTCCGACTTCCTCCCTTGTATGGAGGAGGTCCAAAAATTTAAAAAATGTTAACTGAACTCGAAGTGGTGGACGCTATTCATTAGATCAATGATGCCCCACTTTGTCAGGTCATGACCCAATTATCTGCTCCTCATCATAAGAAGAGAAAGCAGAGGAGTTGATTTGAGCATCATATCTTGACCATGGCCACTGCCCATGCCATCACACACCGTCCCATTCATAGGAAAAAGAACATAGCTACACCTTTCATTAGCTGCACCATCTCTGACCATACCTTTGATCACGCTCTCCTAGACGGCAGTGATTCTATTAGCATATTACCCTTCTTGTTGGTACAGTCTCTTCACTTAGGGCCTCTCAAGAAAACCAGGATGATTGTTTAGTTTGCTGATGGATCAATCAAGAGGCCGAAGGGTATCCTTGAAAACACCGTCATTTGTATTCAGAGCATGAGCTACACCGTTGATTTTATCATATTGCCCATGGAGACCTCCACTAAGAAGCACTCTCCAATCATACTGGGACGACCATTCCTCGCCTCTGCAAGGGTCGTTATTGATTATGGATCAGGAGAGATTTACTTCCACACTATTGACGAGAGAGAAGTGTTGATCACCACACCCACAGTTTACCAGAGATATGCGCCTAATGCGCCTTCACCTATCTTGATTGACCCTGAGGACCATGAAATTGACGAGACTACCAGAGAATTTTGCTACTTATTTGATACCACTGAGACCCAAGAATTCCTCTCCAAATAGGAAGACTTGGAAAGCATGGACCTTGGATTTCCTTCTTCTGGGACTTGGCATTGTGTGGATGACATCCGCGGGATCTACACAATCAGCACCATTGAGCGGAGGGCAGATTCAAAGACTAGACAGGACGGACATGACTCGACTACTTTCACTGATGAGTCCATTCCTGTTCACTTAGTTCAGATGAGGCAAAGGCCGAATTTGATTTGGTTGCTTTTATTCGAGAATTTGGCCCTTTTGATGAAAAAGATGATCCGATTGAGATTATAGAGGACGAACAGAGTTCGACTACTTCCACTAATGAGATTGTTCCTTTTGGTTATGACATGGACGAGACCTTGCAGGACGACACTGACGACACTTCTTCCGATGATGATGAGTTCGTCCATTTCTACTTCGATACCAGCGAGACTCCCAAGGTAGGACCTAGTCGTACATCGTCCACTGACCCGTCTGCTCCTTCACACCATAGGATCACCGAGGACATACACCCTGTCGACCCTGATAGGTTAGTGTCATCTGAGGACCCTGATGTCGACCTGCACCACACTAGATCTATTCCTTAGCGGTCATGTAAGAAGGTTTGCTTTCAACCTTGATCCTCTGTATATCCACTTTGTTCTATATTCACTTTTGTGTCCCTCTGTCCCTCTACCATTTTGCTCATTCACCCATTCTCATGTGTACCTTGCTTAGGATGTACTTTGTCCTAAGTATGGGGGTGGGGGGTGGATGAGCTGAGTGTTCTCTCATCGTTCCGTTTCATTACTCCTATTGTTGCCTATACTTAGTGCCTCTTCTACCCTATGTATAGGGGGAGTGATGTGTACATCCTTCTCTATCTTCTTCCATCTTCTGATCTCTTTTCTTCTTTTTTCTTTTCTTCTTTTCCTCTTCTATCTTCTTTATCTACTGAAAAGGTGTCGCCCCTTTTTGTCAGTGTTCTATAATTAGGATGTACTTTGTCCTAAGTATAGGGGGGTATGCATCCCAAGTCGTTCTATTGTTTGATCCTCTCCATTGTCTCCTCTTCTTATCTATATGTAGGGATATCTTACCCTAAATATAGGGGGAGACAATCTGAGTACGATATGTTCATTCCCACCCTTGACCCTCCCTGCTTTGTGTATAGTCTGCTATACCTAGGATTATTGGATCCTAAGTATAGGGGGGCTGTCAACTTCTCATTTGTTCATTTCGTCATTCGTTTATTCTTTAGACTTTCCTATACTCAGTACGAGTTAAGTCTTCTCTTTTCTCTCTGATCTGTGAGGACATAACTCAAGCTAAGTATAGGGGGGTCGTATCTACTTCGTATATACTTTAGCCATAACTCGTACTTTCGTATTTTTTCTAATAATTATGGTTGATTATACTATTAAATTTCATTAAAAATAATAATAGAAAGATGTGATTATTCCTCAAATTCCTTTTGTATTTACTGATTAATAATCAGGTGAAAATGTTTTTTTTACAAAATGTTTGAAAAATAGTTCGAAAATCCTTTTGAAAAATCTTTTGAAAACTATTTTGAAAACGTTTTGTTACATGTTTTCAAACTTTGTAAAAATTATTTTATTTGTAAAATTTAATTTCTTTGTGTGAAATAAAAATGTTAGAAAAACAATTAGAAAATGTCTGGAAAATGGTTGCAAAAATATTTGAAAAATCTATATATACTGTTTGAAAAACCTTTGCAAAATGATTTTCAAATTTGTGTACATGTTTGTAAAAAGTATATGTAAAACTTATTTTGGACTATAGTTTTCAAAAATTGTTTGTAAAACCCTTTTCAAATAAGTTTGAGGAATATATACATCTCAACTAAAATTCTTTATGAATATATCTATAAAATTGACCACTTACCCTTTGTAAATTCTTAATTCTTGTAAATATAAGACGCATCCTTGTGTAAATATTTGTGCCTAGTTTTTGGCCAAAACTTTTGTTTTCAAAAATCCCAAAAACATTTGAAAAATTTAAAATACCAATAACATTGAAAAATCTTTTTGAAAAACCCAGAAATGCATACGCATCATCTTTTCAAAAACCCATAAAAAATTCAAAATCTTTCAAATTGCATCACAAAAATATTTTCTTCATTCTATATAGCATTTGCATAGCATTAGCATTTTCTGGATCGAGTTTGATTGTCGAACATTTCTAAGTAAAATCCAAATATTGGAGCTTGGTTGGACCTTAAATCTACCTAATCAACATGAACCTTATAGGAGCTGGAATTGAGGTACTTCAGGTCTAGTTGACTCAATTCTTTGAGGATCACGAGACTTGGTTCAATGGATTCTTGGCAGCCTAAGTAGAGTATTTCTGTTGATAATGATGTAACTTAGACACATGCACCTTTAACATGGCTTAACTCAGTTGGAGTGATGAGGGGGTTGGATTTGCCGGCATGAGACACACACAAGTGGAAACACTTGTCCTCCTCTAGGGAGGGAAGTGCGCCCCAACCCGTACGGTGATGATGAGTTTTGAAGACAGAGAGTGTGGGTTGCAATAAAGCTTCAAAAACGGGATAGTCTACTGGCTCATGAGGAAAAAATCCTTATGTAAATGTTGTTGTATATTGTATTTAAAAAAACAAAAAGAAAAAAATCCAAAAAAGTGGATAGGCCTGTACAGAAATAAAAATGTCTGCTGGTGTGTACATATATGTATAGTCAATAAGCAAGCTTGAGCTTCAAAGTCAAATTATGTGAGCCTGCAACTGGATGACTTGACTACACTGGTCTTGCATCCTAGGATAGGTAGCTACACTGGCTACCGTCCATTCTTCTCTTCACCCCCTCCTCTTGAGCTGGTTATTACTTGAACATAGAAGGGAATACCCCGCTCCTTGAGGAATGAGTTATTGGATTGGGGAATCACTGGGTTGTCATATTGGAGAAGTCAGTCTCTTTGTCATTTCAGTTGGGGAGAGCCACCATCACTTACATTGTACGAGTCAGATTCATAGTCATAAGGGTTTGCGTATGAGTTGAAGTATTCTGACCTGCCTATTGAGGGGACTTGAGCAGAGTTTTGGGATTCTCGAAGGTTGTTGGATTTTAAATACGGTTCTCATTAAGGTTCCACCCACACTAAAATTCCAAAGGTCTGACTTGAGCTCCAAGCTTTGATTTTGTGAAGACAAGTTTGATTATTAAATTAAATCCATCTTCTTCTTTTTCTTATCTTTGTTTTTCTTTCTGCACTTATTGCATAATTGTTTGCTAGGGACTAGCCAAGGCAAGTATAGGGGGATGATGAATCTCCATTTCATCATCTTTATTCTATCATTTTGGCCTTAAAAATCCTAGTAAATGCGTGTAAATAGGCTTCACGTAGTCTTTTTATCATCCATGCATCATTGTGTAAATATTGTATAAAATATGAGTTTTAAAGCCAAAATTATATAATAAAGAAAAGAAAAGAATAAAATATTGCAAATATTTTATGACCCAAAACCCCGAGACATAGGCATCTCAATGACTAGGTCAACAAGGAATAAAGTAGGGGAGATAAGGGCCAAAATACAATAAAAATGCCTTTTATTTAATTCATTCTTTACTCATTTTTGGGACCTATTTTTAGTTCCACTTTTTATACTTAAAATAAAGAAAATTTTAATATGAAAGTTGTAGATAATTACATATAGAAAAATACAAAATTGATTTCATACAAAAATAATGTAGAGATAAAAAGATATGATATGAATAAGTTTCCAGAATCCCAACATCCCAGACCTGTATCTCTCAATGAAAACTTGAAATGTACCAAATCATATTTAATTGTATATAACTTTTAATAAGATATTTAATGAAAATGGTTTCATATTTTTCGGAGTTACGGTTTGAAAGTTGAGTTTTGGACTCCTCTAGTATACTTATATCATTTAAAATATTCATTTTATTTATTATTCATTATTTTTGTAATTTTATATTTTTCATAATTCTGTAACTATTATTTATAATGTATATGTATATTATAATAGGAATAAAAACATAAAGAAAATGCAAAAATAAAATACTTGTATAAAATACACAGGTATAATACCGATAAGTATACATATATAGACTATACATGTATTTATTTAATTATATAAAATACATCAGAAAAATAAAATAAAAATATATATAAGTTCATAAAAATAAGTTATAAATTTATTAAATAATAAACAAAACACTACAAAAAAAGCGCGATTGGCGTGCACACAATGGGGTGCACGAGGCGAGCACATGTGCTCGCCCACAACCGAGCGAGCACTTAGGTTGCACATGTGCTCGCCATCCTGATCGCCCTTTTGAATCTGGAGGCGCGGTTATACTTTTGTAGATGGGCGAGCACTTTAATAGCACACGTGCTCGCCCAAATGTGCTCGCCCAGTTGAAAATCGAGGCGCGACGGAATAGGCGCGTGTCAATTTTCCTGGCGAGCACCTAAAGAGCACTGGGCGAGCACATAAGTGTGCTCGCCCGCGCCCGTAAACAGAACGTCGGGCGCCACCTTTCCTCATTCCTGCGCGAGTTCTTCCCTGATTCCTCTCCTCCGGCGACTTGTGCTATGCCATTACCGCGTCGAGAGAGGTCCGTTTGACCATTCAATCACGCACACACCCTTCGTTAGGTATATCTTATCATCCTTTCTCTCTTTTTTGTGTATTTCATTCGTTGTTATACTTGTTTTAGATATTAGGGTTTTGATGTTGTTGATGGTTTTGTTCTTAAACTTAATATCACTAGTTGTTAATCTTGTTGCTTATGCTTCATGTAGTTGTTTAATATGTAGTTGTTGTTAGATTTGAGTATATATATGTCTAATATTGATGTAGGTGAATAAATATTGATGTAGGTGAATGTAGGTGAATGTTGATGTAGATGGGTATAATGTAGGTGAATGTTGATATAGATGGGATGAGAGAAACAGTAGCTAATATAGAGAATTGAGAATTGACATTAGGTTCATAACATTAGGTTCATAACACTAGTTTCATAACACTAGGTTCATAACATTAGGTTCATTGGGAATTGACATAAGACTAGTTTAATAAAATTAGAGAATGTTAATATAGAGAAGTGCCATAACACTAGTTTCATAACACTAGGTTCATTGAAAGAGGTGATGGGAGATACAAAGCCTTTGAGAATAAGAACTATATAATAGATGTTAAATTAGATATTTATTTAAGTTAAAATGATTGATGCGTGATAATTATAACTACAAACAAAAATTTTGATTCTGTGATAATTTTATTATCACATTAAATTTTAGTTATTGTGATTAAGTATATCACATTAACTTATAGTTAGGTTTATGATAAGTCTAAAATACTATACATTAATTATTAGAAAATCGCACAAAATTCTTCACACACAGTGCGTCCTTCCACACCGGGTGGTGTGTGGCCCTGCACAACGGGTGGCGTGTGCAACACATTGGAGGATTTGATCACCTCTAACTGTGTTATATTTTTTATTTTTTCACAGCACTATTGGACTCACTTTGGGATGTTTATCCCAGACCAATGGTCGTGGATTTTGATGTTTGCAGGTTCGAATTTTTTTTGCAGGTGCCCATTAACTTTTAGTGACCCAAGCACTGTATTAGGCACTAAATAAGGATCACACTTATCCCTATCCCCATCGTTAATCAGCCAAATATACGTAAATGCCCGGTTAATATAAATGAATAAATATTTTAAGATTATTTTATAGTCTCATTTGTAGCACATACAAATGTATGACGTAAAATGATCTTAAAGTATTACATTTATATTAGCTTTCCTTAGTTCGGAGGTCCCGGACTAAGGGGGTCCGTAAGGATTCAAATTTACTAAAAGGTGATCCGTGTCACAATGTCTTTATTTCTTACGGAAATTCGGTTCATAACCCCTTCCTCTTCTGTATACCAAATCAGTCATAGTTATTATTGAAATAATCAATAATATGATTATTTTGATAATTAATTACGATTGATTTATGGGGTATACGGGAGAGGTGCAGGGTTATGCTGCCGAATGTTCGTTAGAAATAAAGATACTTGTGACAACGATCATCTTTTAGTAAATTTGAATCCTTATGGACGGGCTAAAGTGATAACATAATTAATACACTTCTCTTCTCATCTTTTATCTCAATAATGTGATACGTTTAGATATCCTCAATTTCCTAGATTTGACATTTTAGATTATTTAATTCAGGTTCATAAATATGACCAATAGAGAATGGATGTACAACCGTGTAGTAGATGGGCGTATAGCAGATGCTTTTCAAAAAGGTGTTCAGGAATTCATACAATTTGCTTACGCACAAGGTTCCCGTATTGTGGATTCAGATGGAACTATCTTGTGTCTGTGTAAGAAATATCGTCTAATGAGGAAGACATCAAAAGATGAAACTCAGTTACATCTTTATAGAATGGGTTTCATGGAAGGATATCAGATTTGGTGGAGGCATGGTGAGAATTTCGAGGACAGAATGAATGATGTGGAAGAAGCTGACAATATTAATCCCTTTGCAGATATGGTTATGGATGTTACGGGTCCAGAATTTAATGATATTTTGTTAGATGATGAGGAACCATATGGAGAGTCTGCAGAATTTTACGAGCTGTTGAAAAAAGCAGAAGAGCCATTGTGGTTGGGTTGCAAGACATATTCAAAACTTTCTACGGTCTCGGATCTTCTATCGATGAAGGTGGAATATAATATGACCAATCGTAATTTTGATGCAATGGTGAGGATTATTAAGAAGATGTTACCAAAAGATGCAGAATTACCTGATAATTATTACAAAACAAAAAAGATGATGCGGAAGATGGGTTTAGCAAAAATTAAAATAGACTCATGCATAAATCACCATATTCTATATTACGGTGAACATCAACATTTACAATGGTGTTCTGAATGTAATGAGCCAAGATATCAGACAGATAGTAAGAGTGGAACAAAAATATCGAGAAAGATTCTACGTTATTTCCTGTTGACTCCGAGATTGAAACGACTATATTATTGTAAAGAAACGGCGAAATACATGACATGGCACGCCGAACATAAAGTCGATGAATATATAGAGCATCCATCCGAATCTGATTGTTGGAAAGAATTGATGTCAACTTTTCCTACATTTAATGATGAAAAGAAGAATTGCGTTATAGGTTTATGTACAGATGGGTTTAATCCTCATGGAAGAAGCAGAGATTACTCTTGTTGGCCATTAATGACAACGCCATATAATCTACCCCCATGGTTATGTAATAAGCGACAGTTTATGTTTCTTTCGCTGTTAGTACCAGGACCTACACATCCGGGAAAGTACATTGATGTTTATTTACGTCCTCTTATCGATGAGTTGAAAATGTTATGGGTCGATGGAGTTGATACATATGATGCTAATAAGAGTCAAACATTTAACATGAAAGTAGCTCTGCTTTGGACGATAAATGACTTCCCAACATATGGAATGTTATCTGGATGGAGTACGCATGGACGTAAAAGTTGTCCATATTGTATAGATAGTACTAAATCATTCCAGCTTCAACACGGTCAGAAACCATATTTTTTTGATTGTCACAGACGATTTCTTCCAAGTAATCATCCATATCGAAGACAGAAACATTCTTTTAAAAGAAATACAATTGATCTTTCAGATCCTCCACCAATTAAGACAGGCGATATGATATTATCATACTTGGAACAATTACAAAAATCAGCCTTAGAAAATGGAGATAAAACAAAAAACCTTCCTGGTTTTGGTGACAGTCATAATTGGATTAAGAAGAGTATATTTTGGGAGTTACCATATTGGAGTAAGTTACTGATACGACACAACTTAGATGTTATGCATATAGAGAAAAATGTGTTCGATAACATCTTCTACATTGTAATGAATGTAACCGGTCGATCAAAAGATACAGTAAAGTCTCGTCGTGATTTACAACTCATATGTAATCGCCCAGAATTGCATATCAAGGAACATGATAGTGGAAGGGTTGAAGTTCCAAAAGCAAAGTATACTTTAGATAGAAATCAAGTTAAGCTTGTTTGTGAATGGACAAGTAAATTGAAGTTTCCAGACGGATATGCATCAAATTTTTCCAATTTAGTCGATCTGAAGAAGTTTACATTTAAGGGAATGAAGAGTCATGACTGCCATGTTTTTATGGAAAGATTACTACCGTTAGTGTTCAGAAGATTGTTATCAAAAAATATTATCGATGCTCTTTCAGATGTAAGCAGATTTTTCCAGGTGTTATGCTCGTCACGCATACACCGCATGGAGATGGATTATCTTCAAAAAAATATTCCTGTGATTATGTGTAACCTGGAGAAGATATTTCCGCCGTCATTTTTTGATTCGATGGAGCATCTGATGATTCATATTCCATGGGAAGCAAAAGTTGGTGGACCGGTAAAATATCGTTGGATGTATCCATTTGAAAGGTAATTAAATGTATTATAATGTCATTCCTTCTTTACTATTTGGACTAAATGTTTAACCTATTTTCTTATAGGTTTATGTTCTTTCTTAAAAGAAAGGTCCGAAACAAAAGTAAAGTTGAAGGATCTATAAGTTCACAATATATATATGAGGAAGTCGCAACATTCTGCGCAAGATATCTTCCAGAAGATGTGGAGACTATCCACAATAGATGCAGGAGGAATGAGATAATTTCTTCCGATGAAGAACCTTGTATCAGTATCTTTCGGCCATCCACTCATCTAATAGGCAAAGCAACTGAACGTTTCTTATCGAAATAAGAGAAGGATGCTACAGAGTTGTATATATTAGACAATTGCGAGGAAATAACACCATATGTTCAGTAAGTATTTGAATTGCTTTATGTATATATTCATTACAAGTAATGAATATTTTTCTCTTATAAATTGTAGGGAATTTAGACAGAAAATTATTGAGGAAAATCCTATGTATTCAGATGACGAAGTTTTGAGCACTTATAGAAATCAATTTCCAGCGTGATTTAAAGACCGATCAAAATAGTTGGACGGTGGTGATTTCTATTCTCATATTTTAAAATATTTTGGAGAAGGACCTATTTATAAGGTTCGATCATACAACTCGTGTTACAGTAATGGGTATCGTTTTCATACCTTAAATTCCGGTAAATATTTGACAATTCAAAATCATGGAGTGATGGTTCGCGGATCTTGTTATGAGGAAGATCATCTGAATTATTACGGAATTTTAAAGGAGATTATAGAAGTGGAATATAGTATACCAGGCTTGAATAAAGTAGTTCTTTTCTTGTGTGATTGGTATGAACCCAATGGAGGTGTAGTACTTGATAAAAAGAAATAACATTGTCGACGTGGTGCAAAGGAAATTTATACGCAGATTTGAACCATTCGTCTTAGCATCTCAAGAGGATCAAGTATGTTATCTCCCACAAATATCAAAGAAGAGAAAGGGCATTGAAACAGTAACTGTTGTGAAGATAAATTCTCGAAGTTATATCTCCAATGATTCCAGTAATCAGGAAGATGACATAGATGAAGCATTTACACCGACAAATGAAAGAATAGACTTAACAGAAGAAGTCCCAGTTATCGAATCGATTCGATTGGCTGATAATGAAGTTTTGTGTGTTGACTTACAAGATGATACTGACTCCAGAAATGATTTCTTGGAAAACTCAGAAAATGAAGAAATATCATTTAATCCCACCGAAATAAGTGATGAAGATTAGTTGTAAGTTTTATTATACAATTATAATTGAATTAACAAAAATCTTAAATAATAACTATGTAATGCATCATTATTACAGTCATGGCAGGATTTGGACGTGGCGGGGCGCATGGATCACATAGATCCAATTGTCCTTCTTCCTCAGACACACCTTCTTCCAGTAGGCAGCCCACCCCGGATGTTGTTCCTGATTCACAGTCCGACGAGGTTCGCCGGGTGATAGCTTACTACGAGTCTCTTGGTTATCCTCCGCCACCCTTTTACGTAGGAGGCTATGGAGAGCCATCTACCTCAGCAGCCCCTACAGGATTCCCAGTCCAGGTCCCCATACCAGCCCGGACATCGATGGGTTCTGACTCTCCTTCTTCTGGACGGCCGAGCACATCCGTGCCTTTACCCACTGTAGTTGGACAAACGTCGGCGTCCCACCCTTTGTTGGAGGTTACGACTGATGGGAGGTAAAAATTTTATAGATTTTATCTTTAAATATTTTCCAATTTTTTATAAATTGTATGGAAGTTAAATTTTCTAGTAAATGCAGGGATTTTTTTGAACAGCAACAGGGTGGCAAAGGAGATAACCAACATAATAAAGACACACTTGACTTCCATGCAATTTAGGTGGTGTCGCATCCCTGCTGCAGAGCAGGAGAGACTGTTTCACATGTTTCTGGTAAAAAATGTTTTTAAGAAGTGATACAGAATTTTTTGATCAAGTTTTTTGTATCTTATAAATTGTTATTATTTTTCAGAGTAGGTTTCGCCTTGGCACTGGTCTGGGCAAGGAGGTTTATCGTAGAGCCTTCATTTGTTTGGCAGAAAAGAGAATGAGCAATACATTTTTCAAGGCAAGGAGAGACTCGCATGCGAAGACGGGATGCGAGGAGATGAATTTTGAGGAGATGAAGAGGTTCCCGCCGTCATGGTGTACGGAGGATAGGTATTATACTTGTCAAATAATTTATATTACACTTTTTAAAATAATCAATTATCATAATATAATCCTTCCAGATGGGCCAATTTCTGTGATGCATTCGTTGCGGATGATGAGTTTGGAAGAAGATCTACGGCAGGAAAGACAAACCGCCAAAAACAAAGGATTAAGTCGACCAGTGGCTCTAAAAGCCACAATCAGATTAGAGCAGAGATGGTATTACGATTTAAAATTATTTTTGGATATCTACTTTAATATAATGCAATGTTTTAATAGATCTTAAAAAAATTTTCAGGCTGCTAGGTTGGAAAGGGAACCCTCTTTTCAGGAGTGGTGGTCGAGGTCCCACATGAGTAGGAGAGAAGGAGACTCGCAATGGTCCACTCCTGAAGCAGGACAATTGTTGGTAAGCCTATCAATTAATTTACAACTAATTGATATATTATAACTTATTTATATATATATTGTAAACTTTGTATTTCAGGATCGTTATCTGGCACTATCTGCAGAAAAATGGGGTGTCGATCCAACTGGAGAGCAACCATCATTTGATAAAACGATCTGGAAGCAGGTATATATGGATAAATATTATCTTACTATATTCATTTCTAATATATACTTTTATATTAAAAATTGAAAAACTTATAAGGTGTTGGAGGAGAGGGACGTTGTGGCGAATAGGAAGCAGACGCTTGGTGGTCTCCCTCCATATTATGTGGAGGAACATCGTCACTCCTATTCTGCATACTCTCAGCCGTCGTACACGCAACCACATCCGTCCCAATCAACAGTTCCAATGGAGTCGCAGATGGCGATGATGGTGGAGCAGGTGACGAAGCTCCGAGAGGAGTCACGGCGTACATGTAAGTACTCTTCATATAGAATGAGTAATACAATTAAATTTCTATATCTACAAAATGCATGTAATAGATAAATATCTTCCATATATAATATAGGTCGCAAGGCATGCATCTCAACCTGAAGAGATTGAATCTGATAACGAAGAGGAGGAGGAGAACGACCCTGAAGAAGAGGCACGCATGTATGAGAGGTTCAAAGAAAAGGAGAAGGAAAAAAAGAAATCAAAGCAGGGTTTAGTGTCCAAATTTTTTAGATCAAAGAAGAAGTAAATTTTTGTTGGTTTGGACCTGTATTTTTTTTAAACTATTAGCACATCTTTTAATTTATATGAACTTTGTTGGCGTTGACTTGTTTGTAATATTTAGATATTAAATTAGATTGTTTATTTCTGAATTCATGTATATTGCGTTCCTTTAAATTCTTAGTGCTAGTTATCTTACTCTACGAACTGCTATAATATATATACCCTTAGGGAGCTACCTGCAGTGGTTTATTGGCAGGGTATACAGGTTCGACGGGGCGTCAAAACCCTTTCGAACCTGTATATTTTTTTCCTGGAAATCACTTTGGGCGAGCACATGTGCTCGCCCAGTGCTCCATGGGTAATCACAAATTATAGAGGAGGCGATCACATCGGCGAGCACATATGTGCACGCCAGAGAGAGGGCGAGAACATAGCGTCCCAATGTGCTCGCCCATCAGCCGTGGCGACTCTCAGATAAGCGAGCACGCCCTTAACGAGCACATGTGCTCGCCCACCCCTCGGGCGTGCACATGGCGTGCACCAGGCGTGCACATAACGAGCTTTTATGTGCACGCCAATCCCGCTTTTTTTGTAGTGAAAGTAATAAAATTAAATATACAAAATAAAAATAAAACATTAAACTATATAGATGAATATACATGTATATCAACCATAAAAGGGAACTTGTAAACCTCAAAAAAATATATAAATCATAATAAAATACTTCATAAAATAATAAACATTTTTTGTTTTATAACCAAAAATTAGTTAAATCATTTTTTTATTTTTAATCGAATTAATAAAACTTTTTGCCAAGGAATTTTCTGGTCGGTCCACGTAGACCAACCAGAATGCTCTATAAGTTAACCTTGGTCAACTCTCTAACTGAGGTCTGGCTCCTGTCAAAATGTGGTTTTTTGGTTGATTTCTCTGATTTTTGGATAACGCGTCTTGCACCTTCTCGTGTTGGAGTCTTCTTGACTTTTGTTCCCCATGGATCAAGGATTCACTCCGGGGGCTCTCCTCGGGTTGTCGATCATCGATTTATCCACCATGCCTCATTCTTCTCGCCCGTTCGTCAACCTATTCAAAAGCTGATCGAGTTTTCCTTCATCCTTGGAACCCTTTTGACCCAAGCTTGGCTCCTTGTCGTCGTGCTCCGGACCGGAGGCGTGACAGGCATCCTCCAGCCGACGAGGGAGGCTTAGGTGACGGCCTAGGGCCGGTTCCAACCCATCTCTGGCCCACGGCTGTGAGGTCTCTATCTCAGGCATCTCTGCCTTTGAGGTTTGGTTTTTTTGTTTTTTCTTGCATTTTTATATTAGCCTTAGCTGTAGGAACCTATATCCACCTTCCATTTTGTCCGGCACCCAACCAATCGCCTACGCCGCCACCTCACCGTAGCTTGCTCCGGCGAGCCTCCCTTTTTTACCATCTCTGCCCCATTCTCTCCTCCAACCGTCGAGGCATTTTTCCCTCGATGGTTTAACCATTTTTAGAGGCCTCTGATGCTCCTAGGACCGGCTGGACGCTCGTTTTGATTATCACCAGAGATACTTGGGGCCATTTGGTGTCTTCCACCTTGCTAGCATGCTCTGACGGTCGCCGCATGGTTTTGGAGTCCCAGATATTAGAGGAAGGTCACAGGAACAAGTTGAGCCCTTTTGGAGTTTCATCGGACAGCGGAGGAGGAAGATCACAGTTGGGGAAACTCGCACTCTGCGAGTTCTTCCCAGTTCGTCGAAGGGACCCCTCAAGCATTGCATCAAGCACAGACGCCCAGATCGTCACGAGCCGTTCGATCGTTTCATGCTTGGACCGTTGATTTCATTTGCATGATCTGATCTCGATCGTTCGCGGGCGAAGCGGCATCGTCTCCTCCTGCGCCGCCACGTATCTACGCCAAGGAGCCCCTACCGTTTGATCTGCTCCTTTGTGACGGTATTTTGCATTCACACCCTAGCTTCTTTTTGTATTTAACTATTAAGACCAAAGAATTCAACTGCGGTTTATTTAATTTTGTAAAATTTTCATTAAGTACCCTGATCTTCTCATAATTACAGATCAGTCCCTGGCCACATCACTTCATGTGACTAGTCTATGTGAGGTCTGACATTTTGCGGCCAAGACCCTGGTCATTTTTGTATTTCTAAATAGTCCTGAAAATATTTATTGTAGTTATGTTTTTGAGGATGTATTGTAATTGAGCCCCCATGATTTTGGATTATTACATACATGACCCTACTAGGTCACGTGCCCCGTGCACGTGGGTCTTGTCGTTCTACCAGATATAACCATGGGTTTTTGGTGCTTTCTAATTAGTCCATTAAATTTTTGCATACGTTGTATAGTTTGTGGGAAAATTACACTTTGGTCATCGCTTTTTCTGTTATTTACAAAAATTCCCTTGCTAGTAGTGTAGTTTCTCTTTAATTCTTGTATCTATTTCATGCATCTATAAACCTCTAAAAAATCTCAAGAAATATCGTAGTTGTTTGTTGAAACAATCTTTCATGCCACATTTTTAGTTAGCATTTTTGCATCATTTTAATATTTATAAAAATCAAAAATATGCATTTTCATCCATGTTTGCATTAGAAAATACATAAAAATTATAAAACATTTTTGAAAAACTCTCAAAAAAATAGGTATTGTGTGTTTTTTGCGTCTTTAACCTTCAGAAAAAAATCACTAGAAAATATAAAAGAAAACTCATAAAAATTGCAAAACCCCTAAAACCTTTATAAAAATATAAAAAAATCATAAAAATCCTAAAAATACAATCCATGTTCCTGAATTTTCTTTCTTTTGTTATCTTTTTTTAATTAATTCGGATAATTTTTGTTATTGTTTGATATTTTTCATCATTATTTCAATTATGTCTTTATTTTATTCATTGTTTTAAGTATTTTGAATTTAAAAGTCCAAAGAAATTAGTATAAATATAGAAAAATCACAGAAATATTAGAAAAATATAAAAATCATAAAATATTTTATTTCCTAAATTTTGGATATTTTTACCTATTTTTATCTCTGTCTTATCTCTCTTGTATGTATATATCCTATATACTTTTATATCCTTATTAAAATAAAAAGAAAATATAAAAATATAAAATAAAAAGAAAATCAAAAAATCAAAAAAACAAAAATATAAATAAAAATATAAAATCAAAAATTAAATAAAAATTATAAAATTAAAAACCCACACAAAATAACACATATGGACAACTTGTTCACATTCATTTTTGAGAATTATTGCCCGATCTACTTGCTTGCTTCCTGTGTTCGACACTCAACACATACTTGCACTTATACAAATCTTTGTTGTAGAGTTATAATAAAATTTAACCCCGCAACGCTTTTCATTTTTTTTATATTTGTTGTGGGTTAATTGGTGACTAATTGGGATTTCGTGAGTGGTCGCCTCAACGACTTTGTCTCTGCCTTGTGTGAGACATATTTCGACTCTCGCATATTCTCGATTATCAACTAGTTTATTTTAATTTCATGAATACCCCTACCAGTTTGTATTTTCTTTTTATGGATTTTATTTTGTTAGAAAAACTCCAAGCCTCTAAAAATTTGTAGAAAAATCCTATAAATGCATGATCTTTATGCCTATCACATATATTTTTGGTTAGGTATTTTAAGTTTATTTTCTATTTTTGAAAATTCAAAAACCAATCTATTTCTCCGTATTTGCATTGAAAAATATAAAAATATATATAAATGCTTTACAAAATTAAGAAATTATTTTTATTTTTTACTATATTTTGAGCCTACAGACCAAGAACCCTAAAATAGAAAAAACATTAAAAGTTTAAAATCTACAAAATCGTTCTAAAATTTATAAAAAAATCTACAAAATCCCAAAAAATATTTGTTTCTATTTCTGAATTTTGCTTATTATATATATTTAAATACTAAAAATAATTTTAGAAAATTTTGAGTTACTTTGATATTTTTAATTCCTAAAAAAATTGATTATTTATTCTATCAATTAAAAATAAATTCTTGAAAAATCACAAAAACATTAGACAAATTTAAAAATCCTAAAAACATTTTATTATGCAAATTTTGGTTATTTTTAGCCATATTTCCAATTATATTATCCTATATTTTATATATATAGTATATATACCTAGATTGTAAAAAGGAAATTAAAAATCAAAAAAACTTAAAAAGAAAATAAAAATATAAAATTCAAAATTCAAAATGTATACATAAAAACTCTAAAGAATTACGTATTTAAAAATGAACAAAAATTCAAAATTCCTTAAAATATTCAAAATCATTTATTGTCTTCTTTTAACCAATTTTGATTGCCTGTCTTCCGTTGTTTCCTATGTTCTACCTCTATTGTACTTGTCTACTTTACACTCTATTATAGGTTATAATAAACTTTGACCATGTGCTTGAGTGATTCATTCCTAGCGGGGGTAATTATTGATTAAACACGATTATTGAGAGGTCGTCACAACGACTAAATCTTCACCTTGTGAGGGAAATTATAGACCACTCATTTACCTCTGTTTATCAAATGACACCATTGCCAGGGAGCAACATGTAGGATAGAATTTTGGATAATTTTTTCATTATTTTATTTATTAATTTTCTCTTTTATTTGATTAGTTTTTACTATGCTAACATTTCTCTCTTTTATTTTTCTTACAAGGGACCACGAATCGAGGGTGGATTTCTTAGGAGATTCAGTGGATCCCCCGAGACGAGGAGTCAGCTTTCTAACCTAGATGGCAGGAGAGATCAAGAAAGAGAGAGGAATCTAGCATAGCTTTTGTCTTTTAATTTTTGGTGAGAGAGTGATTTATTTCTGCTTTCTTAAATTTGTAATAATATAGTACTTGAACTCTTGGACACCCGGGCCCAATTTTCAAGTGTTTATTCACTTGGGGGCTCAACAAGGTTTTTGTGATTTCTACTGCCTTTATTTTCTTTGTTTCCAATGTTTGAGTTTTCCACCTTCGTTTTATTTGTTTTTTTTATAATTGAACCCTTAGATATAGGTGTGCTTGCTCAGTAGCTAGGTCCACATCCCTAAGGCAATTCATGTTCCTATAGATTACTTTGCGATTGGACTTAGATCAAAATTAATTTTTCAAACTTAGATTGATCATCGAGCACCAAGAGGGGCACCATACAACACTTGCAGGACCCATTGTGATGGGCACCGATGCTGCCTCCAAGATCGGACTACTGGGTGATCATTCTAGGGGTTGACATTCAATTTTCCACGCTAATAGCTCTTCCAATTCTTAGGGTGATTTCATCATTGCATTTGCATATATATTAGGTTAAAAGCTTCTTCTTTGCATCCCACATGAAGAGAGATGGAAATCAATGTGAGCCTTCTAATTGAGCATTCATCATCTTTTTCGACTTGCATTGCATTTCTGCCTTCTCCTTCATATTGACAACCTAGGAAAAAATAAAACCAAAAAAATGAAGTGCTTGTATTAAATTATACAAATCAAATGATAACAAAAAATTTAAAAAGTGACTGCTAAAAACACTTGACCTAAATAAAATTGATTAATTGGATTCCTTGCAATGGGTGAGCAAAGCCCTCATTTTTTTAAGTACTATTGAGGGAAGGAGGTGTCCTTCCCAGTGAGAGAGCACTATCGTAAGGATTAAATCTAACAACCTATCCTGGATACTACCTGGTTGTACGACTAGATTTCCGAAATACCAGTGCTGAGTGAGTAGGACTTTGTCGATGATGGTGATTCTCACTTGTGTAGTTTACTGTACATTTCTAAAGTATTTGAATCCAAAGTATTTGCTTCGCCACTATCGGCTTCGTCACTCTATTTCTTTGGCTAAGTAGGGAGTATAGATCCAGACACAATGACCTCAAAAAGTACAAGATACAGTTAAAAGGAGGAGGATAAGAACGTAATACTTTTCCAACAACACTCCCGCTCTTATAGGAATAGCGCTTAAGGATTACCTCAAAATCAATCTAAAACTTACAAAGATAATTGCCAAACCTTCACGGCTTCCTGGGTTGATTTGGTGAATCCATTGCATTTTGGTTTGATTAATTAGTTTTGTTAAGGTCAAGATCAAAAATATCATTCCTTTACGTCGTTTTATAGCACTTTCCCTTTGCATATTTCCTATCGATCTCCGTTCACTTTGAGCCACTATTGTTTACACTCCTTTTATTCTTTGTTCATCTATGTATCTTTCATCTATCATCTATATCCTCTTGAACATCTTCAATGTTGTCCCATAGATGGTTTAGTCGGGACTTTGTCAACACCCACATCGATTCGGTGTTGCCAACATCTCCAATAGCGTGAGGTGATCTCCAAGAAATCGATTTGGATCTTGCGAACTTCTCCTTGGACTCCCCAATGCTTTCTTCTTTCAATACTTGTTTTTTTTAATAAATTCGTTATTCGGGATGGACTCACAGTCCAAACCAATATTTCCTCTCCAAATAAATCGAGATTACTCTTATCCCAGAATTGACCGCTTGTAGATGGAGATAGATCAGATAATATCATGTGATCCATTCAAAACCATCTATGATTGGCCTTAATCCCAGACTCATCTCAACATTTGGTGCTCAGATAGAGACTGATCATGGTTTATTAAACTGTGTAGATCAAGAACCTTATCTAGAGCTAGAGTTATAGGAAGAGTCAAAAATGGCTCCTACAAGAAGAGGAAAGGGACTGTAATCCCAACCAACAAAGCATCCAGAACAGGGAAGGGTAGTATACCATGCAGAGTGACATCAACAACCAGCTCCTCTCTTCGATTCAAACAATTCAGCAGCAGTTGACGAACCAAGGATTGGCCTAGGTCGCCTTTCAGGAATTGCTTAATGATCTGAGGAGTAGGATCGATGAGAGAGATGTTAAGAGAGAGGATGAACTTCACAAAGAGGATGAGATTAATAGGGAGGATGTAGAAGATAACTATTTAGTAGGTGGACCATGTCATGGAGGAGGAGAGGCAAGACCCCAGCTGCGAAAGCCCATGCTGAAGAAAACTTACAACCTTGGGGCAGGCCATGTCACCGAGTGGATTCAGATTCGACCAATCAATGCATATTTCGAGCCAAAGCTTCAATTATTATATCTACTCCCATCCTTCCACGGGAATAAAACAGAAGAATCGTAATCGTACATTCACCTACAACAATTTGGTCGCATTTATACAACAACTCATTACCCCAACATTCCTCTAGGAGTGGTCAAGATGATTGCCTTCCCATTCAGTCTCCAAGACAAGACCCTTTATTAGGTAAATCATCTGGGGAAGGTATTGACAACATGGGAGGAGCTGAAATTTGCATTTCTATACAAGTTCTATCCTCTTAGTTGCTTGAATTAAATGCGTGCTAGCATCTCCAATTGCATCCAGCAGCCCCACGAGACGATATATGAAGCATGGGAAAGATTATGAGATCTGCAAGAGAAGTGTCTCTACAACGAATTCCAAAAACAAGTCTGGTTCAACACTTTTTCGATGGGTTGACACTCGATAGTCATAGATTGGTTGATGCTGCCTATGGTGGCTCGCACTTTAACAAGGATGTTGTATGGGAGATTTTTGAGGAGATGGTCGAAGGATAGGTCGCTCAATCTTCGTCGCATGCTTACATGAAGGTGCCCACAACCAGCCACAAGCCTATCAATATGGAGGCCCATGCAGAAGACAAGGATGGGAGATCCAATTTGAGCATCACAGGGAGTCACTTGTCCAAGGTGGATATCATTAATAAGAGATCGTAGGACCTCGAAACTATGATTGCGAAGAGAACCCAGAGTTTGGACAAGATTGATCAGATTGCCACGTAGCTAGAGATGCTTGTCAGGAGCATCAACATTTGCAACTCTATGTCCACTACTGCCGAGACTCCTATTGAGAAGAAAGAGCATGCACGGACACAATCTCCTCAGTCGAGAACTCTGCCATCTCAACCTATTCAGCATGTATACTATGTGTAGGCCCCTGAGCATCAACCACAACAGTTGCAGACCCAGATGGTGTTGTACCAGCATGACCCCCAACCCGTGTATCTTGAGCAGTTGTGTTCGCTCCTGCCACTAATTCAAGAAATCAATGGTGTGTGGAAAAATAAACAGCATATGATCCATCCTCAGGGACAACCTTAGGGTGAGAACTCAGCCAATCAACCATACTACCAACATCAACAGGGGGTAAGAACTTCCAACCCCACCAATCCCATAATCAACAACCTCTACTACATGGCTATAATTCGAGGCAGGGATACCGGTAGCTCGGCTACCAAAATCATAGTATCACCAGCAACAGTCCGTTGCTCAACATCAGAACGCCTCTCACCAATACCGATAGTACTCCTCTCGCCCCCTCCTCGCCATTACTCTCAAGGATACCAGCATCAATCTCCCTAGCAATACCAGAGTCAGAGGTCCCATTAGGGTGAATCTTTTGAGGTTGCACTGGAAAACTTGGCTTTTGCTTGCTTGGAGCAATCAATGAAAAACATGGCTGAAATGAGCCCAAAAATTGACGACCTGACGGATGCCAAAACCGTCATTCCATCCCAGGTTGAGGCCAATCCAAATAATTTTGGATGTAAGGAGCATGTAGCTTGTAGTATTCTACCCGATTTAGATGAAATTTACTTGTTTATATCTAACGTTGTTACTCTTAGGAGCGATGGAACACTTCATCTATCGGCGACAACGAAGGGAAAGCATATTGCATCTGATGGCGAGCCATCAGCCAGACTAGCAGCAAGAGCTAAACACATTTTTGGAGGAGCACCATCTACAAAAAAGAACAAAAAATGAAGAAACTATAAAATCTCAAAAAGATATACACAAGAACATACCCAGTGGAATTCAACTAGCATTGGAGATGCCCACACATGCAGCAGATCCATAGCCATCCCAAGAAGTCGGGCCTGCATTTTTTGGTCCACCACTTATAAATGATTTTACGCATTTTTCCATCTACCTGTATACAAGGATATGGACAAAATTTTGAATGAAAAAGTTACTAATTTTGTTCATATTCCATTTCCGGAAGCAATGAAAAAGACCAAAAAATCAAAATTTTGAGAAATACCTTGTTTGATTATTCAATTGTGGAAATCATTCAGAATTTGGTCTTAAGTATGCCATTAATGAAAGCCATAGAGTACATGCCATCCATAAGGAAAGGACTCAAAGAATCATGTATAACAAGGCTCCGACCTCACCCCTACAATTCCAGAAGCCATAGTGGAAAGAATATGAATCATACCCTCACCATGACAACCGTCAACGCCATCAACAATCATCCTGATAAGAAGACAGACAAGGGAGCATCGCTCATTAGGTGTAGCATGTTCAATAAAGAGTTCGAGCAAACATTGCTCGAAAGTGGGTCTTCTATCAACCTTATGTTAGCTTCTCTACTCACAGAATTCAGGATAGGACCGCTTAAACCCACCAAGATAATTCAGTAATTTGTAGACAAATCGGTCAAGCATCCAAGGGGCATGTTGGACGACGTGATTGTCACGGTCCAACGGATGTAGTTCCCTGTAGATTTTGTTGTGCTAGACATGGACATCTCCACTCCTCTACTCCACACCTCCATCATCCTTGGTTGATCGTTCCTCCAAACAACTGAGGCAATAGTGAACTACATCACATGAGAGATAACATTCAGCTCTAGCAACAATAAAGAGCGGGTAGAGACAATACCTGAGTGGAACCAACCGAAGCCGCATTTGAGTTGAGTGTGCTTGCTCCTAACTGTCAAGAAGACTGCAACTTTCTTGTAGAGATACAAGATACAAATCTATTCCTGTATGACATTGAGATCCACAAATTCTTTTTCCCCAAGGAAGTAGTGGAGAAAGCAGTCAAATTCCCCTCTATCAATGATGATGAGATCTTTGTTGGTGTTCTCGATGAATTCTATGTGGGCCCCCTGAGCCTCGAATACAAAGTGCACATTATCAATAATTTCTGAATCATGATGATATCATTGAAAAATTCTATGAATCCTTAAATGAAGAAGCTAAACTGCCAGGGTGGACACTGAATTGTTGAATGAACCAATATATGTAGTGATCGTCAAAGTCACCACTGAAGTACCTCCCATTCCGCCAGAGCTCAAACCTCTCCCCTCCAACATGAAGTATGCCTTCCTTGTGGGAGAACCAAACATGAATCCAATCATAATTAATGCTTACATGACCGAAGATCAAGAATCTCTTTTGATGGAGGTACGAAACCGCAGGGCGATAGGCTGGAATATATAAGATATCCACATGATCAATCCATCCTTGTGCCCAAGAAGTCCGAGATCACCATTGGTTACCAATGACAAAGGAGATGAGACTCCGACTAGAATGCCGACCTTGTGGTGAGTCTGTGTGAATTAGAGACGTATGAACCTCTCCACAAAAAAGGATTATTTTCCATTACCCTTTATCGACCAGATTCTCAAGAGACTAGCCGTGAACGAATACTTCTGCTTCTTGGACAACTATTTTGGATACAACCAAGTCATAATCACACTCGAAGACCAAGAGAAGGTGATGTTCACCTGTCCATTTGGGACATACACTTTCCAACAGATGCCATTCAAGCTGTGCAGTGCCCTTGCTACATTCTAGTGATGTATGCTCGTTGTATTTACCAACAAGGTGGGAAGTTTTTTGGAGGTATTCACGGATGATTTATCAGTCTACAGAGATTCATTCGATCAATGTCTTGACTATTTGGAATGAGTCCAATGGAGGTGTTGCGAAGTGAACCTCGTGCTCTCATGGGATAAGAGAAACTTCATGGTGACAGAGGGAATCATGCTAGGTTACATTGTATCAAAATGTGATACGGAAGTTGACCCAGCGAAGGTGGATGTAATTTCAAAATTTGAGCCACCTAACAACCTCAAACAAGTCCGATCATTCTTAGGGAGCGTCGGTTTCCACCAACGGTTCATTGAATATTTTAGCAAGTTTACCCGACCATTGACCGGATTATTGGGCAAAGAGACATATTTTATTATTGATGATCGTATGCTCCAAACCTTACAGTAGAAAGATCTGATTACTCAGACCCTTGTCTTATAGACACTAGATTGGACACTACCATTTGAGATCATGACAGATGCATCTGATTATTCCATCGATGCTGTGTTAGAACAAAGGAAAGATAATGTACCATTTGCTATTAATTATGCTTGCAAAACATTAGATGAAGCTCAAAAGAATTACACTATCACCGAGAAAGAGCTGCTAGTGGTAGTTTTTGACCTGGAGAAGTTTTGATCCCATCTCCTTGGATCCAAAATCATAGTATATACTGACCATTCTGCCATATGTTACTTGCAACAGAAGAAGGATGACAAAACATGCCTATCGGATGGATCCTTCTACTCAATTAGTTTAACCTCAAGATCGAAGATAAGCTTGGAGTCAAAAATGTGGTGGCAGATCATCTCTCAATATTAACTAAGCATGTGTAACCTGAGTAGAATTTAAGGCCGATTACCAAGATCTTTCTAGACAAAGCTATATTATCAGTCACCTCACTCCCTAGGTATGTCGATGTTGTGAACTATATTGTGTCCAAGAGAAATCCACAAGAATGGCCGAAACTGAAAGTAGAAAAATTCTTGTCTGATATCTATTTATACATGTGGGAGGACCCATATCTCTTTTGTGAGGTAGCAGATTGTATATGGAGAAGGTGTATTCCTCAAGAGGAATTTATAAATGTCCTCACGCATTGCCATGGTCAAGAATCTGGAGGAAACCATTCAGGAAAAAGAACGTTGATGAAAATACTCCAATGCGGCCTTTGACCAACCTTGTTCAAAGATGTAGAAGACTATGTGAAGCACTACACTGACATCCAGAAAATGGGCAGAATAATTGGAATGAGAGACAGAATTCCCTTGAAATTTAGTCAGATTTCATATGTTTTTGATGCATGGGGCATTGAATTCATGGTCCCATTTCCAAATGTTTAGGGATTTGAATACATTCTACTCGTTGTCGATTATGTAAGTCAATAGGTGGAGGCTATCCCAACTCGAGCCGTCGACAATCACACCGTCTGTCACTTTCTGAAGGATCATATCATTTCAAGGTTCGGGATTCCTAAAATTCGTATATCCGATGGGGTAGCCATTTCATCAATAAATATGTTAAGAAGCTGACTCAAGAATTCTACATTGAGTATCGCGTTCCTTTTGTTACCACCCACAATCTAATGGCTTGCCAAAATGCCCAAAAAGGGAGATTAAGACAATTCTTCAAAAGTTTGTGCGTACGGATCGCAAGAACTAGTCTCAGTTCTTTGGGATTAGAGAATAATGTACAAGTCACCTTTGGGAATGTCTCTCTACCGCTTGGTATATGACAAACCATGCCATCTACTCATGGAACTTATTCATAAATCCTTGTGAGTAATCAATGTTTGTAATATGGATTCCAAGAAGTTGAGAAGAACAAAAAGTTGAATCTGAACAGACTACTTGAATTTTGTGACTACACATATGACAACAACCTAATGTACAAGGAAAAAGTCAAGAAGTGGCATGAAAAGCACATCCGCTCAAAGACATTTGAATCGAGTATTTGTTTAAGCCAAAAATCAAACGGTCGTATGTTCCACACAAGGCGGGAACACAGTCGTCGAGGTGACCGACAAGAAATCCGGATTAAAACAACAATTAACCCACTATAATGGTAAGTAATGAAAATAAATGTAGAGTTAAAATTAATTTATTTAACTCTACAAAATGTGTGTAGAGTGCAAGTATGTAGAGTGTCGAACACAGGGAGCAAACTAGATAGATTGGGCAATTAAGCACAAAATGTGATTGTGAATCTTTTATCTATATTTTTATGGATTTTTAATTTTAAATTTTAAATTTTATATTTTATATTTTTTAATTTTGTTTTTATTTTATATTATTGTATTTTCATTTTTAATTTTTTTATTATTCTTTCTTTTTTTCTTTTTATATTTTTTATATTTCCTTTTCTTTAAATTTTAGTAGAGTTATATATTAGAGTATATATACAATAAATATTAGTATAGAGATAAATACTAGTAAATATAGTCAAAATGTAGAAAATAGAATTATTTTTGGTTTTAAGATATTTTTTATTATTTTTGTGATTTTTAGGTATTTTTTCTAATTTAATATATTTTTAAAGTCAAAAATACCCTCACATCGGGGTTTAATTAAATATCCGAAAATGAGATGGAAATTAAAAATATCAAATGATTCCAAAAATTTTCCAAACAAAATTTTAATAATATATAGAAAATTCAGATACAGAAAATATATTTCTTTGGATTTTTAGAGTTCTTTTTATATTTTTGTACATGTTCTAGGGTTTTTCCAATTTTGACAAGTTTTCTTTTGTAATTTTTAGGGATATTTAGTCGGGAGTTGTAAAATTATAAATAAATATATTTTTTGGTATTTTTCAAAAGATTTTTATATTTTTTACGGATTTTATACTATAAATAAGGACAAAATAATCACTTTTTGATTTTAAAAAAATACTAAAGGTTTTTAAATTGAAAAAATAAAAATATAACGTGGAAGACACAATGAAATAGGAGCCTAAGACTATTTTTGCGGATTTTTTCGAGCATAAATGAGATTTTAAATAAATAAAGGTCACATAAGGAAACTACAATACTAGTAGGG
The DNA here is from genome assembly GCA_037367405.1 of Ottelia alismoides. Taxonomy (NCBI): domain Eukaryota; kingdom Viridiplantae; phylum Streptophyta; class Magnoliopsida; order Alismatales; family Hydrocharitaceae; genus Ottelia; species Ottelia alismoides. The sequence continues at coordinate 50,105 of JAZKJV010002155.1, forward strand.
GCTTTTTGTAATAAAAATAAAGAATGAGGGTTGTACTGTAATTTCTCCATAATTTTATAATGTGAACAAAAATTTTCTATGCCTAATCAAAATACTACACATTTCAGGGGCACGTTTGCAAAATTCCCCCTCGCGTAGGGGCGTCGTGTGAGGTGATGTGGCGTGGACTAAATAGTAAATATATGAAGATGGGGGGCCAAATTTCAAGTATTACAAACTACTTTAAACGACCGATGAAATTTTATGGTTCACATTTTAAATAGAAAACAATGACTGGGTTATAGGTGCAAAATACCTAGTATGAGGCATGCATGAACAGCTATGATCAATACACTTAATGTGGCGCAATGAGGAGATCCGATAATGCTTCGACATGAGTAACATGGATTAGACTCTCCGGAAAATCTATGGTCAAGGCCTCACGCATCCAATGGTAATTGCTACTTATGTACTCGGTTCATGATCCAACGATAGAGAAGTGAATACAAAGAATAACAGATAAACTTCACCAGGGTGAAGTTGTATCTGCTTCACCTCGCTCGATCTTCATCCATCTGGGCTCAGAAGGGGTTCGTCATATGTGAATCTGTGCCGGTTTATGGCTGCAAAATGGCTCGAGACCCACAGACGAGGTTCGACGAAGTTCGAGACCTAGAGATTTAAAACCTGCCTCGAAATCCCAAGTAAAAGTGTAGTTTCTCTTTACTTACTAGCGGGGAACGTTAGCTGCAAAAAGATGAAGCCTAGGAAGGCTTCGAATGGCTAGACGGGGTGCGAATGACTCGGGCGGTGGTCTCCAATGAAAGGCGAAGAAAGAGACCCATATCGTTAGATCTGTGCAAGATCTACGTGACTGGAGGTGTGTGGGGCGTAAGTCCGATGAAGGGGAAGAGGAGGAGGGTAATCAGTGAGGTAGAGAGGTTCTGATTTGGTCGGAACTGGGTGGCAGAGCAAAAGCTCCGCCGATGAATGATATTGGGATTCACGGAAAACAACGTTAAATCAAGAGAAACTGAGACCTAAATTAGACTAAGACTACTCTAAGGAATGAAAAAAGCGAAGAAAATAAGATTTCAGACCAGACCCACCAGAAGTAGAGCTTGCGTCTGAGGAGGTGGTGGATCTTCGGACCGCGTCGATTCTACACCGAATCGAGTTGTAGATCAGCTTTAGGCAATGCTGCTATCACCAGGAATCAACCTAGGAATGTAGTTAGGGCTCCAATAGCGGAAGAGGGATTTTGAAAATTTATTTTGAGTGTAACTTTTATTCTATATATTATTTTTATATGAAATAAATTTCATATTTTTTTATATTTTGTTATCTACGACTTTCATGTTCAAAATTTCTTTATTTGAGGTATAAAAGGTAGAAAATAAAATAGGTCCAAAAATAAATAAATAATAAATAAATAAAAGGGATTTTATTATATTTTTGTCACTTATCCCCCCCCCCTACTTTATTCCTTATCGACCTAGTCATCGAGATGCCTAGGTCTCGGGGTTTAGGGTTATAAAATATCTTTGATATTTTTATCCTTTTCTTTCTTTATTATATAATTTTGCCATTAAAAACCATATTTTATACATAATTTGTTCAACGATGTATGAATACTAATTTGCCTAAATTAGAGGTATTTACAAGCACTTACTAGGGGTTTTAAGGCCAAAATGATAGAATAAAGGTGATAAAACGGACATTCATCACCGCCCCATACTTGCCTTTGCTAGTCCCTAACAAACACTTATGCAATAAGTGTAGAAAAGAAAAACAAAGAAAAGAAAATGAAATAAGGTGGATAAGTTTAATTTCAAATTTATTTTCACGAAATCAAAGTTTGGAGCTTAAGTCAGACCTTTGGAATTTTAGTGCAGACGGAACCTTATTGGGAATTAGATTTGAAATCCAATAGTCTTCGAGAATCCCAAAACTCTGCTTAAGTCTCCTCAATATCCAGGTTAGAATATTTCAACTCATACGCAAACCCTTACAACTATGAATCTGACTTGTACATTGTATGTGATAGTGGCTCTCCCCAACTGAAATGCCAAAGAGATTGACTTCTCCTGCATGACAACCAATGATTCCTCAATCCGACAAGTCCTTCCTCGAGGAGTGGTGTATTCCCTTCTAAGTTCAAGTGACAACCAACTCAAGAGGATGGGGTGAATAGAAGAATGGACGGTAGCCAATGTAGCTATCTATCCAAGGACGTAAGACCAGTGTAGTCAAGTCATCCAACTACATGCTCACATGATTTGACTTTGTTTGTACAAAATCCTTTTTTATTTGAAATAAAATGTTTTGAAAATATGTTTGCAAATGGTGTGAAAAGTGTTTGCAAAAATAGTTTGAAAATCTATACATATTGTTTGAAAAAAATTTTGCAAAATGATTTTCAAATTTTATAAATGTTTGTCAAAATGATTTGTCAAAGTCGTTTGTAAAATAAAGTTTTCAAAATGATGTATATAATTCAAGCACATAAAGTTCTTTTATAAACATTGTATATAAATACCTGTAAATTCTTGAATCCCAATTCTTGCAAGTACAAAAATGCACTTCCATGTAAATATATGTATCCCCTTTATTCTAAAAACCTATTTTGTTTTGAAAATTTCCCTAAAAATGTGCAACACTAAAAATCTCAAAAATATTTGTAAAATATTTTTAGAATTTGCATAAAAATTTGCAAAATCTTTTCAAAAATCCATAAAAAGATCAAAATCAGAAAACTGCATCACAAAAATATTTCCATTGCATTGTACATAGCATTTGTATTTTTCATATTGAAATAGATAATTGAACTATTCTAATAAAATCTGAAGATTGGAGATTGGTTAGACCTAAATCTTCTTAATCACGTGAACCTTATATGAATTCGAATTGAGATACTTCAAGTCTGCTAGACTTAATTCTTTGAGACCACGAGGTTTAGTTCAATGTCGTCTTGACTGTCTGAGTAGAATATTTCGCAACACACACACGACTCTTGTTTATAACAACCTAGCTTGCACACATGCACCATACACTTTGTTGATCTTAGTTGAAGCCGTTGAGGGCTAGATTTGCTGGCCTGAGACACAAGTCAATGGAAACATCAAAAGTTACACATTTGTGGCCATTATACCCCAACCTGATCTAGTAGCGAAGAGGTATAAAAATAGAAGTTATATGTTGCAATAATGCTTCAAAAGAGGGATAGCCTACCATCTCAAGAGGAAGAAGTCCATATGTAAATGTTTTTATATATAGTATTCAAAAAAATGGAATAAAAAACTCCAAAAAGAAAAGAAGAGAAAATTCCAAGAAAATCAATTCCCCTAGGAGCATGTATATAGATGTATAGACAAATAAGCAAGCTTGAGGTTCAAAGTCATATGTATGTGGGCCTGCAGTTGGATGACTTGGCTACACTTGTCAAGCATCCTAGGATAGGTAACTAAATTGGCTACCATCCAATCTTCTCTCCACCTCCTCTTCTTGATCTAGTTGTACTTGAACTTAGAAGGGAATGCCGACTTCTCGAGGAAAGAGTTGTTGGATTGGGGAATTAGGGTTACTATGTTGGATAAGACTGACTTTTACCACTTCAGCCGAGGAGAGCTAAATATCACACACACTATCCAAGATAGATTCATAGTAATAAGGGTTTGCGTATGAGTTGAACTTCTTCTGACCTTGCTATTGAGGAGACTTGAGCAGAGTTTTGTGGATCTCAGATGTTGTTATGTTTCAAATCTGATTCCCAATAAGGTTTCGACCGCACCTAAGATCCAAAGGTCCAACTTAAGATCCAAACTTTGATTTTATGAGGACAAGTTTTTTTTGATCCAATTTATGAGGACAAGTTTTAGAGTTAAAATCTATAAAGTTCTTTATTTTTCTTTTCTTTGTTTTTCTTTTTTGCTTATAGGCATAAGTGTTTGTTAGGGGCTAGCAAAGGCGAGTATAGGGAGTGATAATCTCCATTTCATCATTTTTATTTTTTCATTTTGGCCTTTAAACCCTTGATAAATGCATATATAAATCATTATTTTGCATAAATTAACATTCATTATTTATTGCGTAAATATTGTATAAAATATATCATTTAAATCCAAAATATAGGAATAAAGAAAAGAAAAGGAAATAAAATACCAAAGATATTTTATGTCCTAACCCTCGAGACCTATGCATCATGATGATTGGGTCAACAATGAGTAAAGTAGGGGGAGATAAGGGTCGAAAACTCAATAAAAATCCTAATTTATATAGCCCAATAATCCACTTTTGGGATCCATTTTATTCTTTATTATTTACCAAATAAAAAACTTTGTACACTACAAAAAAAGGCGGGATTGGCGTGCACATAAAAGCTCGTTATGTGCATGCCTGGTGCACGCCATGTGCACGCCCGAGGGGTGGGCGAGCACATGTGCTCGTTAAGGGCGTGCTCGCTTATCTGAGAGTTGCCACGGCTGGTGGGCGAGCACATTGGGACGCTATGTGCTCGCCCTCTCTCTGGCGTGCACATATGTGCTCGCCGATGTGATCGCCTCCTCTATAATTTGCGATTACCCACGGAGCACTGGGCGAGCACATGTGCTCACCCAAAGTGATTTCCAGGAAAAAAATATACAGGTTCGACAGGGTTTTGACGCCCCGTCGAACCTGTATACCCTGCCAATAAACCACTGCAGGTAGCTCCCTAAGGGTATATATATATTATAGCAGTTCGTAGAGTAAGATAACTAGCACTAAGAATTTAAAGGAACGCAATATACATGAATTCAGAAATAAACAATCTAATTTAATATCTAAATATTACAAACAAGTCAACGCCAACAAAGTTCATATAAATTAAAAGATGTGCTAATAGTTTAAAAAAAATACAGGTCCAAACCAACAAAAATTTACTTCTTCTTTGATCTAAAAAATTTGGACACTAAACCCTGCTTTGATTTCTTTTTTTCCTTCTCCTTTTCTTTGAACCTCTCGTACATGCGTGCCTCTTCTTCAGGGTCGTTCTCCTCCTCCTCTTCGTTATCAGATTCAATCTCTTCAGGTTGAGATGCACGCCCTTGCGACCTATATTATATATGGAAGATATTTATCGATTACATGCATTTTGTAGATATTGAAATTTAATTGTATTACTCATTCTATATGAAGAATACTTACATGTACGCCGTGAACTCCTCTCGGAGCTTCGTCACCTGCTCCACCATTATCGCCATTTGCGACTCCATTGGAACTGTTGATTGGGACGGATGTGGTTGCGTGTACGACAGCTGAGAGTATGCAGAATAGGAGTGACGATGTTCCTCCACATAATATGGAGGGAGACCACCAAGCGTCTACTTCCTATTCGCCACAACGTCCCTCTCCTCCAACACCTTATAAGTTTTTCAATTTTTAATATAAAAGTATATATTAGAAATGAATATAGTAAGATAAGATTTATCCATATATACCTGCTTCCAGATCGTTTTATCAAATGGTGGTTGCTCTCCAGTTGGATCGACACCCCATTTTTCTGCAGATAGTGCCAGATAACGATCCTGAAATACAAAGTTTACAATATATATAAATAAGTTATAATATATATGAATTAATTGTAAATTAATTGATAGACTTACCAACAATTGTCCTGCTTCAGGAGTGGACCATTGCGAGTGTCGTTCTCTCCCACTCATGTGGGACCTCGACCACCACTTCTGAAAAGAGGGTTCCCTTTCCAACCTAGCAGCCTGAAAATTTTTTTAAGATCTATTAAAACATTGCATTATATTAAAGTAGATCTCCAAAAAAATAATTTTAAATCGTAATACCATCTCCGCTCTAATCTGATTGTGGCTTTTAGAGCCACTGGTCGACTTAATCCTTTGTTTTTGGCAGTTTGTCTTTCCCGCCGTAGATCTTCTTCCAAACTCATCATCCGCAACGAATGCATCACAGAAATTGGCCCATCTGGAAGGATTATGTTATGATAATTGATTATTTTAAAAAGTGTAATATAAATTATTTGACAAGTATAATACCCATCCTCCGTACACCATGACGGTGGGAACCTCTTCATCTCCTCAAAATTCATCTCCCCGCATCCCGTCTTCGCATGCGAGTCTCTCCTTGCCTTGAAAAATGTATCGCTCATTCTCTTTTCTACCAAACGAATGAAGGCTCTACGATAAACCTCCTTCCCCAGACCAGTACCAAGGCAAAACCTACTCTGAAAAATAATAACAATTTATAAGATACAAAAAACTTGATCAAAAAATTCTGTATCACTTCTTAGAAACATTTCTTACCAGAAACATGTCAAACAGTCTCTCCTGCTCTGCAGCAGGGATGCGACACCACCTAAATTGCATGGAAGTCAAGTGTGTCTTTATTATGTTGGTTATCTCCTTTCCCACCTTGTTGCTGTTCAAACAATCCCTGCATTTACAAAAAATTTAACTTCCATGCAATTTATAAAAATTTGGAAAATATTTAAAGGTAAAATCTATAAAAATTTTTACCTCCCATCAGTCGTAACCTCCAACAAAGGGTGGGACGCCGACGTCTGTCCAACTACAGTGGGTAAAGGAACGGATGTGCTCGGCCGTCCAGAAGAAGGAGAGTCAGAACCCATCGATGTCCGGGCTGGTATGGGGACCTGGACTGGGAATCCTGTAGAGGCTGCTGAGGTAGATGTCTCTCCATAGCCTCCTACGTAAAAGGGTGGCGGAGGATAACTAAGAAACTCGTAGTAAGCTATCACCCGGCGAACCTCGTCGGACTGTGAATCAGGAACAACATCCGGGGTGGGCTGCCTACTGGAAGAAGGTGTGTCTGAGGAAGAAGGACGATTGGATCTATGTGATCCATGTGCCCCGCCACGTCCAAAACCTGCCATGACTGTAATAATGATGCATTACATAGTTATTATTTAAGATTTTAGTTAATTCAATTATAATTGTATAATAAAACTTGCAACTAATCTTCATCACTTATTTCGGTGGCATTAAATGATATTTCTTCATTTTCTGAGTTTTCCGAGAAATCATTTCTAGAGTCAGTATCATCTTGTAAGTCAACACACAAAACTTCATTATCAGCCAATCGAATCGATTCGATAACTGGGACTTCTTCTGTTAAGTCTATTCTTTCATTTGTCGGTGTAAATGTTTCATCTATGTCATCTTCCTGATTACTGGAATCATTGGAGATATAACTTCGAGAATTTATCTTCACAACAGTTACTGTTTCAATGCCCTTTCTCTTCTTTGATATTTGTGGGAGATAACATACTTGATCCGCTTGAGATGCTAAGACGAATGGTTCAAATCTGCGTATAAATTTCCTTTGCACCACGTCGACAATGTTATTTCTTTTATCAAGTACTACACCTCCATTGGGTTCATACCAATCACACAAGAAAAGAACTACTTTATTCAAGCCTAGTATATTGTATTCCACTTCTATAATCTCCTTTAAAATTCCGTAATAATTTAGATGATCTTCCTCATAATAAGATCCGCGAACCATGATTTTGAGTTGTCAAATATTTACCGTAATTTAAGATATGAAAACGATACCCATTACTGTAACATGATTTGTATGATCGAACCTTATAAACAGGTCCTTCTCCAAAATATTTTAAAATATGAGAATAGAAATCACCACCGTCCAACTGTTTTGATCGGTCTTTAAACCACGCTGGAAATTGATTTCTATAAGTGCTCAAAACTTCGTCACCTGAATACATAGGATTTTCCTCAATAATTTTCTGTCTAAATTCCCTACAATTTATAAGAGAAAAATATTCATTACTTGTAATGAATATATACATAAAGCAATTCAAATACTTACTGAACATATGGTGTTATTTCCTCGCAATTGTCTAATACGTACAACTCTGCAGCATCCTTCTCTTGTTTCGATAAGAAACATTCAGTTGCTTTGCCTATTAGATAAGTGGATGGCCGAAAGATACTGATACAAGGTTCTTCATCGGAAGAAATTGTCTCATTCCTCCTGCATCTATTGTGGATAGTCTCCACATCTTCTGGAAGATATCTTGCGCAGAATGTTGCGACTTCCTCATATATATATATATATATATATATATATATATATATATATATTGTGAACTTATAGATCCTTCAACTTTACTTTTGTTTCGGACCTTTCTTTTAAGAAAGAACATAAACCTATAAGAAAATAGGTTAAACATTTAGTCCAAATAGTAAAGAAGGAATGACATTATAATACATTTAATTACTTTTCAAATGGATACATCGAACGATATTTAACGGTCCACCAACTTTTGCTTCCATGGAATATGAATCATCAGATGCTCCATCGAATCAAAAAATGACGGCGGAAATATCTTCTCCAGGTTACACATAATCACAGGAATATTTTTTTGAAGATAATCCATCTCCATGCGGTGTATGCGTGACGAGCATAACACCTGGAAGAATCTGCTTACATCTGAAAGAGCATCGATAATATTTTTTGGTAACAATCTTCTGAACACTAACGGTAGTAATCTTTCCATAAAAACATGGCAGTCATGACTCTTCATTCCCTTAAATGTAAACTTCTTCAGATCGACCAAATTGGAAAAATTTGATGCATATCCATCTGGAAAGTTCAATTTACTTGTCCATTCACAAACAAGCTTAACTTGATTTCTATCTAAAGTATACTTTGCTTTTGGAACTTCAACCCTTTCACTATCATGTTCCTTGATATGCAATTCTGGGCGATTACATATGAGTTGTAAATCACGACGAGACTTTACTGTATCTTTTGATCGACCGGTTACATTCATTACAGTGTAGAAGATGTTATCGAACACATTTTTCTCTATATGCATAACATCTAAGTTGTGTCGTATCAGTAACTTACTCCAATATGGTAACTCCCAAAATATACTCTTCTTAATCCAATTATGACTGTCACCAAAACCAGGAAGGTTTTTTGTTTTATCTCCATTTTCTAAGGCTGATTTTTGTAATTGTTCCAAGTATGATAATATCATATCGCCTGTCTTAATTGGTGGAGGATCTGAAAGATCAATTGTATTTCTTTTAAAAGAATGTTTCTGTCTTCGATATGGATGATTACTTGGAAGAAATCGTCTGTGACAATCAAAAAAACATGGTTTCTGACCGTGTTGAAGCTGGAATGATTTAGTACTATCCATACAATATGTACAACTTTTACGTCCATGCGTACTCCATCCAGATAACATTCCATATGCTGGGAAGTCATTTATCGTCCAAAGTAGAGCTACTTTCATGTTAAATGTTTGACTCTTATTAGCATCATATGTATCAACTCCATCGACCCATAATATTTTCAACTCATCGATAAGAGGACGTAAATAAACATCAATATACTTTCCTGGATGTGTAGGTCCTGGTACTAACAGCGAAAGAAACATAAACTATCGCTTATTACATAACCATGGGGGTAGATTATATGGCGTTGTCATTACTGGCCAACAACAGTAATCTCTACTTCTTCCATGAGGATTAAACCCATCTGTACATAAACCTATAACGCAATTCCTCTTTTCATCATTAAATGTAAGAAAAGCTGACATCAATTCTTTCAGACAATCAGATTCGGATGGATGCTCCATATATTCATCGACTTTATGTTCCGCGTGCCATATCATGCATTTCGCCGTTTCTTTACAATAATATAGTCGTTTCAATCTCGGAGTCAACGGGAAATAACGTAGAATCTTTCTCGATATTTTTGTTCCACTCTTACTAGATATATGATATCTTGGCTCATTACATTCAGGACACCGTTGTAAATGTTGATGTTCACCGTAATATAGAATATGGTGATTTATGCATGAGTCTATTTTAATTTCTGCTAAACCCATCTTTCGCATCATCTTTTTTGTTTTGTAATAATTATCAGGTAATTCTACATCTTTTGGTAACATCTTCTTAATAATCCTCAGCATTGCATCAAAATTACGATCGGTCATATTATATTCCATCTTCATCGATAGAAGATCCGAGACCGCAGAAAGTTTTGAATATGTCTTGCAACCCAACCACAATGGCTCTTCCGTTTTTTTCAACAGCTCGTAAAATTCTGCAGACTCTTCATATGGTTCCTCATCATCTAACAAAGTATCATTAAATTCTGGACCCGCAACATCCATAACCATATCTGCAAAGGGATTAATATTGTCAGCTTCTTCCACATCATTCATTCTGTCCTCGAAATTCTCACCATGTCTCCACCAAATCTGATATCCTTCCATGAAACCCATTCTATAAAGATGTAACTGAATTTCATCTTTTGATCTCTTCCTTATTAGACGACATTTCTTACACGGACACAAGATAGTTCCATCTGAATCCACAATACGGGAACCTTGTGCGTAAGCAAATTGTATGAATTCCTGAACACCTTTTTGAAAAGCATATGCTATACGCCCATCTACTACACGGTTGTACATCCATTCTCTATTGGTCATATTTATGAATCTGAATTAAATAATCTAAAATGTCAAATCTAGGAAATTGAGGATATCTAAATGTATCACATTATTGAGATAAAAGATGAGAAGAGAAGTGTATTAATTATGTTATCACTTTAGCCCGTCCATAAGGATTCAAATTTACTAAAAGATGATCGTTGTCACAAGTATCTTTATTTCTAACGAAATTCGGCAGCATAACCCTGCACCTCTCCCGTATACCCCATAAATCAATCGTAATTAATTATCAAAATAATCATATTATTGATTATTTCAATAATAACTATGACTGATTTGGTATACAGAAGAGGAAGGGGTTATGGACCGAATTTCCGTAAGAAATAAAGACATTGTGACACGGATCACCTTTTAGTAAATTTGAATCCTTACGGACCCCCTTAGTCCAGGACCTCCGAACTAAGGAAAGCTAATATAAATGTAATACTTTAAGATCATTTTACGTCATACATTTGTATGTGCTACAAATGAGAATATAAAATAATCTTAAAATATTTATTCATTTATATTAACCGGGCATTTACGTATATTTGGCTGATTAACGATGGGGATAGGGATAAGTGTGATCCTTATTTAGTGCCTAATACAGTGCTTGGGTCACTAAAAGTTAATGGGCACCTACAAAAAAAATTCGAACCTGCAAACATCAAAATCCACGACCATTGGTCTGGGATAAACATCCCAAAGTGAGTCCAATAGTGCTGTGAAAAAATAAAAAAAATATAACACAGTTAGAGGTGATCAAATCCTCCAATGTGTTGCACACGCCACCCGTTGTGCAGGGCCACACACCACCCGGTGTGGAAGGACGCACTGTGTGTGAAGAATTTTGTGCGATTTTCTAATAATTAATGTATAGTATTTTAGACTTATCATAAACCTAACTATAAGTTAATGTGATATACTTAATCACAATAACTAAAATTTAATGTGATAATAAAATTATCACAGAATCAAAATTTTTGTTTATAGTTATAATTATCACGCATCAATCATTTTAACTTAAATAAATATCTAATTTAACATCCATTATATAGTTCTTATTCTCAAAGGCTTTGTATCTCCCATCACCTCTTTCAATGAACCTAGTGTTATGAAACTAGTGTTATGGAACTTCTCTATATTAACATTCTCTAATTTTATTAAACTAGTCTTATGTCAATTCCCAATGAACCTAATGTTATGAACCTAGTGTTATGAAACTAGTGTTATGAACCTAATGTTATGAACCTAATGTTATGAACCTAATGTCAATTCTCAATTCTCTATATTAGCTACTGTTTTTCTCATCCCATCTATATCAGCATTCACCTACATTATACCCATCTACATCAACATTCACCTACATTCACCTACATCAATATTTATTCACCTACATCAATATTAGACATATATATACTCAAATCTAACAACAACTGCATATTAAACAACTACATGAAGCATAAGCAACAAGATTAACAACTAGTGATATTAAGTTTAAGAACAAAACCATCAACAACATCAAAACCCTAATATCTAAAACAAGTATAAAAAACGAATGAAATACACAAAAAAGAGAGAAAAGATGATAAGATATACCTAACGAAGGGTGTGTGCGTGATTGAATGGTCAAACGGACCTCTCTCAACGCGGTAATGGCATAGCACAAGTCGCCAGAGGAGAGGAATCAGGGAAGAACTCGCGCAGGAATGAGGAAAGGGGGCGCCCGACGTTCTGTTTACGGGCGCGGGCGAGCACACTTATGTGCTCGCCCAGTGCTTTTTAGGTGCTCTCCAGGAAAATTGACACGCGCCTATTCCGTCGCGCCTCGATTTTCAACTGGGCGAGCACATTTGGGCGAGCACGTGTGCTATTAAAGTGCTCGCCCATCTACAAAAATATAACCGCGCCTCCAGATTCAAAAGGGCGATCAGGATGGCGAGCACATGTGCAACCTAAGTGCTCGCTCGGTTGTGGGCGAGCACATGTGCTCGCCCCGTGCACCCCATTGTGTGCACGCCAATCGCGCTTTTTTTTTGTAGTGGTACATGAAATTTGTAGATAAAAATACATAGAAAAATACAAAATTCATTTCACACAAAAATAATACAAATTGTATATTTTATACTCAGAATAAAAGCCAAAACCCAAACTTCCCAGACCCATATCTTCTCCATACGAATCAAAAACCACAAAAATCACCTTTAATTATATATAATATTTTATTATATATTTAACTAAGGTGGTTTTATTTAATCTGGAGTTAATATGCAGAAGTTAGGTTTTGAACCCCTATTGTGTTATACGCTTGAATAAAATATTCATTTTATTTATTCTTTATAATTTCATTATTTTATATTGTTATAAGTTTCTAAATATTGTTTATAATATATGTACATCTTTAGAACACAATAAAAATCATAAAAAACAATAAAATAAAATAATATAGAGAATATATAAATGAATACACTATACTTATACCTATATAATTAATATCAATATCTATTTATGTGTACAAAATACATCATAAAAATATAATAAAAAATATACTCTAATATATTTAAATAAACTACAAATATATAGATTCATGTATAAAATAATAAAATGTAAAATAAAAAATAAATATAAAACACCTAATATACAGGTAAATATATCTATAAATGAATCTCTAAAAAGTAACTTGTAATAAATAAACTCATAAAAATAAATAAAAAACTATTAAAATACTACATAAAACTATAAAATTTTTTATGTTTTAGTCAATAATTAATAAAATCATTTATTATTTTATTTTAAATCAATAAATCTTTTATTTACTTTTTTTCTTATTGTGGGTGACGTGGCCCAATCAGGAGCTAGGGCGGGTTGACTCTGGTCAACTCCCTGGTCTCTCGAGTTTAGCCGCTGTCAGAGCCTTCGACCTTTCTTTCCTCAATTTTTCCCCATCAATGCTTTCACTAAAATCGCTCTACTACTTCTTGATTTTTATTCCTCGGTCATACCTCTTACTCGCCCAAGTGATTCCTCAATCGATGGACCTCTAAATCAAGTGTCATTCCCTAATGAACCCGAGCATGTACATATGCACCCAGCCTAGCCCCCTTGATTCTTTAATCCCTCTTTCGCCACCAAAATCCTAACCTAATCCTTGATCGAGAACCTTGGTTACAGCAGGCTTCTCCCAGGAACTTCAGGGGCTTCGTTAGCATCGAATCATGGGTGATCCAAAGCTCCACCGCCTCCTCTGCCCGAAGTTGTGCTCTAGGTGGCCCAAGTATGGCAAACTTTATCTTTCTCTGTTCTTTCTATTCCTTAGCGTAACACTAGTGTAGAGTAAGATTTTATTTTGTTTGACTTCTCCTTATTTTTCGTAAAATCAAACATTTGCATTCAACAGAGCTTTGGCTCTACCTCTTATTTCCGACCATCTTAGCCATCCTCCGCCACATCTCCGTCAACTCCCCCGTCCTTAGTCCTACGTCTCACACACCTTCATCCACCTAGATCTTGCACAGATCTTGAGATCTATTCCTCCCTCTCCTCGTTCGTTGGAGGACACCGCCACACATCATTTCCACCCCATCTTCCCTGCTCTGATCGTTGGAGCGATAGCCACTAACACGCTCCTGCAGGAAACAAAGAGAATAGACCTTTGTGCAGGGGTCATCAAGGCAAGAACATACCCCTAGGTCTTGAGCCTCGCCAGAGCCCTTCCTGTGGGTCTCGAGCCACTTTGAAGGCCCAATTACGTTGCGAAACATCTAGAACATCCTTCTTCGACACTCATCAGTACGTTTGGAGATCAGACGTGCAAGATATGAGTGATCGAAGGAGAAGCCTAGTGCATTTCTTCCGTATTCTTACAAGACCCCTCTAGATCGTCCGAGCAATCCCAATCGCCAAGTGGAGTAGCAACCGTTGGATCGAGCAGCGTAGTACCATTAGATTAGCTTCTGGGATCTAATCACGCCATCCAATGTGAACTGATTTTGTTAGATCGATGTTTTCCACATGGTCAAGTGAAGCACCTACTATCTATTAGCATGCGACGAAGGGTAATTTCGGTCTATAACCCCGCGTAATTTTGATTTCTATTTTAGTCCATAAACTTTCATTTTAAGTTTAAATATTTCTTGAATATTTACTAGTTAGACCCTGCACTTCAGTTTATTTTGTATTTTGGTTCGTGCCAGCGAGGCTCACGTGTTCCCCCACATGATTTTGTGTATTTTGCATCTATACCCTAACAAGTTTAGATATTTACTTTTAGCCCATTAAATGCATTCTGTAGTGTAATTTTTTGTGACAATTACGTTCTTGTCTCTATCGTTGATTTTATTTGCAAAAATACCCTTCCGAGTATCTATAATTGAATATATTTAGGATAATTGCGTGTTTCCCCATGTACTTTCATGTTTTATTCCAGAATAGCACGCAAGTTTATTTTAATTCCATGAATACCCCTAATAGCTTGTATTTTCTTTTCGTGGATTTTATTTTGTTAAAAGTGACTCCAAGCCATCTAAATTTTGTAGAAAAATCCTAAAACTACATGATCTACATGCCTATTACATATTTTTTGATTAGGTATTTTAAGATTTATTTCTATTTATAAAATTTAAAAACTGAGCTATTTATCCGTGTTTGCATTTTAAACAAAAAAATATAAAAATGTCTTAGAAAATTACAAAAAAATTAGATTTTGTTTCTTATTGTATTTTGAGCATGTAGACCAAAAATCTCAAAAAAAAAGAAAATGAAAAACACTAAAAATTGAAAATTTCCAAAATCCTTCTAAAATTATATAAAATCCCAAAAATATTTATTTCTATTTTTGAATTTTTCCGATTATATCTATTATATATTTAAAAATGGTTTTGGAAATTTTAAGCTATTGTGATATTTTTAATTACCAAAACAATTCGGATTATTTATTTTATTCTCTATTTCCCCTATTTATTCAATTAGAAATACAAAAAAATAGTAAAAATTCCTAAAAAATCATAAAAACATTAGAAAAAAATAAAAAGTCTAAAAATATATTATTTACAAAGTTTGATTATCTTTAGTTATGTTTGTAATTATAGTATTCTATAGTATATATATGTATATATAGTTCTATATATATACTTAGATATAAAAAGAAAATTTAAAATCAAAAAACTTAAAAATAAAATAAATAATAAAATGAAAAATTCTAAAAAATTATGAATACAAAAACTCCAAAAAATATAAATAAAAACCCAAAAAAATCAAAATTCCTTAAAATACTCAAAATCATTTATTATCTTCTTTTAGACAATTTTGATTGTCTATCCTTTGTTGTTTCCTGTGTTCGACCCCTACCGTACTTGTCCACTATACAATCTATTGTAAAGTATAATAAAATTTGACCATGTACTTGGGTGATTTATTCTTACTGTGGGCTAATTGTTGATTAAATATAATTTTTGAGAGTTTGTCATAGCGACTGAGTCCTCACCTTGTGAGGCCCATTTTAGACCACTTGATTACCTCTGTTTATTAGGGGACTTTGCAATATCGTGAAGCTAAAGATGAAATTGATGTCGACACCTCAGATGATGGAAGGGCTTGGGATCTGACAACACATGTATGGATCTCTTCAGTGGTTAGGATTCAAACTTTTGCCCTCGATGATTTGTGTTGTGCACCTATTCCTTTTTCCGTTGTTAGTTAGAGGTGGAGAAGCTCTGTCGTGCTTCAAATGTCAGGGCAGAGGACCAGTAGGTCGAGCTATATCTATGAGACTCATGTTTGTCGACTTCATATTTGGCTAGACCCGCAGTGAGGGAGGAGGTTGGACATGTATGTGTCCTCGTCAAGAGGGATAATAGAGTGACTTCATATCAGATTCTAGGGAATATGAGTGGTTGTGGTGCATGCTCCAACGAGGATGTGAGACATAAGAGCTTTGTTTCGGCCACCATTCGTCGCGACAGGTGAATGCTCATGTGCGGTAGAAGGGGATGCAGAATAAGAGGTGTCATGGTCATGGTGGTCGGACGATGGGTGTTCATAGTAAGAAGTGGAAGAAGGTCGCACGAGGAAGGAAGAGGAGCATGAAGTAGAAGAGAAGCATGTTGTCGTTACTCAAACGAGTACATGAGAAAATAGTAGGAAGAAAAGAAAAAGGAGGGGGAGGAAGGGTATACCTGGGAAGATGGACGGTCGCCTAGAGTTTTGTAGTGCAAGAGCACACCAGTCTTCGCATCAGATGCTCCTAGCTATCAGGAACATAAGCTCTGAAGCAATGAAAGCAACTGCTACGTGGAAACGAAGGCCCCATAGATCTCACCCAAGCCAAGAAACACCTTGTCATGTCCATTTATCGAGAAGAGCAAAGAGCATGAGGTGGAGCTTCGTAGCCACATAGCTCAAGCTTCGGTAAAAAACAGTTTTAGTTATAGGGATTTTATCACTTGTGCTCCTCTGAGATATCGCAATATCAGTTATACCCCTATCTTTTTGGTAAAATCAGTTGTGCCCCTCACTTCTTGTTATTTTTTCACTTGTGCCCCTCGGGTTAGTTACCGTCCATCCACAGTGCAAACGGACGTTAACTGTGAGGACATAGGCGAAATTAAATTTAAAAAAAAAGTTATGAGATCATTTTACACCCTCCTCATCTTCTTCTTCTTCCTCCTCCTCCCCATCCTCTTCTTCCTCCTCCTCCACCTCCTCCTCCTCCCTCTCTGCCGCCGCCCCCGCCCCTGCCCCGCGCCGCCCAGCTCCGCCTCGAGCTCTCCACCTCCATCTCCAGGCGCGGCCTCGCGCCGCCATCTCTCAGCAACCCCGCGCGATCGGGCGCAGCCCCGACCTCCCTCCGCTGACCTCCTGCGGCGCACCAACTCCGCGCGGCGCGTCTCTCCCCGCGCGCGAGCTTTCCGCCGGCCCTGTAGCCTCCCTCCGTCACTGTCCACGCCAGGCGCCACCGCGCCTCCTGCACTCCACACCGTCCTTCTCGCCTTGCGCGGCCCCACGCGTCGCGATCTCGTGGCCGACCTCCGCGCCCAGCGGCCTCCCCTCAGCCGTTGCTAACCCGCGCGGAAGCCCTTCCGCCGCCCCACGCTCCATCTCGTCCCGACCGTCCTCCGCCGCATCGCCCCCACCCCTTGTCGCCCCTCCGCCCGACCTCACGCGCCCCCCTCCCAGCCCGACCTCCCCCACCCCCTGCCGCCCCTCTGCCCGACCTCCCCTGCCCCCTGCAGCCCCGACCTCCCCCACCCCTGCCGCCTCTCCGCCCCGACCTCCCCCCGTCCCCTGCCCTCGCCTCTCCCTCCCCCTGAACGTGCCGCCTCCTCGCCTATCCCTCCTCCGGCCCCCGCGCCTCCTCCGGCCCCTTCCGTCCTCCTCCTCCGTCTGTGGTGGCTGAAACTGGAGTTGAGTTTTTTTGTTAAATTTTGATAAATTTTTGACTAATTGATTCATAAAAAGTCATTCAAAAATTCAATAAAATTCATCGTTTGATCCGTAACGAGTGATATGTCCGTGGAAATATAAAAATTTTAGAGATTCGATGGATGCATGAAGGTTTTAGTAAGAGAGAGAATTTTTGAATAGAAGGAAGAAGAGCAAATGGAGGAGGAAGAAGATGAAGAAGGGTATGGACCATAATACCCTTCTTAACCACACCATGATTTGAATAAACCATGGTTATTTTAATTTTTTGATGGTCAATCTGACGGAAGGGCACAACTGGTGACGGAGCAAGAAGTTAGGGGCACAACTGATATTACCAAAAAGATAGGGGTATAACTGATATTGCGATATCTCGAAGGGGCACAAGTGATAAAATCCCTTAATTATAAATATAGTTCAAAGTTCCATCCAGATGGTTAGGAGTGGTCCTAGATATATTTACCTTTAGTGAACACACCAAAACCATTAGGATTGGTCACCCCTATTGGAAATGTTGCTGCCGCCGTATACAACCACTATAAATGCACTTCTATGTCAGCCGTTGCGAAATTATAACGTAATATTCATGGTTATATAACACGAGTTAGATTCTGCTGTTGATTAACTCCTGAGAAAACCTATACGACGTAAATACCATTGGGACAATTTTGTGATCAT
Source organism: Ottelia alismoides (assembly GCA_037367405.1). Lineage (NCBI taxonomy): Eukaryota > Viridiplantae > Streptophyta > Magnoliopsida > Alismatales > Hydrocharitaceae > Ottelia > Ottelia alismoides. The sequence continues at coordinate 68,679 of JAZKJV010002155.1, forward strand.
CGCAAATGAGTTTGCATATTTCTAGATAAACTACTTATCCAACATTTCACTTTCCCTCCCCCTCTCTATGGTTGCCTCTCTCCCTGACCACTCCCCCTACCTTGATCTTTGCTCTCCTCCCCCCTCCGCTGGTGTTCCCCCTCCAATGGTGGCCCCATCGCCAGTGCACCGCCCCTCTGTAGGTGTCCCTTCGCCTGTGCCCCCTCGACGCCCCTTCCGATGCAATGTGCTGCACCCCCTCGCGGACCCAAACCATTTGTAATGTAAGGCTGAATAACGGACATTATCAATAATACGATGATAATGTAGTATACGACAAGACCTAGTTGCTTGAAATGTAATTAAAATGGCACGACCTTGTACTTATATGGGATTAGTTCCTCTTGGAAAGATTACTTACAGTTTCTCGTGTTGAAGTAGTATATCCTAAACTACTCTTCTGTTTTTCCTTTTGAATCAAGACCGGAAGAACATTACTTTGTTCATTTCTATAAGAGTTTAGGAATCCATTTCTGTAAGCTAACACTTTCTGATTACGTATCTTGTTTTTTGTTTAAACGTTGAACTTCGGGAACATGTTTTGGATAGATTTCATAAAGACGTAGCCCATTTATTTTGGACCGGGCCTGGGCCACGGCTAAAATATTTGAAGTCTTTCAGGCTTTATTAGCACGGCATGGATAACTTGAACTAAATGGACTTGGCCTTAGGTGTTACAAATGGGCTTGGACTTAGTAGCAATATGAAAAGGATTTTTTACATCTACGAAGCTGATACATTGCCGATATTGAAATTGCAAATCATATCCTTAAATAGAGATATAGATATGGAAACAAACAATCACGATTTGGATATGGATATTTTGGAACGAAAACAGATTGTCCGGCGGATATGAAATGCCTTCTAATACTTACATTTACTAGGATTGTTTGGTAAAATTGAAACTAATAGCAAATTAAATCAAAAATAATAAACTACAAGATAGAAAACTATAAAAAGAAATTATAGTATTATACAAAGTTTAATAAATGTATAATAAATAATTAAATAATACAGAGATGCATGTTTTCTTCTCATTTTTGAAAATGACTCCAGATGCAATATATTGCAACTTAATCCTATAACATATTTAGAGATACACACGTACACAAAAGTTGATGTATGTATATACAATATAAACACGTATTTACCAATGCGGATATCCATATTCGTATTCATCAAAAAAATATGTAACATATTAAATGCAATATCCGTACGCAAAAAAAATCTCATATCTATGTCCGTATCCGCTACAATAAAAAAAACATATTTATATCCTCTTAAAAATGAATACGATGACGGATGTAGACGGATATATCCGTATCTGATTGCATCCTACATGGAGGGTTTAACTAGCAGATTCCAATCTAAACCGTAAGATTGGAAGCAGGTTCCGTGCTCTTGGAAAACTCCTTCCTTTAGCCGTTAGCAACTCATGTCATGTCGAGCATAAGAATACCAATACACATAATAAATATAATTAATGAAATCTACAGACATTTCACACGGAATGGTAACACCTGCAATCATGTTCAAACTAAGGTTGCTTACTTTCTACTGACGATGGAATGATTTCATTATTTCACTCAAAATTGTGGTCATCGATATTTGATCCTCTAGGGTTTTCTTAACTTCTATGGCCACTACTGATGGAAAATTGGTTACTTAGGTCGTCTTTTTTATATTCTATATCATCTCCATCAACCCCACATTTCTTGTGTGAAAATGATCTTGAAACCAATTTGCATGCCTTTCAAGACGGCTCTTGTACTAAATTTTTACTTCATATGAATTCGCACAAAATCATTTTGAAATGAAAATTTTATTCACTAATACCTTGACAAACACAAATGTTGATCAACATTGACAAATTAAAAGCGGAATGACATTTGTCTACTAGCTGATTTGGAAGGATTGACGCTAAAAGAATTTTTAGGCTATTCCAATATCTACACGAATTTAATTTCCTTAGGCAATAAGAATGAGATTTAGATGGAACTAGGATTTTCATAAGCTTTTTATTGAGAAAGGAAATAGAGAGATCATTTTTTGATATCTAGCAAGTAGTGAAAGTTACTTGAATCGTGCAAATTATAGACAAATACAAAGGAAGGAAGTAGAGGAGAAGTATGAAGAGTTCTTGGTGAGCGTGGTTTGACTTGACTTACAAATTTATTCAATGTTATTTGACGATGTTAGAAAATACCTGGATAATGGAGGAGAAGCTCCATGGTTCCTCTTAATAAGAACAAATGAGACATCCAAATTGTTCGAATTCTAGAGGTACCAAGCTGATGAATCATACTATGAAAAATTGGCAACGTGTGATTAGAAAAAGGTTGAGGCAAGTTTCTAAAGTAAAAGAAAATCAATTCGGACTCATACCAGGTTGCTTAACTATTAAGCCATCCAATTGCTGAGGGGAAAAATGAATATTTATAGAACTAAAAGCAAGAACAAGTATATGATTTTTATTGATTTGGAAAAGTCTTATGTTTCTGTCCAACGAGAGATATTGTGAAGAGTTTTGGAGAAGACACAAGTACACATCTTGTACATTAACGTCATAAAGTATATTTATGATAGGGCTTTATCTTGTATAAGAATTCCTTCTGAGAAGACTGCATATTTTGACATCAACATTGATATGCATCAAGATTCAGCTTTGAGTCCATTCCTTTTTACTTGATTATAAACAAGTTGACTAGTCACATTCATGATGAGATACCTTGGTGTTTGTTATATGTTGATGATAATTTGTTGATTAATGGGACTAGAAATGGAGTAATGAGAAGCTTGAGGTCTATGATTTTATATAAGTAGGGATAAGACTGAATATATGGAGTGTACCTTTGATGGAAGCAATGGTGAAGGAATCAAGGTGAAGATTGATGACGATAGCATTAAAAAGAAAGATTTTTTCAATATTTGTGATATATTTTACAACATGATGGGGAAGTTGATGGAGATGTTACTTATAATAAATGCATGTTGGTTAAAGTGGAGAGGAACCTCTAGTGTTTATGTGATAAGAAAATTTCTTTAAAAATTGAAGGAATGTTTTACAAAGCAGTCGTGAGAATTCTATGTTTTATGGATATGAATGTTGGCATGTGAACCATATACATGTGCAGAGAATGACAATAGCATAAATGAAAATACTAAAGTGGATGTGTAGACATACACGTAAGGATCTGATTCAGAATGATGTGACCGTAAGGAAAACTAGTGTAGCTCCGATCGAAGATAAGATGAGTGAAAATCGCTTAAATTGATTTGACCATTTGCAAAGGATGTCGGTTGATGCACCAGTTATGAGATGCCAGATTTGAGGTGTTAAGTTGATTAAGAGAATGCGAAGAAGGCTCAAGAGATGTTGGAATGAGACTATCCGAAAGAATCTTTGTTTGTTGGATCTAATCTCGAGAATGACCCAAAATAGATCTGAATGGAAGAAAAGAACCCATGTAATTGATATTCCTTAATGTGAGAAAACCTGACTATGGTGTCTGCATTTAAATCTTCATGTGGGAACAAGAAATTTACTTCGATCAAACCCTTGAGGAGTAAAACTGATAGACGTTTACTCTAGAGAGGCCGTGTTGGATTTGGCGTTGAAGTTTACCTACTCTCTGGAGGGGTATCTTTTTAGGGCGTAAGTCATGCCACTTGTCTTTATTATAAACTTTTTCGATTAGATGTAATTATCTTATATGTTATCTACTCTTTCGGCCCGTTCTTGTGCGGAATCTATCTTTTTGAGGATTTTTGCCCGGTAGATTCTATAAAATTTGCCAATTACTTTCATGATTTTGAAACAACCTAATTCCTCCCTCGACTCGTAAACTTACCAACTCTTACCTCATGAACCCTTCGGTTAATCTGTTTGAAGTCTGTGAGGATTCTTGGGGTATTTTACAAGATCTATTGGGGTAATTACGCTGTGCAAAAGGTCGTATAGGTAATTTAAAGTTTATAGGGTCTGATGGCTAAAAATTCCATCTTTTTTTAGCTTGTATTTATCTTAAATAGTGGCGTTTTACTACTTTAGGCTTATGATGAATGAATCTAATATTTGTTTTCTAAAAAAATAGAAGAGGTTGGTATGTCTTTCTCGGGTATACTAAACATGTGAAGTAAATCAGTGCAATGTTTGTTCATGTAATCTAATTGCAATGTGGAGTTGATATAACACACTCTTACTGATTATGGATGCATGAAGAATTATCTGAATATTTAAGATTAATTAAATTAAAAATAGTATGGAAATTAAGTTAAATTTTAAATCAGATTATAGAATCCAATTATTTATATGGGCTTTTTTAATATCATTTATGCCCCTTTGAGATAGCGCGATATCAGTTATGCTCTTTCATTTTTTGAAATATCAGTTGTGCCTCGACTTATTGTAGTTCTATCCTTTGTACCCTTCCGTTACTTTAGTTGTCAATGCGTTAAATTTAATCATGATTTTTTCAAACCATGGTGCGGTTAAGAAGGACATAATTGTCCAAAGACTCCCCCACCCTTCATCCTTCTTCGACCCCTCCTCTTTTACCCCAATGCCTTCCAACGTAATCCTTCATCGTCCCATGTACCACCTTTGCCTCCACGTCCATGCAGCTCCTATTAGTGTCCTCTACCTTCCCGTACTGTGGTGACTTGAAGAATCCTTTAGCAACTGTCTGCATCCTCCACCTTGGAAGCACAATAACCGCTGCTCCTACTTCACGAGGGAGAGGAGAGGTAGTGGGAAGAGGGATAGGGTGGTGGAGGAGCAAGGAAGCGGAGATGGATGAGGAGCGGGAGGAGGAGGTGATAATGGAGGATGTTGGGGTGGAGGTGGAGGGGGCGATGGAGGAGGATGGGATGACGTAAGAGGTTGGGGCATAGGAGAAGGCGCGATGGCGGGGGTTGGGCATGAGGAGGAGGAGGTTGGGGCAGAGAAGGAGGAGGAGTGAGAGGACTTTCTGAACCTTTTTTAAAATATAATTCCCTTTGTGTCCTCAAAGTTAACGTCCGTTTATGTTGGGATGAAAGGCAACTAACCTGATGGATACAAGCGATTATTGTAGAATAAGTCAAGAGCTAAACTGGTATTCTAAAAAGAGAGAAGCATAACTGATATTGCAAATATCTCATAGGAGCACACCTGATAAAAATACGTGATATATTACACCTAAGACCAAATCCTATAATGCACTTAATGTAAATAAGTATTATGCTTATTCTTTTGTAAGTAAGTATAGATTGTATTCCCAAAAATGAACAGTTACAAGGAAGTATGAGTGACAGACCAAAGGTAGACCAAAAATTTTAAGCTTTAGGAGCTTTGGCAAGATCCTAGAGGGACCCTGGGGGTGGGGGGAGGACACGAGTGGGCAACACACTACCCATGTAATACGTGAATTAAGCCACAGATGTAGTCCGAGAGAGTGTGTGCAATCTGCTGGGTGGCAGCTCGGTTGTAGAGGAGATCCACCGCCTGTTTCTTTCATTCCAGATCACCCAAACAGTAATAGCAAGAGAGGTGCTTAGTATGTCTTGAGTTGGTTGGGCTGGAAGCTGAGCGCACCAGGAGAGGATATCGGAGAGGTCAGACGCTTGGGCAGGGAATGGCAAATTGAGTTCCCTGCAAACAGTTTGCCAAACATTGGAGGCCAAAGAGCACTTGAAGAATAGATGGGCATGAGATTCCAGGTCATTGAAACAGAAGTAGCAGGCGAAATGGGGGTGGAAATTGGATTTCGCAAGCTGGTCCATGGTAGGGAGACGATCCAAAGTAGCCTTGTACAGAGTGCAAAAGAATTTTGGGAGAGTGCCCTTCGCTCAAACAACAGGGATCCAAAGGGGAGCAGCACAGCTTAGGCGAATTAGGTCCATTGATTCAGAGAAGGAGAACCGTCTTAGGGCTGCGCGTCCAAGTGTAAGGGGGGTGTCTCCAGTAATCGCGCCCCTAATAGAATTCCTATTGTTCAAAATAGGCTTCTAGTATTTTGAGTAAGTTCTAGCTGGCGAGGCCTCCCAGAAGGAGCGATTTAAAAGGTATTTGTGTGGCATGAAAATTGCCCATAAGGACCTTGCCCATATGAACGATTTGAAAGGTATTTGCATCGCATGAAAATCCGGGCCTCCCAATATTATGCATATTCACTTTACACTAGGGTAAACGATTAGTATTTTTGGAAATTAGTGCTTTCTTGCTTTGTATGCACGTGATTTCATGTCAAAGATAGTTGATATTAATCGTCTTTGAGTGTCCTATTCATTACGGGTGGAGGTGAATGTATATTATGAGTTTCTTAATGTGCATATTTTGCTAATTTTAAAATAGCTGAACTGCTAATATCTTTGTTTTATTCCTCAAATGAAATTGATGACATTAACAGCTGTGTAATAATCGGTTAATTTTCTAGAGAAACTCGCAAACATGTTTGTAAGATTAAGTGAGGGTATGGGGAGGGGAGGATGTGTTTTTGCCATGAGGCGAGTTTATATATATATCTAAAAGACTATAAACGCTTTTATATATATCTTTGTCAAATTGATAATTAGTTTTTAAACTTTATTTCCCGACAACTAACCACCAATTTATTCAATTTTTTTATTTTTAAGATGTTTTGCATGCAATTTTGGTTTTATAAGCGATGTATTGATTATGGTGATAACGTTATCACTAGTTATAACCATTTTGCTTATATTATGAATTATGGCATTACTTGATTTCTTTTTTGGACAAAGTTAGAAGAAAGTAAGAATCAGCGATGTTCATCAATTATTAGGTTGATTTGATGGATAAGAAATGGAAGAAAAACGTGATTACCGATTTATTTCATTCCAAAGGACAAAATTATTTATTCCATGATAAGGAAACATATCTCCTATCCAGACGAGGTGCTCGACTCGAACCGAAACCCGATTTACCACACCATGCAGAAAGCTTTAAAGCTTGGGCATGGACCTAGATTTAGGCCCATTTGCATTTTGGGCTGGGTTTGGTCAAGCTGGGCCCCAGCCCGCAAGTATGTTAGCCCGTTAGCCCATCTGAAATGTAGGCACAGTAACCTGTTTGAATATACCAAATGTGACCTCACATTGAAACCGTCGTCAGCGGTTACGCGAGCCGATCGTTGCACGACTGTTGAGTCTCAAGCGAGACTCATGCAAGTCATATGTGGGTGGCCAGGGGTGGAAACCCCAGCGCAGTCGGGTACAAGTCACAATTTTTTTACCGTGTTTTTTATTTGGATTCACTTGTTGCTTTGGTAAATTTTCTACGTACTGTTTTTTTTTCTATGAATATAATAAGAAGAAATGAGGAAGGTCTAGTTTGTCCTAACATGCCTTATTATTATTATATATGAAAAAAGATGTTGAGCACGTTCAGGGGAATGCCTGCCTCCCGAATCACAACCGTTGGATGGATTTTACCATCAACATTCATAATCCAAACACCACCTTTCTCATCGTCTCCAAACTCCAATGGTGCCTCCAAGGGGTGTTCAAAAATATCCGTATAAATGAAGTCCGGTTTGACATGTTCATTTTAACTCTAAATTCTCGGATATTTGATTAAAAATGATGGGCTGGTACCCACTATGCCATGACCTATGCCCATACAAAAAAACTTCCACCATCAATTGATTCACAAAGATGCAAATGGTTAGATACAAATACCAATGTAGATGTTATATTATTCTTATCTGTTTTAAAAATATACATATGGATGCATATACAAATATCAACGAATACGGAAAATGTATTGCCAAATCATTAAAAATAGATATTGGTAAGAAATGGATGCAAATTACATAGAAATAACATAATCAAAATTTTATATAATAGATTAAATTTACATGTATGGGAAGGTTCACACAATGATATTTGTATCCATAGATATATCCATTTTGAAATTGAAATATATATGGATGTTAAAATTTGAATTAACATATATGATAATGAGATATAAATCAATATGCATACATTCTGGCATCCAAACATGATGATAATGAATACAATTGAATATGAAGTGTATCATGCATGCACACGCACGCGCGCACGCACATATCGTGATAAACAAGTACGATGATAATTTATACAACAATCCACAAATAAGAATATATACTTATATATCGCTTGTCATGCAGTCCTTCGATTATATATAATTACATCTCGTTTATCTGTATTTGATTCATTATGAGGATGAACTTACATAAATTTGTCATTATCGGATCCGTATCCAATTGCATTCATTCCAATTTCATATATTCATATGGTTGACATTATCCACATAGTTTTATATATCCTCATTAGTTTATTTATCTATGTTTACATATCCCTTTCTGAATGCATTCAATACCATTTAGATTTTCTTGTCACGACATTATCATTACGAATATGATATAGATACAGATATACATAGTTAGACATATCATTTGCATTATTATACATGTCACCTTTCACTTGACATATCTCTCTTTATCCACATGGGTACCTGTGGGTGGTCAACATTCATTGACATTAACCAGATAACCATTACAATTTAGTATCCATTAGAATAGGGTGAGTTGACCCGTGAACCGATAACAATGAGACGAGATAGATCACAATCAAATGAGACACGTATCCACTCCATGGACATCCCTAATGCCTCTCTCTCCCATCTCTTTGAAGACCACCTCTCGTCACCGCACGACCCCTACTTGGCATGCTCGGTCCCATCAAGTTAGCATCTTAGTGTTTCTTTAAAGGTTTTTATTAGTTGTGCTTAGGGTTGATTATCGGGCCGGTCGGGCTGGGCTGGGCATCGGCTCGAACCCGGGCCCATTTATTTTTTCAGGTTTCGGGCCCGGCCACAACCCAAACAAATTTGGATAGGCCGACCCGAACCCGACCCAAAGTTAAATGGGTCGGGTTCGGGCTGGACCGACTGAGTAACTTTTTTCCTTTTAAAAACTTTTGATTTTTTTTAAATGCTTAATTCAATGAGTGATATGGAAATGTCTTTTTAAAAACTTTTTATTTTTTAAAAAATTGTGATAAATCGAAGAATTTTGACACCCCTATGGTATTTTGATAAAAAAACTTTGAAATGTTTGATTTTTCTCTTTAAAAACTTTTGATTTTTCATACATTTTATTTTTTTTCTAAAATTTTGAAATGTTGGTGCATGGTAGTATTGTTGGAGAGTGGAGATATGGTTTGAGGGGAATTGGGTTGGGGTGGGTCATGAGGGATTAGGGTTAAAGTAATATTATATATATATATAGGGTTTGGGGATCCTAAACCTAGGTGTAGGTAACTTTCCTACATCCACCCTTTTCTCTCTCAAATTTTTTTATTTTTTTGGAATGGATCCTTGGGGAATTTAGATCAATATATGTCATCGTTGTGTCATTCAAATTTCAACTTATTTTGAAACTTCTAACTTATCCATCAAGATAGTCAAATTTTAATGGTCTCAGATTTGCTGAAATCGACCCTTTCCGATCGACAAGTTAAGAATGTCTATTTTATATGAAATTTGAAACACATATTCAACTTAATATTACAAGTAAATCCCTCAAGGATATATTTCAAAAAAAATTAAAAATTGAGAGAAAAAAGTGTAGGTGTAGGAAAGTTACCTACACATGGGTTTAGGATCCCAAAACCCATATATATATATATATAATAAATTTGGGATCGAGCTTCGGGCCGGGTTTCGGGACGGGTTTTCAGGTCAGGCTTCGTGTCAGGATCTACTCAGCCCGAACTCGGACCGTTTTAGAAATGGGCTCTTTTTTTGGGCCCGAGCCCGACCCAAATTTAAACGTGTTCGGGTTCGTGTTGGGCTTAACGGGTCAGGTTGTGGGCTGGGTTGGGCTAGCCCGGCCCAATGCTCAACCCTAGTTGTGCCCCTCTGAGATATTCAAATATCGATTATGCCCCTTCCTTTTGGGAATATCACCTGTGCTCCTGACTTTTTGTCATTCTATCACTTGTGCCTGTAGGGTTAGTTGTCCTCCATTCCTAACAAAAATGAATGTTAACTTTGAGGACACAAATGGAAATAAATTAGAAAAATGGACTATGAGGTCTTTGTACCCTATCACCCTCTCTCACGGCCTCCGACAACGCTGCCCACCTCCTTGATGTCACCCAGAAGCAGGTCGTTGTCGACTTGTAAGCTGAGGTCGTCCACTCCCTCAAGTCGCATTTTACCGCCTCTGTTGAGATTGACGCTCATGTCGACTCCCTCAAGGCCCTCAAGCTTCACATCACCTCTACCTCACGCCAGCTCCAATCCTCCTAGGTTGACCTCCCCCTTCCCCTCCTCTCCTCTACCCCGAGTTCCCCCGTCCTCCACCTGCAGGCCACCGTTCTGTGTGCCCTTTTCTCCGAGGAAGAATTTGAGATCTCACACCAGGTAAATCCTTAACCCTTCCTCCTCTTACTTATACTATAGATTGTTCTTGTGAGTTATGGTCAATTATTATATTGTTATGTAAGCCAAATCCAGAGGTTAATCGTACTACCCCTTTCGTATGATGGGACCGAGGGAGTCTGGGTTGTGTCTCAGTCCCAGTATGGTTGATCATCCAAAAAGACCAGTTAAGCATCATTGGCTAGGTCAGCCTTTACCTAACCAACTACCTAATACTACGTGGGATCTTCAAACAGTGCGGTACAGAATCCATTGCCATATTCAGTGTCCATTATTGGTAGTCTTATAGTCGCAAGCACCCATAGTCACCTAGTCCTATACGTTCCCTTTTTCCAGCAGCCTCGGCAGAAGTGAAGGCTTTTTTTATATAGGCTCCATTGTCGAGGGGCTCCACCTTCTGACGCACGTCTATGCTCACTTCGTCAACTAGGCTCACACTCTCAACCCCTTTTTATCTATACTTTGAACGAATGCCCACATACTCTGGGATCTTCTATGCCTCTCTATCGGCTTACACCAGTTCGGGCCAAATCCTGAAGAAAGCTGAGAAAGCATTGCTTGATGAGCCCACGTAGTATTAGGTACTTGGTTAGGTAAAGACTAACCAATGCGAAGAGACTTTAGCATTCACGCACTACACAATCGAAAGAAGAAGAGAAAGAGTCCGTTTTTGCTAAGAATTTAACGGTTGAGTTACCATTAATGAAAGCCATGGAATATATGCCCCCTGTGAAGAGCTTGAAAGAAGCGTGTACCATCAAGCATCGGACAAACCGCAACAACATAAGCCATCGAGTTGAAAAGTGCACCATCACCATGGTTGTTGTTGCAACCATCAGCAATCTCCCTCAAAGGAAGTAAAATAAGGAGCACCTTTGATCAGATATGAGATCTTTGACCAAGTATTCGAGCGAACCTTGCTTGACAACGGCTCTTCCATCAACCTCTTTCCCTCATCATTACAGCAAGAATTCGGGTTGGGTCCATTGAAGCAGACATGCATGATCGTTTAGTTTTCTGAATATTCCATCAAAAGACCCGGAGGTCTATTGGAAGACATTGTCGTAAAGGTGCATGACATGCAATTTTTGGTTGATTTTGTAGTCCTTGATATGGAATCTTCTATGCTATTACTTTGGACCTCAATTATCCCTAAGACCATTCTTGCATACTACATAGGTCGTGGTTGACTATGGGTCTAGGAAGATCATGTTCAACTTGAGTAATCACAAAGTTACCATAGACATGGTCAATGGGCCAAAAGTCATATATGATGAAAGTCTTGCAGCACCTCTTAAAGCAAACTGTGACTTTGACTTTATTTCAGAAATTAGAGATACATAACTCTCCTTTAATGACACATGAACCATGGAAATCCTCTCTCGAGGAGGACTAGGAAAGCATAGTCAACACAAGATCCGATAGCATTTGGGAGACATAATCAAATTTGCTGATGCATCTCTTTGATTGAGAAAACTCATGTCAATACGAACATGATGAGTACATTGTAGATCTGTTTGGTACAATGTAAGTTGAACAATAAGTCACTGAGGTGAGAAGTACCTCTAAAGTAATGGCATATCACCACCCTACTAGCACAATTTCTAAAGTGACCGAGAAGCAGGCCATATCAAAGAATGAATTAAAGCTACTTCCGATAGGCCTTAAGTATGCCTTCCTTGCGGGTGTAGAGAAGATGTATCTGGTCATCGCAGACTAACCTCGAATCATGAATCTTGACTCCTCTAAGTTTTAGATAAAAATTGCAGGCACTTGGTTGGAACATCTCGGATCTCCGCGAGATAAATCATGCCATGTGTTCACATCATATTATTTGCAAGAAGATGCCAAGCCGTCCTGAGAATTTCAAAGAAGACTGAACCCAAATTTATGGGACCTCATCATGAAAGACATCACGAAATGGTGTGATGCATGTTTCATTTATCTCATCTTCGACTCAAAATGGGTAATCCCTATTTACTTAGTTTCAAAGAAATCTGAGCTCACCATGGTTACAAATGAAAGAGGAGAGGAGATTTCTACCCGAGTACCAAAATCCTAGTGTGTATGTGTGGACTATCATTGTCTCAATGCAACGACAAAGAAGGACCACCTCCCCTTGTTATTCATCGATCAAGTTATGGAGAGATTAGTAGGCAAGGAGCTCTTATGTTTTTTGGATGGGTACTTTGGGTACAACCAAGTGTTCATTGCCCCATAGGACCAAGAGAAAACTACTTCTACTTGCTTGTTCAGCACCTATGCTTTCCGGAGAATGTCCTTTGGTCTGTTCAATGCACCTTCCACATTCCATAGATGCATGCTTGTTGTTTTTGTCGAGATGGTTAGTAGTTTTCTTGAGGTGGTTATGGACAACTTCTCAGTCTATGGTGTCAATTTCGATGCCTATCTTGAGCACCTGGATAGAGTACTTTAGAGATGTCGTGAAGTCAATCTTGTGCTATCTTTGGAAAAGAGCCACTTCATGGTTACAGAAGGAATTGTGCTAGGTCATGTCGCTTCCAGCGTGGCATGGAAGTTGACCTGGCAAAGGTGGATGTTATCAGCAACCTTGAGCTACCTCAGAGTGTCAGACATGTGAGGTCATTTCTGGTGCACGTGGGTTTTTATAGGAGATTCATCAAAGATTTCAGCCGCATCAACCATCCTCTTACAAAATTGTTGTGCAAGGAGACCAAGTTTAATGTTAATCAGTAGGTTCTCATTTTATTTAATCGGCTGAAGGAGCTAATCACTCAAGCTCCCGTCCTACGACCACTAGATTGGTCTCTTCCTTTTGAGATCATGACGGATGCGTCAAACCTTATAGTTGAGGTTAATCTAGGACAAAGAACATACAAGGCACACTATGCCATTTACTATGCTAGCAAGACGATGTATCAAGCTCAGAGAAATTATACTGTCACAAAGAAAGAATTGGTAGTTGTGGTATTTGCCCTTAAGAAGTTCAGATCCTATCTACTTGGATCAAAAGTCACCATCTACAATGACCACTCTGTTATATGATACTTACAGCATAAGAAGGATGACTAGACTAGACTAATTATATGGATCCTTCTCCTCCAGGAGTTTGACTTGGAAACAAAAGAAAAGCCCGAGATTCAGAATGTGGTACAAGATCACCTCTCCATAATTAAACAACAAAATCCTCCACTGAGCAGTGCACCCATCATAGACACCTTTCTCGATGAGTCGATTCTGGTCATGGATTCACTCCCTTGGTATACCGACATTGTGAACTACCTCATTTTCGATGTAGACCCACAAAGTTGGACGAAAATCCAGACAGACGAATTCTTGTCCACCATCCATTTCTACCAATGGGAAGACCAACTTATATTCTAGGAAGGAGCAGATTGCATTTGGCGGAGATGTATTCCTCAGGAGGAGTATCATAGTGTCCTCGAGCATTGTCATTCGCTCGAATTTGGTGGACACCACTCTGGAGACAGAACATCAGTGAAAGTATTGCAGTGTGGTCTTTGGTGGCCGACAAGGATGTTGCACCATTTGTGAAACACTGCACTGACTGTCAGAGATTGGGAGGCAGCCTTATAGCTAAAGATTCCATGCCCCTGCATTCAGATTGTATATGTATTCGATGCTTGAGGCATTAATTTTATGGAACCCTTTCCAAATAGTCATGGATACGAGCACACCCTTCTTGTCATTGACTATGTGAGTCGCTGGATTGAAGCTATTCCCGCTCGAGCCGCAAACAACTGCACAGTTTATCAGATCTTGAGAGAAAACATCATATCGCGGTTTAGGATTATAAAGATATTGATATCATATGGGGGTAGGCACTTCATTAACAGAGAGGTTAAGAAATTAATGAAGGAGTATGAAATTGAGCACCGAGTCACGTCTCCTTATCATCCCTAGACCAATGGCATGGTCGATTTGTCAAATATAGAAATCAAGAAGATCCTATCGATTCTTGTGAAGTCAAAAAGAAAGAATCTATCCCAATTCTTAGACTCTGCCCTTTAGGCATATATAACCTCTTATAAGTCTCCCTTGGGTTTGTCACCCTATCATCTTGTGTATGAGAAGTCATGTCATCTGCCCGTGGAATTTGATTCACAAATCATTATTGGAGATTAACATTTGTAACTTGGACTCACATATAGGTGATCAGAAAAGAAAAGAGGATCCGAACAAGCTCCTAGAATTTCGAGACTATGCATATGATAACACCTTGATATACAAGGAGAAGATTAAATGTTGTCATGACTGACACATCAAGAAAGACCTTTGAGACTGGACAGAAAGTGTGGCTATTTGTCACAAAGTTGAAGATATTTACGAGTAAATTAAAGATTAAATGGATAGGGCCATTCAGAGTGCAAGAAGTATGTGACAACAAAAGCATAGTGACATCAGATTTGTCTCTTGACACACGACCATTCATCATCAATGGTCAGCTACTAAAGCCGTACCTCGAGCCTGACACATTCTTAGCCATTGTTAATTCTATTCAAGTGATATGCAATGAAGAATCCTACACAACCTCAGCAGCATCAAAGATTCAAATAATGTTTCTAAAAAACTCTTACTTTAGTTTTCTTCTTCTTTTCTTCTTTTCTGTTTATTTTCTATTTTCTACTTAGTTTTCCTCATTATTGCCTCTATACTTAGTATCTACTTCATCCTAAGTATAGGGGGGATGAGTGCATTCACATGATAATTGCTTATCTCACCACATGTCTCCTCTCTTGTTTATATTCATGTATATACTTAAACTTTCCTTGAAAAGCTGCTAGACTATAGGGGAGATCTATGAAAACTCCCAGACAAAAAGTGAGAGTTTATCTATGAAGAAAACTCCCAGACGACGACCTAGGGTTCCAACTAATCTCTCTCGATACATAGATAGGTCAGAAGTCAAGAAGCACTTTTCAAACGTCTAGTGAAAAAGTATAAAAAGCCACCACCTGGGATTATAGCTGGAGAGATGGTGTTTGCTACCCTTTATCCCACTTCCTTTCCCGTGTCTGGTCTTTTCCACCTCTCTTCTTTACGGTCCTCAAAGCCGCATTGAAATCCCATACTGGAAAGAAGTCCCTCCTAGGTACCATGTTGGACATGTGAGCCCACGGCGAGCCATTATGAAATAAATGTTATTGCAAATATCATTCCCTGATCTGAAATGAAGAATAAATAATTTACATAATAGGTCCCTCTGTACAATTATAGTTATGTACCGTGGCCATCTTGATGATCATACAGTTGTTGATTCAATAATTGAATCATAGAGGCTGGTGCTTGGATGAATATCTAAAGGATTAGATTGAGGACTCATCAAGCACCGTCAAATGATTATTAAGATGTGATCTCCAGCTTGAGTAGGAGATAGCAATCCTTTCTCACATAGGCTGATTTCTGACGGACCTCTTGATGCAGGTCCTCTGCATAGGAATAGAGATTCGGAGGTGTCAGATTAGTTAGGTCAAACAGTTGACTTAACGAGATCAAGATAACCTAAATCCTATGTTGATTGCTGTCACAGCATAGGCACGCATCCTCTGACCGGAGAAAGATGTGTTACTATATGTCTGAGTGTGTATATTTGGCAGACCAATAGGTTGATGACCTAACCAAGGTCTATACACCAGCGCGCTGGTGTGCATGCAAGGGCATATGAGTAATACGATCTCTCAAAGGGATCATACAGGTTCACTACTGAACCGGAAGACATGAGCTCACTCATGAGATATTGGGAAGAATCAAATTCCGTGCACGGTCGTCTCGCTTTGGAAGCTTGACTGAATTTGTAGGATTGATATATACTTTTGGAAAGTATATGATCAAGACCTAGGTATGATATATGCTTTTGGAAAGTATATGATCGATACCAAATCCCAATGATCAAATGAGAAAACTTAATGATTGACGAGTCGCTAAATACGATGTTTAATTCGTGTTCGTTGTAATACGTGTACTTAGCGATTCGGTCAGAACCGAGAGAAGGATCTCCGTGAAGAGTGTCTCGGCTTTAATTTATATCCCGGGCAAGTCCGGGGTCGAACTCAGGGAGGCAAAGGAACAACTTAGGTTTTAATTCAAGAAATTAGGTTTAGATTTCAGTGCGGTATTTTTTTCAGATTTTTTTAATGCAGAACAAAAGCAAATGCAAAATGCGGTGAAATTAAGACACTAAGAAAACACACAACAAGGCCAAATTAATTTTAATGGAAAAGAATTCCAAATTAGCCAATTCGTATTTTTCCTAGAGTCCTAATCCAGAGATGAACACAAAACACCTTTTTTTTAAATTTTTGGGGTTAAAATGCAATAAATAAAAATGCACACTTTTTATGGGTTTTTTCGCAATTTCTCACACAAACAGTAAGTAAAAATTATGAAAAATTTACTGAAATGAAAACATGATGCAAGAAGACTACAGTAATATTTTTGGAATTTTTTGACAAAGTATGAATTTTTTTATGAATTTTTTAGTGAAAATAGGGTGACAGTGAGTAAATAATTCCTAATTAATCCACGTTATCAAATTAATCAGAGTGTGATTTATATCAAGTAGATATTTAGATGAGCAATCTAGGAGACTTGAAATTTCGTGAAAAGGATGTCTGTGGATTTAATTAAAAATCAAATACGAAAATCACTCAATAATTTATAATAGGCACAAGACAACTCCAATTTGGTTGAAATTTGGACAGTAAGTTTATCACATTTCAAGGCATCAACTCTAATTTTTGTGGATTTTTTGGAGCAACCGTGTGTGAGGTATAATTTTATAAGTCCAGATTGGGTAAAATATGAAGACTTTCAGTTTGATAATTTTAATTAATTCACAATAACTCACAAAAATAGAAATAAATGTGCACAATGTAGAGAATTAGTTGCTCAACTTGAAAATATTTTTCATTGCATAAAATGATGCATAAACGAGGTCCAAATTAAAGTGCAAACATAGGGGTGTCTATGCAAAGCAGAAATGAGCTTAAACAAGACAAACTATGTACAAGGGCTTGATTGTAATTACAGAAACTTTGCGAGAAATGTATGCAATTTTTACATTAAAATAATAAAAAAATATGAACCTTTCCTCTTCCTTCTTCGTAGACGCAGGAGGAGAAGAACCCAACGGCAGGGAGGCTTCGACGGACGGCGGGCGGCGTCAATCGCGACCGCGGAGGCGGTGGAGGGCGCGGTCGCGCGCTGGGCAGAGTGGCGGGGCCGCGCGACACCGGTGACGACGAGGGGGGACGACGTAGAGGCGAGGTGGAGTAGGCGGCACCTGCGGGTGGCCGCTGGGAGCGGCGGCCGGCGCCACGCGCGGCCGCCCGCTGCTGAGGGGGCGGTGGTGAGGAAGGGGCGGTGGCGAGGAAGGGGCGGCGACCGGGGCGCCGAGCGGACGGCGCGGTGGAGAAGAGGGAGGGGCGGCGGAGCCGCTGCCCTTGGGGAAGGGGGCGGCGGTTCTGCTGCTCCGTCCTTTTTTTTTATTTTATTTTTTTTTATTTTTTTTTTTGATTTCTTTTTTTTTCTGCTGTAATGCAAACGAATTTTTTTTATTTTTTTGTTTTGTTTAAATAGAAAATGATCAAATGCAAAATGAACAAATGCTTTTAATTTTTTTTTTAAATAAAAAGATGAAGAAATGCAAAATGATAAATATGAACAAATGCAAATATGAGGGCGGGATTGATCGTGATGATATGAAAATAAAAATGATATGGGGTTATGATGGATAAAAAAAATGATGGTGATCTAAACGACAAGGAAACAAGATATTAGATAAAATAAAATAACAAGAGAAACGAGGAGGAATAACTTACCTGATGTTCGCCGGATGTGCGGAGCAGCTACGCTGGACTCCTGTTGTCACCTCGATCCGATTGGCGAAATAAAAATCGGAGAAGTTACGCGAGCTCGACGGGGAACTCGTGACGCGGAGTGGAGCTCCGCGGATCTCACCTGAAGGAGGTCGTCGCTTAAGGACGATGCTTCGCCGCTGTCACCAACAAAACACTCCAAGCTCTCTCCTTATTCTATAAGAATGGTGGATTGGGAAAAAATGTGGATGTACAAATGAATATAAAGAGAAGAGAAAGGGAAGTTAGAATGGTGGTGGTGTTGAATGGGAGGTTAAATTAGTGATGGGGTTGAATGGGAAGTTAGCTGAATAATGGTGTTGAATGGAGGTTGATGAAGACTTGGAGGTTATTGTAGAGAATGGGAAAATAAATAAATAATGATATAAAGTATGCTACTTTAAATACAACAAAAATAAAGAGGGAAAAAATGGTGAATTTACAAGTGAATACATACAACATGTACATATTTTTTTGTTTGCTTTTCTTTTTATATTTTTTTTGTCTTTTTAATAGTAGCTATGTACAATAGGAAAATATAATAAAATAGTACAATCAAAATACAACACCACAATGATTTTTTTGGATTTTTAGTAATTAAAAAATAAAAAATGAAGAAAGAAAGAATATATACATAGTATACAATGTACATTTAGGTCCCAAAACCCAACTTTTGCAAATGAGCTCCGATTTTAATGAAACCACTTCCGTTGGATAGATAATTTTCTAACTTGAGCTTTAAAAGTGAGTTTGGTGAATTTGGAGTTCATACGGAGCGGGAATTTAGCTTGGAAGTTGGTCTTTACGGCTTTTTCCCATTGGGATCTAGGAGTATTTATTTGAGGTAAAATTTGTTTTGTATTTTTGTATTTTTATATACATTGATATGAACATGTTGGAGAAAGAATTAGCCAAAAAGGAGTTGATATTAAATTATTAGAAATACATAAATTTTTGGGCTATTTACATGTATAAAACTCCTTTGATTTTGCGGCTTTTTATGTGTAATTTATTTTGTACAATAATTAGTGAGTTTTATTTACAAGAGTCATTTTGTTAATTTATTGATTTTATGGACATTTATTTGGGAATTTACTCGGGGATTTTGCTAAGATCAAGATATTAAGATGATGAATCGTGGATTCATCACCCCCCTATACTTAAACTTTGCTAGTCCTCGAGCAAATAAAGAATGAATAAGTTGGATTATCCCCTGACTGTGCATGTGAAAACAAGACTTGATCTATTCAAGAACTCTCGGTTTTAGAAATCCTAAAATTCTAAGCTGAACCAAGCTCTAGTCAAAAGGTATTCAATTTCCCTAATCATCAGACTCTCTTTGTATACATATATAGTAGGGATATGACTTTAAGTGTTGACCGCAGTTACAAGAGTAGAGTCACAACGTCACCCAAGGTTCCAGTCTAAAAGACTCTCCTAAGGACCCGATCCTCAACACTAGGGAATAAACCATTTCTTGCATCCAATCCACCGTCTCTTTAGTTGTCAGACTTAAAAGTGTAGATGGAAGGCCAGTTGATGGAGGGCATAGGATTGTGTCATTTCTTCTCTCCCTCTCATTGGAACAAGGATCCTCTCAAGTGCCTTATTACTCAACGCATTTTTTTTGGTGTTGATCAGTGCGTCCGTCAAGAGAAGTTGGAGCCGTCTGCACTTGTTTTCCTGGGAGTACACCGGGGTGTGTCTTTTTTGAGTATCTATTATACCTTCTACACCCAGACTTGTAGCATTTACGATGCAGAGCCCTTTTTTGGTGCAAGCCCGACTCCTGGTCCTAATAGCGGTGGTCCAAGTGGACACTTTGAAATGGTTGGGAGCGCTCGCCTTTAGTGGAAGCTCTTTGATATTTGACTTTGTATGGAATGAGAGCTTTTCTTTGACATTTCATTGATTTGTAGTATTTTTGGCTAGCTCCACTGCTTTTACCAAGAGTTGGCGCACACTGATCAACATTTTTTTATTTTATCACACCCTGGCACATAGGTAAATGTCAAGAGATAGTACAAGAACCATGTTCTCATACTGGCTAAAGATGCTGACACTCAGGTTTCATGAAGCCTTCATTGATTTTATCCCATCCTCGAGCATCATTAAATCAAGTCCAAACTCAAATCCCTCATCCCAGATCCTCAAGTGAAATTTCAACTCATCTCATCATAACTGCAGTCGTGTATGTGAGGTGCTGATCATATTCTTTAAGGTAGAGACTGAGCATGCAATATAGCACACAAATCTTTAAAACTAGGGAAATGTGAATAATTAAGTCAAGGACCCTAATGACTAAGGCTGGTTAACTCAAAATATCAAGACCCTCATAAACCAAGTGTTCTTGAACATCACTAGTCTTGTGTGAAAGTGAATGTGTCAGGGGTTAAACCAACTTATTAGTTAGTTTTAGTTTTTTTAGTGTTTTTATGATTTTTTTAAGTTTTACAAAAAATGTTTTTTTTTCAAAAAGTTTTTTTTTGACAAACAAAGGCAAAGAAGTTTTTTTTTGTTATAAAAGTTTTGCTCTTTTTTTTCAAGAGTTTTTTTTTGAAAGATAGGTAAATAAGAAAGGACTTTTTTTTAAAGAGGATTTTTTTTTTGAAAAGTTTTTTTTGAAAAGGTTTTTTTATCTTTTTTTTGAAAAATATAGATAAATAAGAAAGGACACATTTTTTTGAAAAGATTTTTTAGAGCAAATAAGAAAAGAGAACAAAAAACATTTTTTTTGAAAAGGTTTTTTTAAGAGATTTTTTTTTGAAAAAAATTTTTTTTACCCTCCCCATAATTATTGTATAATTATATACAAAAATACGTGAAAGTACGAGCTATGGGTAAAGTATATATGTAATATATACACGCCCCCCTATACTTAGCATGTGCTATGTCCTCATGGCACAAGAAGCGAGAAAAAGACAGCTCGTGCTAAGCGTAGGATGGATAAAATAATAAATAGTATAGAAGTCGATCCACCCCCCCTATACTTAGGCTCTGGACAGCCTAAGTGTAGAAGAAGAGCAAAAATGGGGCGGACGAGGTCAAGAGGAGAAATGGATGAGTATGTACGCATGGCGGGCATCGGCTCCCCCTATACTTAGGCTCTTGGTAAGCCTAAGTATAGGACAAGAGTAAGTGTGAGAACCGATGTGGTCTAGAGAATATACAAAGAGGGGATAATGTACAAGAGTGATTGAATCTGTACAGGGATCAAGAAGGTTTGTGACGGACCTTCTTGCGGGAGCGAGGGGGTGGATAGTATACATATGTGTCGCTGTCAGAATCGTTCGTAGAGGAATAATAGTGAGGTGTGGGGAACGTCCAACGAGGGTCGACACATGGCTGCTTGCTCAAATATGGCTTCAGAACAGCTGAACTGAGCTCACTCATATAGATCACCTCATCCGGACCTGATGAGGACTCCTCAGAAAGTTCCTTCTCTGGAACATCGAAGGTAACCTTCTTAGTCGGTTTTCTAGAACCTGAAGCATCAAGAGGAAGAGGAGAGTGACAAGCCTTGAGGGGTTCGGGGGAACACCTCGAGGAATCAATACTCTTCTTCTTCTTACCAGATGACCGACTAGAGGATGGAGCAACCGATTTATCAAGATTGGTCAATTTGCTCCCAGTTGTCTCCTTTCCTGTATGTCCTGGATGTAGTGTGTGTGAGGTTCTGACCAGAGGTTCATCATCAGATGAGTCACCATATGCATTGTAATACTCCTGCAAGGTCAGCACACGTCTCTGATAAGGCACAGTGTTCTCAGTTGGCTTGACATTGTTGGGTTCTTGTGTCGGATCATCAAAATGATCAAGGCCATCCACAAAGGTCATATCCGACTCAATGATAGCTTCTGGTCGTGAGTCCTCTATAGAAGCTATCGCGGTGGTGGTGCAAGCAGTAGGCGGTGTGTGGTTGTAGGGAGTCTCTAAACCAATGGTCGTCTGGACAGTCGGTATCTCAGGTGTAGTAGAGAGACGGGACTCAACTGTCTCTCGAAGGTCACGATTGTCTACAACTTTATGGGTTACCTTAGAATATCGTGTGTCCTCAAAGATCGGGTGAGGTCGGAGTGCTCCCAATGCAGAGAAATCGATCTCCCGAGTCTCACAATCTATAGTTGCCTTAGCCAAGGCTAAGAACGGCTTCCCAAGAATGATCGGAGACTGGGTGAACTCTCCTCGGTGCTCAATGTCAATGATCGTGAAGTCTATCTCCAGTAGAGCACCTTGAAAAGTGACGATGACTGAAATGGTTCCTCTCGACCGTTTAATGGTCCGATCTGCCAACTGAATGATCTCTCTTGATTTCTTGGCAGATCCGAGTTTGAGCTTGGCAAACACGGAGGTCGGGAGGATATTAATCGGTGAGTCATCATCGATTCTTGCATGGGTGAATGTGGTATCTTTGATTTCACAATCAAACCTAGGCAACCGCTTTACTCTGCGGCTCTTGGTTTTTCTCCCTATCATCAAAGATGTGGCCATAGACACTATATATCTCTCAGTCCTTGTTCTCTTATTGCCCGACCTTTTAGGCATCAATTTACTTCTCACAAATCTTTTAAGGTCGGGAAAGTGCTCAATGGCCATTATTAAGGGAAGCTCAAAAATCAACTTTCTATCCAATGCTTCCCTAACCGCAGGATCCAATTTTTTTAGATCTTTTCCTTTTTCAATTTTTATGGTATTTTCTGAGTTTTCAATTTTTTTGGTCTTTTTCGTAGGTGAAGGAGGACTAGGAGAATGTACAGACTCTGGTTTGGAGAGGAAGTGGTTAGTAGAAGAGGGAGGTAGAAAGGACTCCAGCTGTACATGACGTGTGGTCAATCCAGTGTCTTCCAGGTTTTCAAGATTCAATCCGCGAAATCCATGATCCACATTCCTACCTGGACTCTTAATCGGTCTACAAATATCATCCTCCAATAAGTTCTCATGATACATCATGAGAGAAGTCGACGCAATTGGAGGATGCTGCTGAGAACTCGGGCTCTTATACTCAACACACCTTGACTCGGGTGTGCAATACTGGTTTAAGTATGGCCCATATGTATGGCAGTTGTTGGTCGAAGCCTCATCAGGTGGAGTTAGTAGACAAGGGTTCTGTAAATCAGTCGCATGAATCCAATCCCCTGTATATGTCGGCTCTCCGAATGGGTGATATGATGGTTGGTCAATGTGGTCTCTATCACTCAGGTCAATCAAGTCAGGAAGATCGTACGGTGCAGGCCTCTCCATTCGATTTGTCTGATCGACCATGTTGTACCCTAAGGTCAAGTCGGGATGTGTATATGAAAATTGGTGTTCTGTCCCAACTCGAGGTGAAAGTGAGGTATGTGGGGTCAACTGATTATGCCAATCATTCATCTCAGCAGTAGCTTGCTCTTCGATTTGTTCCTTGATTCCAGCAAGCGGACGAGAATATAGTGAATCAATCCAAGGTGGTTGTGGGTCAGGGGTGCAAGAATGTGGGGTAGGTGAGAAGGACGAAGAAGTGGAGAAGTCAGTCGGAGTTCTGACTTCGCGGTTGGGGTGTGGGTATGAAGAGGAATAAGTGGGAGGATGAAGCAGATCGAGGAAGAAAGCGTGCAAGTGCACCGAATAACACACAAGACAAACAAACACAAGAGCAAACCCTGAGTTCACCTACTCAACACAGTGATGGTCGCAAAAGTCTGACCGTTTATCTTTTCAGTTTTAATTAGGTGATAAATCAAGATATAAATCCAATTACGCAAGGCTCAAAAGTAGGTTTTGGGCACTATCCTAGGGATACGTCCTCACCTCTCAACAATCACAATTAGCCAAGCATACAATGAGGGTTTTACTCTCCCAAAACAATTGTTAGTTTTAGTCAATTTTTTTGATCAACTCTGATTAGCAGTCCCGATTTTAAGTTTGATTATCACTTGATTAGTCCACCAAACAAAGCACGCCTAACGATCAGTCCCGATTTCCTTTTAACCTAAGTTTCAAAAACCAAGGGAAGGGAGTCGAGAAAAACCGATGCAAATAATGAAATCAATGATGCATGCCCAGTTCAGAAGACTTACAGTGATCCTCGCGCTCTACATGCGGGATGCAAGGCATAATTGAAATTTTATACTAAATGAATGCAAACGAGAAAACCGTTCCTAGACAGGCAGTTCTATTAGCGAGTGATGAACAAGTTTAATTTGACTAATATCCCAGCGGTCTAAGTGCGTCTCGTTAAATGTGATGTATGGTCCTAAAAATTACGAGCACAAGCAATAAAGATATTCTAATAAAATGCTCTAAGAGCCGCAAGTGCAGGTCCTATTCTACGTCAAGTAACCACACGACCACAAGAGGGTCCAAAGTCCAGTCCGGATACAAGCGCGAGCTCTCAAACAAGAGCCGCTGGAAAGAGCGAATTACCTAAGTTATTACAATAATTACAAAAATTCTCTCAAAAATAAACTAATTCTCCTCGATCTTCAGCAGTCGGCGCGTGTCGCGTCCGTCGACCTCCGATGCACTCCAAGTCCACCGGGCCCTCGCAAGGAAAATGAGATTTATATTAGAGAGATAAACAACAAAATATATACAAAAATATAAAGAGAAATAATTGCAAAAAAATGGAATAAATACAAGTGGCTCGGGGGTCAGACTACCCGAGTAAAGAAAATCTAAATCCAAATTTTTAAATTAATCCCTAAGCCGTTTGCCTCCACGGCAACGGCGCCATCTGACGAGTCGCTAAATACGATGTTTAATTCGTGTTCGTTGTAATACGTGTACTTAGCGATTCGGTCAGAACCGAGAGAAGGATCTCCGTGAAGAGTGTCTCGGCTTTAATTTATATCCCGGGCAAGTCCGGGGTCGAACTCAGGGAGGCAAAGGAACAACTTAGGTTTTAATTCAAGAAATTAGGTTTAGATTTCAGTGCGGTATTTTTTTCAGATTTTTTTAATGCAATAACAAAAGCAAATGCAAAATGCGGTGAAATTAAGACACTAAGAAAACACACAACAAGGCCAAATTAATTTTAATGGAAAAGAATTCCAAATTAGCCAATTCGTATTTTTCCTAGAGTCCTAATCCAGAGATGAACACAAAACACCTTTTTTTAAAATTTTTGGGGTTAAAATGCAATAAATAAAAATGCACACTTTTTATGGGTTTTTTCGCAATTTCTCACACAAACAGTAAGTAAAAATTATGAAAAATTTACTGAAATGAAAACATGATGCAAGAAGACTACAGTAATATTTTTGGAATTTTTTGACAAAGTATGAATTTTTTATGAATTTTTTAGTGAAAATAGGGTGACAGTGAGTAAATAATTCCTAATTAATCCACGTTATCAAATTAATCAGAGTGTGATTTATATCAAGTAGATATTTAGATGAGCAATCTAGGAGACTTGAAATTTCGTGAAAAGGATGTCTGTGGATTTAATTAAAAATCAAATACGAAAATCACTCAATAATTTATTATAGGCACAAGACAACTCCAATTTGGTTGAAATTTGGACAGTAAGTTTATCACATTTCAAGGCATCAACTCTAATTTTTGTGGATTTTTTGGAGCAACCGTGTGTGAGGTATAATTTTATAAGTCCGGATTGGGTAAAATATGAAGACTTTCAGTTTGATAATTTTAATTAATTCACAATAACTCACAAAAATAGAAATAAATGTGCACAATGTAGAGAATTAGTTGCTCAACTTGAAAATATTTTTCATTGCATAAAATGATGCATAAACGAGGTCCAAATTAAAGTGCAAACATAGGGGTGTCTATGCAAAGCAGAAATGAGCTTAAACAAGACAAACTATGTACAAGGGCTTGATTGTAATTACAGAAACTTTGCGAGAAATGTATGCAATTTTTACATTAAAATAATAAAAAAAATATGAACCTTTCCTCTTCCTTCTTCGTAGACGCAGGAGGAGAAGAACCCAACGGCAGGGAGGCTTCGACGGACGGTGGGCGGCGCCGATCGCGACCGCGGAGGCGGTGGAGGGCGCGACCGCGCGCTGGGCACAGTGGCGGGGCCGCGCGACACCGTTGGCGACGAGGGGGGACGACGTAGAGGCGAGGTGGAGTAGGCGGCACCTGCGGGTGGCCGCTGGGAGCGGCGGCCGGCGCCACGCGCGGCTGCCCGCTGCTGAGGGGGCGGCGGTGAGGAAGGGGCGGTGGCGAGGAAGGGGCGGCGGCCGGGGCGCCGAGCGGACGGCGCGGTGGAGAAGAGGGAGGGGCGGCGGAGCCGCTGCCCTTGGGGAAGGGGGCGGCGGTTCTGCTGCTCCGTAAGATCTGGATTTGAGATGAGATCTCAACATCCAAGTCACTATACGTGAAACAATACAATCGCCCTGTCCTTATTCCAAGTATCTGCGGAGAAAGCACATTATTTTTGAAAGGGTTCAAGGATAATTCATTTGATGAAATGCATATCCAAGCAAGAAGGACTTGATGATTAAATGAGATTTAATTATCAAGCATAATATGAATATGATTCATATTGTGAGAATTATTATGCAAGATAATTAAATAGGATTTAATTATCAAGGATTAATTAATGTGGATAGCACTATCCATATTAATCATATATATTATAAATATGATTTATAATATATTCGAGAGAGAGATACTATGTAAATAGCATTTGTTAATTATTAATGAGAATTGGATTCACATTAAGTAATTAATTGGAAATGTAATTTACAAATTAGCTTGGGTTGTGAATGTGATTCACATATCTTCGATGGCATGATTGAAATATTCACAAATTAATTTGGAATTAATTTGGTGGATATTATTGCAATAATATTTATTGCAATTTATTAAGAAATAATAAGATAAAATAAAAGGAGACAAAATAACCTTCTAAAATTTAGGGTGGTTTGTTGCCTCCCTTTTTTGTTATCACATTATCTCTTGATAAATTTTTTTATGTTAAATAAAATTGTGTTGATAATGTTGCAACATATATTTAATTTAAATATAAATAAATGTTGTTGGTTTTAACCAACAACAATCATAGCCATTGATTTTACATGGACCAAGTCTGGTCGTTGGATCCATGTGTCCATGGATTGAGATCCATTGGAACCTAAACTACTATAAAAGGAGGGCTAGGGTATCCTTCCAAAGTACATCATCAAGAGTTGTAAAATGACTACAACTCTCTCTTTCTCTCATTCTCGCCCACTCTCCCTCTCTCTATCTCAAGATGGCCGTCCATCTTATGTACAGAGAGAGAGACATGTTGCAAATGCGAGCCCACGGAGAGCCATTAAGAAATAAATGTTATTGCAAATGTCATTCCCTGATCTGAAATGAAGAATGAATAATTTGTATAATAGGTCCCTTAGTACAATTAGGGTTATGTACCATGGCCATCTTGATGATCACACAACCGTTGATTCAACTGTTGAATCATAGAGGCTGGTGCTTGGATGAATATCTAAAGAGTTAGATTGAGGACTCATCAAGCACCGTCAAATGATTGTTAAGAGATGATCTCCAGCCTGAGTAGGAGTTGTCAATCCTTATCTTTAAAGGCTGATATCTGACCGACCTCTTGATGCAGGTCCTCTGCATAGGAATAGAGATTCGGAGGTGTCAGATTAGTTAGGTCAAAGATTTGACTTAACAAGATCGAGATAACCAAAGTCCTATATCATATGCTGTCATGATATAGGCACGCATCCTCTGACCAGAGACAGATGTGTTACCATATGTCTGAGTATGTACATTTGGCAGACCAATAGGTTGATGACCTAACCAAGGTCTATACACCGGCGTGCTGGTGTGAATGTAAGGGCATATGTGTAATACGATCTCTCAAAGGGATCATACATGTTCAGTTTCTGAACCGGAAGACATGAGATCACTCATGAGATATTGGGAAGAATCAAATTCCGTGCACGGTCGTCTCGCTTTGGAAGCTTGACTGAATTTGTAAGTTTGATATATACTTTTGGAAAGTATATGATCAAGACCTAGGTATGATATATGCTTTTGGAAAGTATATGATCAATACCGACTCCCAATGATCGAATGAGAAACTTACTGATAAAATAATGAAGTAGACAGTATAAAGTTGATCAAATACTTCAGGTTTAATCTGAGTCTTCAAGTATGCAGGATGTACAGGTATTAGGAATACCTGAGGGTGATGTGATCATAAACGATTGTATAACCATGACGCTTCCAATCCTAGGGAGTGATGACACGGGTCTGGATTTTAGTGACTCCTCTCAGTAGAAAAGTAATCTGATCTAAGTCCAAATGTTGGACATTGATCTGAATGTGATTCAGATTCAATGAGATGATTAGATTTACAGTCTTGATTTAATCAAGCATCTATGGGAGGCCTGCGATCTGGATTTGAGATACGATCTCAATATCCAAGTCACTATATGTGGAACAATACAATCGTCCTGTCCTTATCTCCAAGTATTCGCGGAGAAAGCGCATTATCCTTGAAAGAGTTCATGGATAATTCTATTGTTGATATATGTATCCGAGCATTGGGAAAATGGATAATTAAATGTGATTTAATTATCATGAGTAATATGAATTTGATTCATATTATAAAGAGAGTAATCTAAGATAATTAAATGAGATTTAATTATCAAAGATGAAAATAATGTGAATGTGATTCATATTATTTGGACACAAGAGAATAGAGATCCAAGATGATTAAATGTGATTTAATTATCATGGATATGAATAATGTGGATAGAAATATCCATATTAGTCATATATATTATAAATATGATTTATAATATATAAGAGAGAGATATTTGTAATTTACATTTGTTAATTAAATGTTAATGTGAATTGGATTCACATTGGACATTAAATTGAAAATGTAATTTACATTTTATTTTGGTTTGTGAATATGATTCACAAATTTCCAATGGCATGATTGCAATGTTCACAAAATAAATTGGATTTATTTTTGTGAAATAATTTGCAACAAAAGTTGTTGCAAATATTGGAGAGAATCATGAGATAATGCAATCTCATGTAAATAGTAAAGGAGGCTCCCTTCCTAATGAGGAGAGGGGACGGCCACAATTCCATAAGGAATGTGGTGGCCGTCCACCCTCCTTATGGAAGGAGGCTTGCCCCCTTTCCTATTTCTCCAATGGAGATTGATTTGATATAAAATCAAATTATATTTATTATATATTTGTTTTTTATTAAGTTAATTGTTGTTGTGTTTTTAGCAACAAATCATGACCATTGAAAGAAACACAAATTAATGTGAACCATTGGATTTGTGTTGTCCCATGGATTGAGATTTATGGATCCCAAAACCCTATAAAAGGGGAGGCACCCCATTGCTCTTCTTTACACAAGTACACAATAGTTGAGACAACAAATCTCTCTCTCTCTTTCTCTCTCTCTCTCTCTCTCTCTCTCTCTCCCTCTCATGGCCGTCCACCATGGATGCCCTAGAGAGGCTCTCCATCGCCGCGGCATAGTCATTATGCTGTCCGATGTTTTGCTCGTGGATCTCCGTCTCCTTCGGTGTGCCCCTCTCGTAAAGAAGACGACGGATCTCGTGTGTCGAGATCAGGAGATCCGCCGCTTGGATCATCAACATGGATTGCGAGAAGCATGCGGTTCATCCCCGCGCTCGCAAGCGTCTCCTCCGTTGGATCAGACTTGAGACAGGAGGTCTCTTTGTTTAGAGACTCGATCGCAACCACGCTTCAAGAGGTAACCCTAATACTTGTTTGTGGTTTAGACGAAACGATCTGAAAAGTGTTCTTGGATCATGTGGTTTCGTTGCATAAATTTTTTTTTAATTTCCGCTACATAGAACAACTAGTGCGACTAGTTGTTCTTCGTCGTATCCGATACGACGATCACACTTCCGTGATGCGCTTGAGGATCTAACCATATCCTTAAAGTGGTATCAGAGCCTTAGGTCGACGATTTCGAGTATGATTCGAATACCGAGAACGACTTGGGTTCGTTAAGGTCGCGAAAGTTTTTATCGCATTTGATTTCGTAGATCTGTTTAGTAAATAATTTCGGCCATGTTTAAATTGTTTAATCAGAATTATTTACTTGGAGTTTGTTCCTCATTAAATAAGGAAACCATAGGATATGAGTTTACGTAAATCGGATTTCGTATGCTCTAGATATGGTTGTTTTAATGAACATGTATGCACTGCTGCGGGAACAATAGATTTTAACATGATTAAAGAGTTAATTACTGTTATCATGTACCTCGAAATATGTGAAACATCACTTGGCTTCTGTCCTAAATAAAGTTAGCAATCTTTGAAAATTGATTTTATCTAATTTGGATTTAAATTGATTGAGATATGTTAATTTTAGTGAGTAGGGGTCACTACTAAAATTGCAGTCCTAATCTAGAACCAAGTGATTGTCAATTAGTGAAATTAATTTTTAATTTCATGAAATGATCTTGAAAAATATTTGTGAAATATTGGAACATGATTATTTGCCTAATTGACTTGACCTCAACTAATAAATTGATTGGATGTGATCCAAATCATCATTGGAAACACAATCTTCAAACTTGATGCTTGAATAGGATTGGGAATTTGTATAGCAAATTTCCTTATAATCAAAAATGTTTTAGTTATTATTATATGGTATAATTTCGGTTGAAAAACCGATGATCATCTCAAGTACAAATTGATATATCTGGCATTATGCTTTCCCGAGGTGGATATGGTGTCTAGTCGGAGAGCATTGGGGTTGCGGGTTGCAACGTATGTGGTATGTCCCACTCTCGTCGGTACTGGCCATGACAGCGGGTAGGGACTGTATAATGCCGGAGAAAATCAAGGTGTATTTTCTAATTATTTAAATTCGAATTAACACACATTTTGAGATATTATCATATATATATTCAAGTAAAATAATCAAGTTTGATTGATTGAATTGGATTGATAATTAATTTAATATGATTAAATTACTTATGTCCAATTGAGACACTCTATTATGAATAGAGTTATTATAATTTCCCTTGGAAGAATTAATTATGTCAATGTGATTCATGATAATTAATTAAAATTTGAATATGATATGGAGGATCACATAAGTGACATCCATGGT
This sequence comes from Ottelia alismoides, assembly GCA_037367405.1. NCBI lineage: Eukaryota > Viridiplantae > Streptophyta > Magnoliopsida > Alismatales > Hydrocharitaceae > Ottelia > Ottelia alismoides. The sequence goes on from JAZKJV010002155.1 coordinate 100,083, forward strand.
CTCCCGTCAAGGCGAAGGGTTCCGTCGCTAGGGATTGCATGTGGGAGACGTATGTCAGAAGTGACAGCTCCTGTATGCAAGCGCATCTGGATCGGGCTCTTTGCTTCTCGAAAGAGTAAGGTCGTATACGTAGTGACCCCAATATCGGATCCTCATATTATTGGGGCGATATTGGATTGCACATAGCGAGTACTATTCTTGTTGACGATTGGTTCAATTAATGATGGGTCAACATCGCCTTAGGGGTGGTGGGCCTGGGTATTAAAGACCTAATTGGGAAATGCAAGTTGGACTTGCAAGGCGGAATGTGTTCCCGCTTCTTTTTATCCGAGTTGCAGATTCTCATATTATTGGGATGTAACAAAGATAAGGAAGGAGATCCCAGATCTTGCTGAGATATGTTGGTAAGTATATCTCTTACATTGAAAGTGATTAAGGGAATGAACTTTCAGTGTTGACAAGGCAAGACAACTTTGATATAAAAATCCTAAATCAAAGTAAAATATGTATATATAAATTTATGCAAATTTCTTATTTCAGATAATCCTTCATTAAACCCACTCAATTCTATACTCAATAATAACCAGTAAAATATCATGGATTGGGCTCATGATCCAGATATTGTGCTTGCAGTTGGACACATAATGTATGTGGTTGCAGCATGCAAGTCTCCTCATACTAATGAGGAATGACAATTAAATTAGATAATAGGACTACAACCCTAGGGTTTGTATGTCTCTATAGTCTTGATCTCATCGGATGTACTTTGTAAGTAACATGTCGATGATGATCACAATTGTCAATTAATCCTTATAAAATCTAAGAAGATGTTCTGGCATACATATGTGCTCTTGACATTTAATCATGAATGACATGATTCTCTGCATCTAGCAGAATGGTGGCTCTATAAGAGATGATGTATTCAAATTGTTTGAATACCTACCTGAACCAATGTTTTAAGAGTCTAGATGGATGTAGACATGATGAGTGTCATCATTCCACTGTCTATACTCTAGTCATTCATGAAGCTTCATAATATTCATATTGTATGAATTTAATGAAGCATATATAAATGTTGAAATGATCTTACATTGAATTCTTTTGAATTTAACGTAAGAGATCCTTAGTCTTAAGCAATGGCTGCTCACAGATAAAGGGAGCGCAGTGGAAGCATGGGTTGGACCCAAGTAAGAAGTATGGTCAAAGAGTTGACTATACATCTATGACTTCCATATGTCATCCGAAGAGTTGGGTGAATGCCAATATTGCAATAAGTTGATGTGTTGATAGTTCGACTATCAAGTCTGTCTAGAATCCTTAGAGAAGAACTCAGATAGAGCATCAGAATAATCTACATATAAATCATTGAAATTGACTTGCTTAAAGTCTTGTAATTGTATCTCAATCTTCTACAACACTTGCAATGGGTTGCATATGTTTTAGAAGACTGGAAAAGTTTGATCTTAAGGTTTATAATTATCCAGATGGACATTGATGCAATTGTTGCAACAATTTCCATTGGATCACTGGACTTCATAATTTCAGTGGGAGAGCCCTTAGTCTTAGAGAATGTCTCTATGACCTAGACATTAGAATACACTCATTGTTTGTTTCTAAATATTGGAAATAAACATGAATTTTGGAATGGACCTATCATAAAAAGTTATGATGAAGATATTTCAGAAAGTAATCTAAAATCTAGTGAACTCCAATAAATTAGAAAATTAATGAATGGTTCATTAACATTTCTAAATACTGAAATTAAACCTCAAGATCAATAGGAGGATGAAGATCATTTTACAATGATCGAGCATCAAGCCTTGGACATTTGTCTATTGATTTGATCAATAGAATAGTAAGAAATGAAACTTTAGAATGTCTAAAATTTCAAAACTTACATACTTATGAATATTGTATTCAAAAGGAAAAATGTCCAATACACCCTTCTTTGGGAATGGTGTAAGATGTCAAGGTATTTAGGATCTCATACATATTGATGTATGCGGATCATCTATATCATAGTAAACATTATGGATATATGATATCTACTGATGATTATGTATGATATGAGATTTCTTCTCTACACCTAGAAACCTTTGAAGTGTTCAAAGATTTCACATAATTTTGGTCTACAACCAAAGTTTGAAGGAAGATAAAATGAATTTGATCTAATCTAGGTAGCTTGTACCTGTTAGATGAATTCAAAGAATGCCTTATGGAGATATGAATATCATTTCTATCTCAATCCTCCTAACACACCTTAACTCAATAAGAGTTATAGGGAGATACAATTGGATCATGTGTGACATGATCTTATCAATGATGAATTTTAGCATAATTATCCCTTAGTTTCCAGGTATATATATGTAGTAGAGACTACACTGTATATTCTTAATAAGGTTCCATGCAAGATGGAATCTAGCACTTAAGAGTGCTACTTCATTAGGAAAATAAAGGATGGTATTTGATACCTACTTTATGATCTTGAGATTCTTAAAATATCTCATATCTGAGAATGTGATTCTTAGATGTTGAGAATCTTGAGAATCAGGATGAAAATGAAGTGTAGGAACTCATTTAATCTTGAGAAGATAACGAGGCTCCTGAAATTGGATACTAAAAGGACGATTAAAGATGAAACACTAAAACCTCTTCAAATGAGTTTGAGGATGGATTCTATGTTTCAGAGAAATCTGACAATGATCGAACTTCATGTGATGAAGCTTCTGAAGATCATAGCATGGATAGATGGATGTTAGCAATAAAATTCTAATGTAGACTTCATATACAAGTGTTGTATATGGACCCTCGAGGATCCACCTACATGGGTAAAACCTGTAAAGGATAAATGGATCTTCAAGAGAAAGGGAACCTGATGAGAATGTAGAGACCTTCAAAGCACGGTTCGTAGCCATGAGCCACATACCGGAAGAGAAGACATTGCTTGCGATGAGACTTGCTCTTCGGTGACCATGCTTAAAATCATCAGAATATTGCTAACCTTAGCTACGCAACTTGACTATTGCATCTTCAAGATGTAACTCAATATTGCATTCCTCTACAAATACCTCTCCGAGGATATTCACATGAAGTAGCCCCAGAGCTTCATGATTGAGGGAAGCAAGGTGTGCAAGCTAAGGAATTCATCTATGGACTCAAATAAGCTTCTTGAAGTTGGACCATAAGATTTGATGAAATTATAAATGTTATGATTTCAGATAGAATCTTGATGAGCCATGTGAAGCTTAGTGGGAGTTCCTTTGTGTTCATCATGCTAAATGTAGATAATATCCTAATCATTTAAAAATGATATAAGGATAATAATAAGTGTTTTATTATCTGGTTGTTCCACAAGTTGAGATATGATCTCAAGGATACCTCTTGGATCTTAGTTCTGAAGGTGTTCACAAGCAAAGAGAAGGGGGTATTGGGACTGTCACAATAGTAGTACACCTTGAACATATTCCATTTTTGGAAAATTTCAAGAAAGGCTTCCATCCCTTAAGATATGGTTTTGACCTGTCTAAAGGGATAACACCTCAAAGAGTTGAGGAAGTGAATGCAAGAACTACATGCACTTGTGCATTAGTTACGAGAAGCTGAGTATATGCTAAATGTGTACAGAAGCCAGATATCTGCCATACAGTGGGAGTAGTAAAGTGTTACTAATTCTACTATAGAGATAAAACACTTGATTGCAGTAATAACAAAATCTTCATAGATGATGAGATTTTTGAGATAGTGATCTCAAAGTCTTATCTTCAAGAGTTTAAGACCTTGTAGATAGTGATCCATGAGGGTCCTAATCCTAGATACCTTTGGAGATAGAGATCTTCAGAAATAAGGGTATTATGATAAGGATTATGGAAATATTGGTTATGATAATTGTTAAGCTGTAGTATCAAGGACACTATGACTAACAAAATTGAGTATTGGTTGCATGAGATGCAACATTCGCATTAAATGTGAGCATTGTTACTGGGGATATGCAAGTGCCGTAAAAGGACTTGGCATAGTCTCGCAGGAACAGAGTGACTGATCAGCTTACCTAGCTATTTTCTAAATAGTCTATGATTGTCACATGAGTGTGGGTTTAAATGATTAGCCCATCAATGGCTCTTTGGGCTAGTGGGAGATTGTTGGAAATGCGAGCCCACGACGAGCCATTAAGCAATAAATGTTATTGCAAATGTCATTCCCTGATCTGAAATGAAGAATGAATAATTTGTATAATAGGTCCCTTAGTACAATTAGGGTTATGTACCATGGCCATCTTGATGATCACACAACCGTTGATTCAACTGTAGAATCATAGAGGCTGGTGCTTGGATGAATATCTAAAGAGTTAGATTGAGGACTCATCAAGCACCGTCAAATGATTGTTAAGAGATGATCTCCAGCCTGAGTAGGAGATGGCAATCCTTATCTTTAAAGGTTGATATCTGACCGACCTCTTGATGCAGGTCCTCTACATAGGAATAGAGATTCGGAGGTATCAGATTAGTTAGGTCAAAGAGTTGACTTAACGAAATCGAGATAACCAAAGTCCTATATCATATGCTGTCATGATATAGGCACGCATCCTCTGACCAGAGACAGATGTGTTACTATATGTCTGAGTATGTACATTTGGCAGACCAATAGGTTGATGACCTAACCGGTCTATACACCGGCGCGCTGGTGTGCATGTAAGGGCATATGCGTAATACGATCTCTCAAAGGGATCATACAGGTTCAGTTTCTGAACCGGAAGACATGAGATCACTCATGAGATATTGGGAAGAATAAAATTCCGTGCACGGTCGTCTCGCTTTGGAAGCTTGACTGAATTTGTAGGTTTGATATATACTTTTGTAAAGTATATGATCAAGACCTAGGTATGATATATGCTTTTGGAAAGTATATGATCAATACCGACTCCCAATGATCGAATGAGAAACTTACTAATAAAACAATGAAGTAGACAGTATAAAGTTGATCAAATACTTCAGGTTTAATCTGAGTCTTCAAGTATGTAGGATGTACATGTATTAGGAATACCTGAGGGTGATGTGATCATAAACGATTGTATAACCATGACGCTTCCATTCTTAGGGAGTGATGAAACGGGTCTGGATTTTAGTGACTCCTCTCAGTAGAAAAGTAATCTGATCTTAGTCCAAATGTTGGACATTGATCTGAATGTGATTCAGATTCAATGAGATGATTAGATTTACAATCTTGATTTAATCAAGCATCTATGGGAGGCCCACGATCTGGATTTGAGATACGATCTCAATATCCAAGTCACTATACGAGGAACAATACAATCGCCCTGTCCTTATCTCCAAGTATTCGCGGAGAAAGCGCATTATCCTTGAAAGAGTTCATGGATAATTCTATTGTTGATATATGTATTCGAATATTGAGAAAATGGATAATTAAATGTGATTTAATTATCATGAGTAATATGAATTTGATTCATATTATAAAGAGAGTAATCTAAGATAATTAAATGAGATTTAATTATCAAAGATGAAAATAATGTGAATGTGATTCATATTATTTGGACACAAGAGAATAGAGATCCAAGATGATTAAATGTGATTTAATTATCATGGATATGAATAATGTGGATAGAAATATCCATATTAGTCAAATATATTACAAATATGATTTATAATATATAAGAGAGAGATATTTGTAATTTACATTTGTTAATTAAATGTTAATGTGAATTGGATTCACATTGGACATTAAATTGAAAATGTAATTTACATTTTATTTTGGGTTATGAATATGATTCACAAATTTCCAATGGCATGATTGCAATGTTCACAAAATAAATTGGATTTATTTTTGTGAAATAATTTTCAACAAAAGTTGTTGCAAATATTGGAGAGAATCATGAGATAATGCAATCTCATGTAAATAGAAAAGGAGGCTCCCTTCCTAATGAGGAGAGGGGACGGCCACAATTCCATAAGGAATGTGGTGGCCGTCCACCCTCCTTATGGAAGGAGGCTTGCCCCCTTTCCTATTTCTCCAATGGAGATTGATTTGATATAAAATCAAATTATATTTATTATATATTTGTTTTTTATTAAGTTAATTGTTGTTGTGTTTTTAGCAACAAATCATGACCATTGAAAGAAACACAAATTAATGTGAACCATTGGATTTGTGTTGTCCCATGGATTGAGATCCATGGATCCCAAAACCCTATAAAAGGGGAGGCACCCCATTGCTCTTCTATACACAAGTACACAATAGTTGAGACAACAAATTTCTCTCTCTCTCTCTCTCTCTCTCTCTCTTTCTCTCTCTCTCTCCCTCTCATGGTCGTCCACCATGGATGCCCTAGAGAGGCTCTCCATCGCCGTGGCATCGTCGTTATGCTGCCCGATGTTTTGCTCGTGGATCTCCGTCTCCTTCGGTGCGCCCCGCTCGTGAAGAAGACGACGGATCTCGTGTGTCGAGATCAGGAGATCCGCCGCTTGGATCATCAACATGGATTGCGAGAAGCACGCGGTTCATCCCCGTGCTCGCAAGTGTATCCTCCGTCAGATCGAACTTGAGACAGGAGGTCTCTTTGTTTAGAGACTCGATCGCAACCACACTTCAAGAGGTAACCTAATACTTTTTTGTGGTTTAGACGAAACGATCCGAGAAGTGTTCTTGGATCATGTGGTTTCGTCGCATAAAATTTTTTTAAATTTTTGCTGCATAGAACAACTAGTACAACTAGTTGTTCTTCGTCGTATCCGATACGACGATCACACTTCCGTGATGCGCTTGAGGATCTAACCATATCCTTAAAAGACCTTCTCGGCTTCGCATTCGACGACTCGAGGATCTTCTTCTTCTTCGGAGCTACTTGCTCTAAAGGAAGACGATGGATTTTGTGCGACGAAATCAGGGGATCCATTGCTTGGATCTTCATCGAGGATTGCGGGGAGGAACGCGGTTCATCATCGTGCCCGCAAGTGCGTTCTTCGTGGATCGGACTTAAGACAGGAGGATCTCTTGTTTGGGATCTCAAGATCGCAACCACGCTTCAAGAGCTATTCCTTATACTTTGTGGTTAGATGAAACGATCCGAGAAGTGTTCTCGTGATCATGTGGTTTCATCTTTAGTTTTAAAAATTTTAATTTCCGCCGCATCTAACGACTAGTGCGACTAGTTACTCTGATTGCATACGATGCGATCAACATGCTTCCGTGATGCGCTTGAGGATTCTCAATATCCTTTAAGTGGTATCAGAGCCAGGTTGAATAAGGTTTTGGATATGATCCATAGACCTTAGACGATTTGGTTCTTGAAAGAGTTGCAAAATTTTTTACTGCATTTCAATTTTCGCACCTCTGTCTAATTGAATTTTTCAGTACTGTTTAAAATGTTTAAACACGAAATTTTCAATTTTATTTTGTTTCCCATTAATTAAGGAAACCATAGGATTTGAGTTTTTGAAATTTGGACTTCATTTGCTCAAGATATGGATTTTTGAATATGCTTATATCCACTGCTGTGGGAACTGCGGATTTAAACGTGATTAATGAGATAATTACGGGTTTAATCCGCCTCGAAATGCGTGAATTATCACTTGAGTTCTTTAATAAATCAAATAGACAATCTTTGAAAACTGAGTTTGCATTTTTTGGATTTAAATTGATCAAAATAAGTTAATTTTAGTGATTGAGGGTCACTGCTGGAAATTAACATTTTTTGATCTTGAACCTTGTGATAAGTCATTAATTATCATGATGAAAATTAATTGTTAATTTTCTGAAATAATTAGTGATAAATATTTGTCAAATATTTAAAGAGATAATTATTTCATTGAATGATATTTGCCTAAAGCACAATGATGAGATAATAGATCTTGATCATTGGTTCATCAACAAACATTGATTTCATGAACAACCATAGTTTATCCTACAATAGTTGTAGGACAACATTTACATGAAAAACCCTCTTGCTTGAATAGGATTGTGGATTTGTCTAGCAAATCTCCTTATAATATAATCAAAATTATTTTGATGTATATTATATGGTATAATTTCGGTTGAAAAACCGATGAGCATCTCAAAGTACATGATGATTTATCTGGCATTATCCTTTCCCGAGGCGGATGTGGTGCCTAGTCGGAGAGCATTGGGGTCGCGGGTTGCAACGTATGTGGTCTGTCCCACTCTCGTCGGTACTGACCATGACAGCGGGTAGGGATTGTATAATGCCGGAGAAAGTCAATGTGTATTTTTCTAATTATTAAAATTCGAATAATACATACTTTGAGAATATACCTACTATTCAAGTAAAAGACATGTTTGTTGATTGATGATTGGATTAATGATTAATTTAATATGATTAAATTAATTATATCCAATAAACACTCTATTATGAATAGATGTGTATTTCCCTTGGAAGAATTAATTATGTGAATATGATTCACGATAATTAATTATAAAATTTGAATATGAGGTGGAGGATCACATAAGTGACATCCATGGTCTCCCGTCAAGGCAAAGGATTCCGTCGCCAGTTGTTGTATATAGGAGACGCATGTTCGAAGTGACAGATCCTGTATATGATTTAATTGGATCAGGTTCTTTGCTTCTCGAAAGAGTAAGGTCGTATACGTAGTGACCCCAATATCGAGTCCTCATATTATTGGGGCAATATTGGATTGCGTATAGCGAGTATTAAGCCTGTTGACGGTTGATTCAATTAATTACGGGTCAACATTGCCTTAGGGGTGGTGGGCCCGGGTGTTAAAGACTGAATTGGGAAATGCAAGTTGAACTTGCAAGGCGGAATGTGTTCCCGCTTCTTTTTATCCGAGTTGTAGGTTCTCATATTATTGGGATGCAACGAAGATAGGAAAGGAGATCCCAGATCTTGCTAGAGATATAATGGTAAGAATATCTCTGACATTGAAAGTGATTAAGGGAATGAACTTTCAGTGTTGACAAGGCAAGACAACTTTGATATAAAAATTCCTAGATCAAAGTAAAATATGTATATATAATATATATACACTTATGCAAATTTCTTATTTCAGATAATCCTTCATTAAACCCACTCAATATTATACTCAATAATAACCAGTAAAATATCTTGGATTGGACTCATGATCCAGATATTGTACTTGCAATTGAACACATAATGTATGTGGTTCCAATGTGCAAGTTTCCTCAACATAATGAGAAGTGACAATTAAATAAAACAATAAGACATCACCTTAGGGTTTGTGTGTCTCTATAGTCTTGATCTTTCATCGAGTGTACTTTGGAAGTGACATGTCGATGGTGATCGTAATTGTCGAATAATCCTTATAAAATAAAAGAAGATATTTTGGCATACATATGTGCTCTAGACATTTAATCATGAATGACATGATTCTCTGCATTATGCAGAATGGTGGCTCGAAAGAGATGATGTATTCAAAATGTTTGAATACCTACCTGAACCTAAGTCTCCAAGAGTTAAGATGATTGGAGATATGATGAGTGTCATCATTCTACCATCTATACTCAAGTCATTCATGAAGCTTCATGATATTCATATTGTATGAAGTTAATGAAGCATGTATAAATGTTGAAATGCTCTTATATTGAAATCTTTTGAATTCAACATAAGAGATTCTTTGTCTTGAACAATGGTTGTTTATAGATGAAGAGAGCACAATGGAAGCGTGGGTCAGACCCATGTAAGAAGGAAAGTCAAAGAGTTGACCTACTTCTGTGACTTCCATATGACATCTAAAGAGTTGGATGAATGCCAATACTGCAATAAGTTGATGTGTTGATAGTATGACTATTAAATCTGTCTAAAATCCTTAGTGAAGGACTCAGATAGAGCATCAAAATAATCTACATATAATCGACTCTGACTTTCTTATTTCATAAGATAAAGTCTGATAATTGTATCCCAATCTTCTAAAGACATTTGCAATTGGTTACAAATATATATTAGAAGATTAGAAATTTGATCTTAAGGTTTAATAGTCATCTACATGGATATTGATGTAATTGTTACAACAATCTCTGTTGGATAGGTGGACTTCATATTTTCAGTGGGAGAGCCCTTCGTCTTAGAGAATGTCTCTATGACCTACATATTAGAATACCCTCATTGTTTGTTTCTAAATGTTGGAAATAAACATGAATTCTGAGATAGAACTATCATAAAGAGTTATGATGGATATATTTCATATAGTAATCTAACATCTAGTGGACTCCACAAAATTAGAAAATTAATGAATGGTTTATTAAGATTTCTAATACTGAATATTAAACCTTGATAGATCAATAGGAGGATGAAGATCATTTGACGATGATCTATCATCAAGTCTTGGACATATGTCTGTTGATTTGATCAATAGACTAGTAAGATATGAAACTTTAGAATGTCTAAAATTTCAAATCATGCATACTTGTGAATATTGTATTCAAAGTAAAATGTCCAATACACCTTTCTCTAGGAATGGTGTTAGATGTCGAGGTATTCAAGTTCTCATACATATTGATGTATATAGATCATCTATATCATAGTAAACATTATGGATATGTGATATCTATTGATGATTATGTATGATATGAGATTTCTTCTCTTTACCTGAGAAACCTTTGAAATGTTCAAAGATTTCACAATTTTGGTTTAGAACCAAAGTTTAAAGAAAGATGAAATGAATTTGATCTAACCTAGGTAGCTTGTACCTGTTAGATAAAATTCAAAGAATACCTTATGGAGATATGAATATCATTTCTATCTCACTCCTCCTGATAAACCTGAACTCAATAGAGTTGTAGGGAGATACAATTGGATCATGTGTGACATGATTTGATCAATGATGAATTTTAGTATAATTACCTCTTAGTTTCCAGGTATATATGTAGTAGAGATTACACTATATATCCTTAATAAGATTCCATGCAAGTAAGCTGGAATCTAGCACTAGAGAGTGCTACTTCATTAGGAAAATAAAGGATGGTATTGAATACCTACTTTATGACCTTGAGATTCTTAAAAGATCTCATCTCTGAGAATGTGATTCTTGGAGAATTGAGACACTTGAGAATCAAGACAAAAATGAAGTGTAGGAACTCATTTGATCTTGAGAATATAATGAGGCTCCTGAAATCGGAAACTAAAAGGGGCAATTAAAGATGAAACATTAATACCTCTTCAAATGAGTTTGAGGATGTATTCCATGTGTCAGTTAAGTCTGACAATGATCGGACTTCATGTGATGAAGCTCCTGAGGATCATGACATGGAAAGATGGAAATTAGCAATAAAGTCTAAAGTAGACTTCATATACAAAGTGTTGTATATGGACCCTCGGGGATCCACCTATAAGGGCTAGACCCATTAAGGTGTAAATGGATCTTCAAGAGAAGAGGGAACCTGATGAGAAGGTAGAGACCTTCAAAGCTCGGTTCGTAGCCATGAGCTACACACCGTAACGGAAGACATTGCTTGCAATGAGACTTGCTCTTCGGAAACCATGCTTGAAATCATCAGAATATTGCTAACCCTAGCTACACAACTTGACTGTTGCATCTTCAAGATGTAAGTCAAGATTGCATTCCTCTAAGAATACATCTTTGAGGATGTTCACATGATGTAGCCCCAGGGCTTCATGATTGGGGAAAGTAAGGTGTGAAAGCTAAAGAAATTCCATCTATGGACTCAAATAAGCTTCTTGTAGTTGGAACATAAGATTTGATGAATTATAAATGTTATGATTTCAAATAGAATCTTGATGAACCATGTGAAGCTTAGTGGGAGTGACATTATGTTCATCGTGCTAAATGTAGATAATATCCTAATCATTTGGAATGATATAAGAATGATAACAAGTGTTTTATAGACTGGCTATTCCATACCTTGAGATATGATCTCAAGAATACCTCTTAGATCTTATATCTGAAGTTGTTCAGAAGCAAAGAAAGAGGGTATTGGGACTATCACATTTGTAATACACCTTGGACATATTCCATTCTTGGAAATTCCAAGAAAGGCTTCCTTCCCTTAAGATTTGGTACTGTCCTATCTAAAGGGATAGCACCTCAAAGAGTTGAGGAAGTGAATGCTAGAACTGCTTGCACCTGTGCATCAGTTATGAGAAGTTAAGTATATACTAGATGTGTACAAAAGCCAGATATCTGCCATGCAGTGGGAGTAGTAAAGTGTTGCTAATCCTACTATGGAGAGAAAACACTTTATTGCAGTAATAACAAAATCTTCAAAGATGACAAGGCTTTAGAGATGGTGATCTCTAAGTCTTATCTTCATGAGCTTAAGACTTTATAGATAGAGATCTAAAAGGTCTTAACTGTGGATACCTTGAGAGATAGTGATCTCCAGGAAAAGGGTATTCTGATAAGGATTATGGAAATACTGGTTATAATAGTTATTGAGCAATAGTGTCAAGGACACTATAACTGCTTTGACTAGATTGAGTATTGGTTGCATTAGATGCAACATTCGCATTGGATGCGACCACTGTTACCTAGGGATATGAAGGTTCCGTAAAAGGACTTGGCATATCTTTTGGGAACAGAGTGACTGATCAGCTTACCTAGATATTTTTCTAAATAGCATATGATTGTCACATGAGTGTGGTTTAAATGATTAGCCCATTAATGGCTCTTTGGGCTAGTGGGAGATTGTTGGACATGTGAGCCCACGGCGAGCCATTATGCAATAAATGTTATTGCAAATATCATTCCCTGATCTGAAATGAAGAATAAATAATTTACATAATAGGTCCCTCTGTACAATTAGGGTTATGTACCATGGCCATCTTGATGATCATACAGCTGTTGATTCAATAATTGAATCATAGAGGCTAGTGCATGGATGAATATCTAAAGGGTTAGATTGAGGACTCATCAAGCACCGTCAAATGATTTTTAAGATGTGATCTCCAGCCTGAGTAGGAGATGGCAATCCTTTCTCACATAGGCTGATTTCTGACGGACCTCTTGATGCAGGTCCTCTGCATAGGAATAGAGATTCGGAGGTGTCAGATTAGTTAGGTCAAACAGTTGACTTAACGAGATCGAGATAACCTAAATCCTATGTTGAATACTGTCATAGCATAGGCACGCATCCTCTGACCGGAGACAGATGTGTTACTATATGTCTGAGTGTGTACATTTGGCAGACCAATAGGTTGATGACCTAACCAAGGTCTATACACCGGCGCGCTAGTGTGCATGCAAGGGCATATGAGTAATACAATCTCTTAAAGGGATCATACAGGTTCACTACTGAACCGGAAGACATGAGCTCACTCATGAGATATTGGGAAGAATCAAATTCTGTGCACGGTCGTCTCGCTTTGGAAGCTTGACTGAATTTGTAGGATTGATATATACTTTTGGAAAGTATATGATCAAGACTAGGTATGATATATGCTTTTGGAAAGTATATGATCGATACCAAATCCCAATGATCAAATGAGAAAACTTAATGATCAAACCCTGAAGAAGATAGTGTAAAATTGATCTTAATCTTCCGGTTGACCATGGGTCTTCCAGTATGCTGGATGTACATGTATTGGGAATACCTGAGGGTGATGTGATCATAAACGATTGTATATCCATGATGCTTCCATTCCGATGGAGTGATGAAACAGGTCTGGATTTTAGTGACTCCTTCCAGTAGAGAAGCAATCTGATCTTGGTCCAAGTGTTGGACATTGGTCTGAATGAGATTCAGATTCAATGAGAAGATTAGATTTGTGGTCTTGATTTAATCAAGCATCTGTGGAAGGTCCGTAAGATCTGGATTTGAGATGAGATCTCAACATCCAAGTCACTATACGTGGAACAATACAATCGCCCTGTCCTTATCTCCAAGTGTCTGCGGAGAAAGAACATTATTCTTGAAAGGGTTCAAGAATAATTCATTTGATGAAATGCATATCCAAGCAAGAAGGACTTGATGATTAAATGAGATTTAATTATCAAGCATAATATGAATATGATTCATATTGTGAGAATTATTATCCAAGATAATTAGATAAGATTTAATTATCAAGGATTGAATAATGTGGATATCACTATCCATATTAATCATATATATTATAAATATGATTTATAATATATTAGAGAGAGAGAGAAACTATGTGAATAGCATTTGTTATTTATTAATGAGAATTGGATTCACATTAAGTAATTAATTGGAAATGTAATTTACAAATCAGTTTGGGTTGTGAATGTGATTCAAATATCTTCGATGGCATGATTGAAATATTCACAAATTAATTTGGAATTAATTTGGTGGATATTATTGCAATAATATTTATTACAATTTATTAAGAAATAATAAGATAAAATAAAAGGAGACAAAATAACCTCCTAAAATTTAGGGTGGTTTGTTGCCTCCCTTTTTTGTTATAACATTATCTCTTGATAAATTTATTATGTTAAATTAAATTGTGTTGATAATGTTGTAACATATATTTAATTTAAATATAAATAAATGTTGTTGATTTTAACCAACAACAATCATAGCCATTGATTTTACATGGACCAAGTCTGGCCGTTGGATCCATGTGTCCATGGATTGAGATCCATTGGATCCTAAACTAATATAAAAGGAGGGCTAGGGAAGCCTTCCAAAATACATCATCAAGAGTTGTAAAATGACTACAACTCTCTCTCTCTCATTCTCGCCCACTCTCCCTCTCTCTATCTCAAGATGGCCGTCCATCTTATGTATAGAGAGAGAGAGACCTTCTCGGCTTCGCATTCGACGACTCGAGGATCTCCTTCTTCTTCGGGGCTACTTGCTCTAAAGGAAGACAACGGATTTCGTGTGACGAAATCAGGGGATCCATTGCTTGGATCTTCATCGAGGATTGCGGGGAGGAATGCGACTCATCATCGTGCCCGCAAGTGCGTTCTTCGTGGATCGGACTTAAGACAGGAGGATCTCTTGTTTGGGATCTCAAGATCGCAACCACGCTTCAAGAGGTATTCCTTATACTTTGTGGTTAGATGAAACAATCCGAGAAGTGTTCTCGTGATCATGCGGTTTCATCTTTAGTTTTAAAAATTTTAATTTCCACCGCATCTAGCGACTAGTGCGACTAGTTGCTCTGATTGCATACGATGCGATCAACACGCTTCCGTGATGCGCTTGAGGATTCTCAATATCCTTTATACCCCTAGTATTGGAGCGGGAATGTAGCTTGTTTAAAATGTCATTCTACTTAACTACCCACTCTTGACCACTACAACAACTCTGGCTACAGTTCCCAAGCCCAGGAAGAAAGAAGAATGAATCTTGAGGTGGAAGAGGAAAGACAGAGATTCGCAAGGTACCCTCTTATTGGAACTAGATCTTACAACTCAACTCCTTATTCTAGATCCTCTTATCGAGCCTGATTTCTTGTTGGTCCCATATATCGTATAAAAGGGGTTTGTCTTTTACAAAGTACTCCCTCAAAGTCTCTCATCGTTATTATTCTAAAGGATAGAGGATTTTCTTACTCATGTTATTCACTTGATGACAAAAACAAGGGATTAGTAGACTCTTTCATTGGAAAACAGAGGAAGTTGACTCCTATTAAGAAAGTGAAAAGGTATAAGGAAAAAGAAGAGAAGCATAGAGATCAGTTGCCGAGATGAAAGTGGAGTCCCACCTAGGATGATGATGCATCTTTACCAAACGGTAATGTTCTATAGTGAAGTGGCTTGCCTCACTCTCTTCCTGGAGGAGTTCCTGTTGATAGATATAGATTCCCACAAAAGTCATAGTAGATGGGGAAAAGGCTTCATCTCTGAAGCACCATCATCTAGTATATGCTCCCAACTTCTTTAGGCCCTTTGACCTCTCTTCCCTGACCCCCTACTCTCAATATGCTTTATACTTTGTACTATATGCTACTTCTTACTCACTTTCTGGAGTGAAATCTCTTTCCCTTACCTCATCGCTTTGATTTAAGAACTGCATGTACTTTCATTTGAACGAACAAGCTTTTACCTTCTCTTTCTTTTTGTCCCCTGCCCTCGATTGAAGTTCTATGTTATCATACAGGTTATGACCCAATCTCTTTATCTTCGACTCGGGGTCGAGTTATGAAGCGGCTGACCAGCTCTTACAAAACCCTTCGATCGTGGGCTAGAACTTCCATCAAACCCTCCTTCTTGCGACAGAAAGAATAGATTAGGCTTTGATATATCTATACATCATCTCCACTTTTTCTGTCACTTCACACTGGGAAGGGGAGAATTCTCTGGGAGTTGACTGACACAGGCATATCATACTCCTAGCTTAGATTCTCTCATCTTTGCCTAGGCTACTGAAACAACCATTTCCGAGTTAGATCTTCCAATAAAGATACTAGTATATAGCTTCGGAAAGTCCTTGCTAAATTTCTTGACTTTCTCACTTTTTCAAATATTCTAGTTGGGGGTCTTAGGCATTAACTAGTCATTGTCTCCTTGGACTCACTCGCTTTTTTCTCTTCTCACTTCCATACCTCTTTCTTCGCCTACCCTCACCTACATAGGGTTCCTGGGGATGAAGAGACAGAATATCACTTCTTTTTCCTAATAGATCACTTTTCCAAATATTATAGTTGGGCCCTTCTAGTGTGATCAGAAGGACTACCTTATGGATCATCAACCGCTTTTTACTGGGACTAGCTCGACTTTATCTAAGACTTTCGAGTAGATTGCATTCGAGGAAACATATTCAGAGCGGAAGGGAAGGATAAACTAGGGAAGTAGGCTAACAAGACTTTGGGTCCCACACAACTCGCTTGCTTACCGCGAGATGTCTTGTTCCTAACTTACAAGATGCAAGTCGATTGCCCCAGGGTACTAGGTGGTAGTAGATGATTCGGAAAAAAGTGTTGCAAACTAGATCTATCACACTATAAAGAATCTCAAATCCATTTATTTATTTATCTAGAAATTGGGGGCTATAATAAAAATAGGCTTTATACATATTCTTCATCAACCGTAACGTCGACTAGTGGCATGTTAGGGGAAGAAAGAGGGAGGTGGGATTTTCTTCCTTTTTTCAGGTTTATTTAACAGTTTGCTCTACCTTTCTTAGGGTCCGAGTCATATTAGAGGTATGTCGAGGGGGGCAAGTCCTTTCCAAGAATGATCATGTGGGAACTATGTGACAAAGCGAAGAATGGGACAAGGTTCAAGATGTAGGCAAAGCCGCATAATAGCATCTTCAACTTTTGAGAAGGTCGGGTGTTTTACTCACCAACCATTTGACACGCACCTTGCTCTTTACTAGGCCTGGAAAGCATATGAGACCTCGATAATCTATTTCCTTAACCATGATTATTATTGAAAGAGCGGATCCCCTTGCTTAGTTAGAGTATATGCTCCACTCCTTGAACTCTTAGCTTAGTTTCCAAGCTCACCCATCTGATAAACCTCTAATCTTCGTCAAGCACCTCACCCCAAACTTCGTCCAATAGAGGATCAGACCTCATCATTTGCTACTTGATTCCCCAAACTCCATCTAATCTTAGTCAAATATATTATTATATTTATATTAAAATTTATTTGGAAAACTTTGAAATTAAATTTCTATATTTAATTTCCATTTCAATTTTTGGTATTTGTTTAATCCTTATTTGGGATATTCTTGACTTTAAAAATCTATAAAAATAAGTAAAATTCTCTAAAAATCACAAAAATAGTAAAAAAAATTAAAAACGAAAAAATATTTTATTTCCAGAATTTTAACTATATTTTTTTGCATTTATATATATATTAGCTTACTTTATATATACTTTATATATAGCTATTTATATATTTTAAAATAAAAGAAATATAAAAATATAAAAAATACAAAAAGAATATATAAAACATGAAATAAAAAAACCAAATATAAAAAAAATATTTATATATAAAAATATGAAATATGAAAAAAAATTTTGGGGTTTTTTAAGAGTTTTTATAATTTTTATAAGGTTTTGGAGCTTTTTATTTTTTTCAGTTCCTTTCCTATTTTTAGGAAATTTTGGTAAGGGGTTATAAAATACAATAATAAACTAGCTCTATTTTTTAATATTTCAAAGTGTTATGATATTTTTTGGTGTTTTTATATTTAGACAATAAATAAGTATCCTATATTTGATTTTTAATAAGTAGATGTAATCCTTAAAATGATAAAGAAAATTAATGATATAAAAGAGCATCATTGGAGGCATCTACACAATTTTTTGCAAAATAGAAGCCAAACATGAGATTATTTTAATAAAAAGGAACATAAAAATAAAAATACAGCAGAGGCAGAGACCTGTAGGTAATTAAAAATAAGTTAAAATGCATTTAATAAGAACATCACAAAGTCCAGGGCATGGGTACAAAATTTCCACGAATATTTATATTATACGTGCCTAGAATGGGCGTAAATGCAATATACACAAAGTTGTAGGTCCTCTTTACAAATTATCCAGAAAATTTATTGTTGAATATACAACTTTTTGGACTAAATACATATTCAAAAACCCACAAGGGTATGCTTGTACAATACCCAACTCACGTAGGGGACCACGTGAAGTGAGCTGGCATGGACACAATGTAAATGTATGAAAAGACAAAGGATTACATGCAAAATAACCACATTTATTTACATTTCAGGCTGAAATTATAATATTAAAATAAAATAAAGAAAATGCAAAGGGGCTTCTGTGATATTTACCCATACTTGCACGCAAATTGATAGATGGATGCACTTTACTTAAGAAATGAACTGATTCTGTGAGCTCCAAGGTTGTTCCCGCAATGCTATGGTGCTTTCCATGTTCTTGTTGACGATTTGCATCGGATGGTGCCTACAGATGAATCTAGGACCCATCGATGGGGTTCTGGCGAGTTGATGAAGCTCAGGCAACCTGGGAAACACTGCTGGAGTCGAACCGCTCTCCTCAGATATTGTCTCAACTGGGGACCTAAATAGTTAGATAGAGGAGGCTTGGGCAAAGGTCCTCAGGCCGTTATTGTGTGAAATAGTCGAAGATGGAGTGAGGTGGTGATACTCCAACGAAAGGCGGAGGATCGTCATCGATTAACTGAGTTGGGATCGATCAGGTTGAGTAAATTGGAGGAATCGATGGAGAACACGATGGAGAACGAAGGAGGCGTGAAAGGAAGGTCGGAGACGGTTGAAAATTAATTGCTACATGGCTGGAGCAGAGAGCTCCGATGGTCGATTTAATTGGATTTTGTCCTAAGATTAATACCTAAATGCAAAACTAAATGCATAAATTGAAAGACGACAAAGAAATCTACCTAGGAAAGATAAAGTGCACAACTTGAACCTGGGTTTGACGCCAAGAAGCAGGACAACGTCGGAGTACCGTTGTGGGTCACCTCCTCTCCTCCTTTCTCCGCTCTAGCGTCCCAGGGGAACGTCTGCAATCACCAGGTGACTCTCTTGACTAAGGGTAGAGGTTTTTAGGGCTAGAAAAGGGACCAAATTTGGGATGGTGACTGGAGGGAAATATTTATAGGCTGAAGATGGTTGGATGATGCAAATCGATTCAAGGATGATACAAAGGAGGTTGATGTGATCTGAGTATTGGGCGTGAATCATGGATATCCCATCAGTAATATTTGTTAAATGCTCAAGGTGATTTGATCATTAGACCATTAGGGGAAATGAAGTGAATTAGGAGGCTCGAGGTTCTGATAGAAGTCAAAGATGCCAAAGGGCAAGTTGACTTGGGTCAACAAACAAGGCTTTCTGGTTGGTCCACGTGGACCAACCAGAAAAATCCCAAGAAAGAATGTTTTTCTAAAATGAATAGTAAATAATAAATGATTTTATTAAATTTCAGGTATAAAATTAAAAATAATTCAAATTTTATGTAGTATTTAATACATGTTTTTATTTATTTTTATAGTGCAATTTATTACAAGTTATTATTTACAAGTTAAATCATATGTATATTTACCTATATAATGTGTATTTTATTTTTATTTTGTATTATATATT
This sequence comes from Ottelia alismoides, assembly GCA_037367405.1. Lineage (NCBI taxonomy): Eukaryota > Viridiplantae > Streptophyta > Magnoliopsida > Alismatales > Hydrocharitaceae > Ottelia > Ottelia alismoides. The sequence goes on from JAZKJV010002155.1 coordinate 120,054, forward strand.
TTATTATTTTATACACTTGATGTATATATTTATAAGGTATTTAGATGTACATAAATATATTTTATTGTATTTTTCTGATGTTATTTTAACTACAATTAAATAAATAGATGTATTTATTATATAAGTATAAGTATAGGTAATACAACTATATATTTTATACACTTGTTTATTTTAGTTTGTTTTAATTATTTTATGTTATTCTAATTATGTACATATATTATAAATATTATTTATAAAATTATAAAAACATAAAATTTTATAAATATAATGAGTAAATAAAAAAATATTTTTTTCAATTATATTGTATAATTGGGTCCAAAACTTAACTTTTGCATCTTAGCATCAAATTAATGAAAATCACTTGGATGTACAATTTGTATTATTTTGGTGTGAAATAGTTTTTTGTATTTTTATCTACTACTTTCATGTACAGAATTTATTGATTTAAGGTATAAATAATAAAGAATAAAATAGGTCCAAAAATTGAATTATTTGGCTAAAAACTTGGGATTTTTATTGTATTATTGACCATTATCTCCCCCTATTTTATCCCTTGTTGACCCAGTCATCATGATGCCTAGGTCTTAGGGTTCAGGGTCATAAAATACCTTTGGCATTTTATTTCCTTTCCTTTTCTTTTTCTTTTATTTTGTTTTTAAATGCAGTATTTCATATAGTATTTATATGATAAATAATGAATGTTAATTTATGTAAAATAATGATATACACATACATTTGATTAGGGTTTAAAGGCTAAAATGAAAGAATAAAGGTGATGAAATGGAGATTCATCACATACCAACTATGATGAGGCTTCCCCCGACGAAGCCATCCAGTCTTACTTTGTTGGAAAAGAGAAGCCATTCAGGTCTAAAGACTTAATGTGGTGGTTGAATCCTTAATATAACTCTTTAGATATTCAATTTTGCAATAGCCTCTACGATCCAACCTTTGGATCAACAGTTGTATGATATCAAGATGGTCATGTTACATAATCATATTTGTACTAAGGAACTCATTATGCCAATTAGTTATTCTTCATTTGATATTAAGGAATGATCTTCAATAACTTTTATTGCATGATGCCTCACGGGGGTTTACATGTCTGATAATATGTCCACTAATATAGTCAATAGACAAGTAAAAGATGTGAACATTATCTAAATGTCTAAGATTTTCCAACTTGTGAATATTGTATTCAAGTAAGATGTCTAAGGAACCATTCTCCAAGAAAGGTGTGCGATGTGAAGGTGTACTTGACCTCATACATACCAATGCATGTGATCAATTTAGTACAACAATATGTGTTGAACATTAATAATATGCGACCTTTATTAATAGTCATTCTCAATTCAATTTTGACATCCTATTACATCACAAATTTGAAACCTTGAAAAACTCAAAGAATTCATGGCTTTGGTTAAGAACCAAATAGGATGGTAGATCAAATGAATTCAATCTAGCTAAGATGGTGTGTACTTCTCAGATGAATTCAAACAATACGTAGGAGAGAGGAATAATGTACAATCTCAATCCTCTCGGTACTCATTAACTCAACACAAGTACAAAGAGATGAAACAAAACCATGTTGGCGAGATCACTGATGAGTTAAGTATAATTGCCTCTTACCTTTTAGGGAAATGTAGTAAAGACCATGACCTATATCCTAAACAAGATTTCAAGCAAGTTAGCACCTAAAAATCCTCATGAGCTTTGGTTTGGAATCAAGACAAGTGCCAGATACTTAAGAATTTAGAGTTATTTCGTCTATGTGCTAAAAATATGGGTGCAAGAATGTAGAATTTCACACTCGTGCTACTTCATTAGATATGTAGAAAAAATTGTAAATGTCTAACTTTATGATCACGAGACTCGAAAAATATTTATATCTAGAGACAAGGGCGGAACCAGGAATTTCATCAAGGAGGGGTCGAGTATACAACGATTATGTATGTTCAAAAATGGAAAAATCTATATATTTTCGAATGATATTTTTAAATAGAAATATATTTTTAAAATGAACCTCTTTCAATCTTGATAAATGTAGAATTTAAATCGATTATTAATGTTAGAATATTAAATAAATTACTATATTTAGTGGCTATTTTTAAAATTGGATAAATGTAGTAATTTAAACCTCTCTAAATTCATCTTAAAAAGGCTAAATTATCAAGTGAAATTTTGAAACAAAAAAGTTCATGGTTAAAAGGAAATAATTAAATATTATTTTATTAAAAGGAGTACTAAAAATAATGGGAGAGATAAATAAACTCGAATGCAATTTTATATCCAATTATTTGATACTTTGGAAGTGATTGGATAAATCATATAAAAGAAAGTAAAATTGATGGAGATAAGATTCAATCCTTGTCTCCAAAATAGTAGCTATGTCACTTTATCACTTAACCATTTAATGATTCTACAATCTTTCTCTAACAACTTTAATTATAATACATTGTACAAGTGACGTATAATAATCATGGAGGTCTAGAAACAAATATCTAGAGGAGATCGATTGGTCATAGTGGCAATACCTTGGGTGCACTGGGCGGTAAAAGGAGGGAAGAATAATAAAATAAAAATAATAAAAATACCAACAATAAGCTCTTTACTTGGTTTGATTAACCAAGATGATGGTTAATAACGAGGATGTCTATGTGTGTCACTCTTCAAAGCTCTACGTCTAATTCGTAATTACGAAAGATTCATCGTGTAATTCTGAAAGTATAGAATGTTATAGGTGTAAAAATTCTTAAAAAAATAACGAGTAGGTCTCCATATATCTTATATGTATTTTCCGGGAAAAAGTATGAAAAGATTAATGGAAAAAGAGAGAGAGACGATGACGGTTATGATTACGTGATAAATTTAATGTCAAAATCTATATAAAAAAAGGTTTAAGCTAACGGTGAATATGGATGGTACGTGGGCAATTTCCGAGTGTATGAACGATTTTCCCGGTTTTTATCAATTTTAAACTGTCCTTTTCTCTGACCAACTACTACAAAACAAATTATTTATTTATTTATGTGAGGACGATTTTCCTCTTCTTGTGTCCTTTTCTCCGTCCACCTGCTCCAAAATAAATCATTTATTTATCTCCATGTGTACCTTATTTCGTCCCCATCCCATTTCTATCCAACGTGGCACCGACCAGCTAAATATTGGGCAATAAAGAAAGAATCCTCGTGGTGCACGAGAGGCTTCTCCCAATTATTTAATTTCCAACGTAAAATAAAAAGGCGAGCATCATATTGAATTCGTGGGTAGTGTGTGTCACATTGCTATTGGTATGTCCTATCATATAAATTTATATATAAATTGAAATTAAACAGAGGGAGACCCGTGAAACTCGTGGAATTAGAAATATTGAAGTAGGATGTATTCGTCATCTGTGAAGTGGAAGTTCATATGGTAAATATTCTTCGGTTATTGAGTAATTAATTATACAAATACAATAGAAACTATATAATCTAAGTTAGAAAACTTTTGAATAAATACATGGATGGAAGTAATGGTGATGTTTACGAACCTATTATTGAGACTCCAAACAGGTTGACAGATTGGAGGTTGTTCAATGTGACAAGATAATTTGTAATGCACGGAAAAGAATGATCACCATCTAGGAGATGTATCATGGGGTTCGGATCCTATTTAGTATGGATGAATGACACATCATCCTATTTACATGTGGCAACTATTTAATAACAAGAAAAGGTCTAAATTATTTGGGACATTAATTACAAACCTCTCGCACTTTAATGATAATTATTTTTCATAAAATTTTAAGGTTACTTTATATATTTCTACTAATTACATCTTTTCTTTTTAACATTGTTGATCACTTTTCAACACATAAAAAATACTATAACATTAAACATATTCATAGCATCACCATTATTGGATTGATAAAAAAATTACAATAGCAAAAAAATTGGTGAAGATGAATAATATAAGGTACAGATGTCCAGATATTAGTGGAAGACGATTAACCATGTTATCTGTGTTTGCGTCGGTATGATATGCATATCCATAATCGTAAAAAATTAATATCAGACATGGATCCAAAATAATTTTTGATTGGGAGAAAATATGAATATATTTTACGGTTATGAATGATTATCATACAGATGGTTCCGTAAAAAATATCATATCACTACAAGAAAAATGAGTTGTGGCCACGGAATGTGGCTATGGAAACTTGTGGCCACGATAATTTCGTGAACATTAATTTCTCGTAGCTAGAATCTGTGGCAAAAGTCTTCATATAAGAGTTGTGGTCACGAAAAGTTCTGTGGTCACTTGTAGTGGCCACGGCATATTCGTGGCTAGAGAACTCTCGCGACGAGACTTGTAGCTACGGCTACTGGTCACGACGTGTCTTGGCCAGAGCCCAATTCTGTGGCCACAAATCCCATATCCATGGTCATAATTCTGTAGCCACAACTTGTTTTCCTTGTAGTGTATCCATATTTTGTATAGTTATGAATGACCTGCGTTTATTTCGATATCCTGAAAAGTATTAACATGCATGCTTGTAACTGAGGTAGTTGATGGAGATTATGTATTCAACATGAAAATAGGATAACATTGCAACCTCATTAGGTGGTATTTCCTTGTCGAAGTTTTGTAGAGTAAACGTGTTTCCACGTAATGTCAACAACATCACTATTTCAAGAGATCAAAATTGTACGCTCTGTGAAAAGTAGCGGGTTCAGGTGGTCACAAGAGATATCTGAGTAAATAACGTCAACCAATGCATTCATACCTAACCTCGAATCCTTTAACATGTAATCGAGAATATCTAAAAGAGAGTAGTGGAATGAGTTGTTAGGGTAAAGAGAGTAGTGGAATGAGAATATCTAAAAGGGTAAATGAGAGTTTAGGTAAGGCAATCAACCATGGGTAAAGTGCAGCCCAAACGCACAAAACAAATTTGTAAGGTTGCGGTAATTATGCTCCTGCTCGATATTTGCAAACATTCTAAGGCATTCATACAATGGGCTTTCCAAATCAACCACCAGATTGATGCCTTGATCTGAAAACACTGCCAAAGAAGGTCGGAGTAGGCTCACATAATTGCCATCCATTACGTTTTGGATATTAAAAGTTTGGTTATCTATACCTACACGAGATAAGATTTTCTTGGTAAAGATGCAATTTTCAAAGATATGTTCATAGCTTTCCAGATTTTTATGGCATAATAAACAATGATTTCCACTAGTGATATTAAATTTGAAGAGTAAATCCTATAACGATTTTTCTATGTGTCAACATCCATAAAAAGTAGGAGATCCTTGGTCAAATATTTTGGATCGAAATTTTGGATGAAAATTGCTAACCATCCCACCTGAAACCATTAGTGGATAGATGGATTTGTTTAAAGGAGCATCAACTCTGCTAGGAAAGATCAATTTGTCGTTCAAGGTTTCTCTTAACTCCATATTCAGGGACGAAGACAGAAAATTCTCTTTTAGGGGGCTAAATTATTTAGATGGAGGGGGCAAATTATTTATCTAATTTACCTTATCATTTTAGTGGTTAATATTTTGAGAGGGGTTGCTCAATTGTAATGCGAGCTATAAAGGAGGTGTTGTAACTATTTTGTTTAAATTTGTTTCTTAAAATCCAACCTATAGATAGAATCTTCGAATAATGTTATACATATCCTCCGATTTTTGCTCAGATCCACGATCATTTGCTATTTTATATAAATGGTAAAGAGTATATTTCTCTTTTAAATGGGATTTAAGTTGCTTGAATATTTCTTGGACTTCTAACCAGTAAGATAAAATAGGAAATGACATCGGATTTGAGAGAAATTCGGAGGATATGTAAAACATTGACGGAAGTTTCAATTTATGAGGTTGAACGTGTGGAAACGAATTCAATCTAAAAGGTGAACTTCCAATTGATTGAAACTAATATTGAAAAGGTATTTTTTTACAAAAAAATACCCATCTAAACTTATAATCGGACATAAATAATATCTGTAAACATCGTATTGACAAAAAGATCCATACAAAACTCTTCATGTCATGAAATACACATTTATTAATGTGATATTAAGTATTTCCATTGAAAAAATGGGGTTGCCTCGTGGGGGTAGCTAACTTAGCTCCCCCCGCCCCCATTTTCCCCATATTTTTTTTATTTTTTTTAGAAAATAAAATCATGAAAAATCATCACTATATCTCTATATTATGTCATTCAAGTTTCGTGAGAAAGAGAGACTTCTACGGCCTCCATCCAGACAATCATTTTTTAATGGTCGTAGCATTTTTTAAATCGACCATGTTTGGAAGGTGGCTGTAAGAGTCTCTGTTTCTCATGAAACTTGAATAGCATAATATAAGGATATAATAATGAATTTACATGATTTTATTTTTTTTAAAAAATGAAAAAATATGGGGAAAATGAGGCAGGGGAGCTAAGTTAGCTGCCCCTGGGGGCAACCCCATTTTACCCAATTCCATTAGATTTAATATGTGCAAACATAACATTATACAACACCTTTTACTTATAAGGATGCAAACAAATATTGATATGACTACCAATCCCTTATCATATTTGTTATACATATTTGACATATGTACATTTATATGCATACTATTTTAAAATCGATGCAGATAAAAATAGGGTTGCAAACATGCGGATACAAATATGTATATGTCCCCATATATGTACATACTAGAAAAATAAGTACCCATATTTGTTTTAAGATCCTAAAAATGAAAGAGGTATCCAAATCCATATCCGTATATGCAAAGGAAAAAAATCACTATCTATATCATATATGTTAAAATAAAAACTATATATTTGTGACGGTTTATAAACAGGTACGATGATGGACATATACGGATGGGTCAATATCCAGTTCTGCACATAATGTAATGTTAACATGTAATTATTATAATTAGATCATATATATATGCATAAAATGGAGCTGCCACTTAGGGGTAGCTAACTTGGCTCCCCCGTGTCATTTCGTTTGTTTTTTTTTTTTTGAAAATTTCTTCTGTGGACTTTCATCAATATATCCTTATATTATGTTATTCAAATTTCAAGCGAAATAGAGATTCATATGGCCTCCATCCAGAAGGATCTTTTTTAGTAATTCTGTTGCCGTTAAAAAAAGATTATCTGGATGGAGGTCGTAGGAGTCTCTGTTTCGCATGAAATTTGAATATCATAATATAGGGATATAGTGATATATTCACGGAAGAAATTTTAAAAAAATGGACGAAATGACGCACGGGAAGCCAAGTTAGCTCCCCCTAGGGGTAGCCCCATTGATCTTTCTCTCTATATATATTGATTTCTTTGTTGAGATATGAGGGGCTATTATACATAACATGTAAATTTTAATTATTAAATAATGTATTTAGATTATATATTATACTATATATTAAACATATATATGGAGTTTGGTTGGAATCTCGGGGGCTAAGCCCCCCTCCCCCTTCCGTCATTGTCCATATTCATGGTTTTCAAGTGTTCCTGGAAGCTACTGTATTTTTGCCAATGTATTAGACGTAGTCTGTGTAATAAAGCTTCGAGAAAATTATTTTTAGCCCCAAGTATTTGTAAACCATGTGAACAAGAAATATTCTTATTTCTAGCCAAATGCCAAATATTAGGGAAGCACGACCTTAAGGGGGGTTGATTATTGAGGAGATCCTTCTAGAAGGAAGATTCCAAAATGCCATTGGTCCAATCAATGATTTTTTTTCAAGTGTCTGAAGAAAAAAAGGGCCATCTAATTGTGGACAACGGTTACATGTGAATGTTACTATTGGTGGCCAGACATATGATTGTCCACAATATGTCAGTCATCTGAGGATGCTCGTACGTGTGCATTACCGTAGTTTACATCATGAGAGCAATGATCTTATTCTTCACGATCCTGTGTTTAGTAGAAACATTGTAATATTTAATCTAAATATTGGGGGTGTCTATTTTCTAATGTTTAACAAAATCAGAATTTTAGTTAGGAAATTAATCCCCTAATACATGCCGATATTCTCTCACGGGCAATGGAGATTTACAAGACTGGAGAGATATCCAGAAACGTGTAGTTACTTGGTATTACAAAAAGTTCATAACTAATTTATTAACTTGTTAATTTTTTTACATAAAGTCAGCAAAATGAGGGTATTGTTCCTGATCAGATAGAGAAGTTCGATCTCTTGAAGAAAAAGAATGGGATTGATGGTTCCCGTGTCCAATGTCATCAGAGTTACGCAATAGCCAATGGAAGTTTTTTTTTAATTTATGTAAGAAATTTTATGTAGGCACCATGAGTTTAGTACAATGATCTTGTGTTTATTGTCTGTTATATTTTGGTAGCATGCATTTAATGAACAGAGATAAAATAAGGATCCGTGTTAATATTTGGATATCAACACATTAAGTTTTGTTAAGGTAAGCAAACTATTGATATTGTAATGCTTGGAAGAATATATCTGCTTAAAAGGTATTTACCGTCAAGATTCATATTAATAGAGCTTAAATTGACAAATGGAAAGCAACAAATTTGATACATGAGCCAAGTGGGAGAATGTAAGAAATTTTATGTAGGCAACTACCATATATGGTAGTTGTCAACATTATTTTTTATTTTCTTTTTTTGTGGCTCATGATTAATTATGAAAGGATGCATCTTTTGGGAAGTTGCCTTTGATGGTTACCTTAATGGATAGGTAACCATCATGTATCATGTATTATAAGTATAGATTGGGGTCTCCTCTCCCTCAACTAATGAATGTAAGAGGATCCATTATTAGGCAAAAGTTGATTAGGAGAAGGAAATCCTATCTTCATCACTTCATTTCCGTTGTGATGGCTTCCAGTAACTATTTAGTATCTTAGATCTATTTTGGATTAGTATTTTAGTTCTACCAGTTTAATCTTGCGTATTTAATTATAAAGTTATTTATAATTTCATAAAACTTAAAATAGGATAAGATGACTTAATGCTTGCAACCTATGCAACTGTCCGATAGTACAGCCGATCCAATGCCGCCAATGACATATGACTAAGGATGATTTTTTCCCTTTATCCTAAAGAGTATATTGTATATGTTCATTGTGGTAGTGCATCAAGTAAGATCACCAACTGGTATCTTGGAAAAGGAGAGAAGGATTGATTCTGGAGAACGATTAAGAATTGAGTTGACAAAAACAAAAATAAATATCATAGTATGGCGTCAATGTTAAAAAAATGACTTTATGACCAATACCAATATTCTACTAGCTCAAATAATGGTGAACCAGATGAGCTGACAATGACCGACTAGATCTTTCATGTTCCCTTCAGAACTAGATGAGCTGATCAAATAACAAATATTAACATGGAAATCATAATATTATCACAAAACTAATCAATATAACATATAAACATAATGATGTCCAATCACATTTACTATTCCAATCATCCTAACCAACCAAACATATACTATTCACACAAGGATAACACATAATTTACTTAAAATAGATTTTGCATATTTAAAAGCATTAATCCATTTGTACTACATATATTAAAGCCATCAAGAGTATTAATTTTACTTCCAAACATCTCATTAACCCTTCCACGCTAATAGATATGCCACCTTTTACCTAAACTCATTCCATTTTTACCCTTTGACTTTTGAAGGAATCTCATCTATCTCCCATTTTCTAGAACCCCAACTTCCTTAGGACTCTCGATCTTTTATGGAAGATAGATCTTGGTCGAATCTTAATTTTGTTACCGTGAGATGTATTGGTTGTTGCTGATTTTAGAGATATTCTTATATTACAATATCATTTTTGTATTTTCTATTTCTCTCATATACATTGTGTAATTTACCCTTTGGGTCTCTTTCCGATATAAGAGTACCCTTTGGTTCCCTTGAATACATAGATTAATTATTTTCTTCGAAACCAGAGTGACGGTCCTAGATTGGAGCTCTTGTACTCTAAAATCCTACCCTACCCGTCGCCTGCTCCATCTCCCCCCAGCAGTTGTTACTGCACCTCGTTGCCCTCCAACGGCTACTGCTGCCACTGCACCTCCAACAACTACCACCTCACATTCTCCTAACAAAATTGTAGCCCTAGCAGCTCCAACGGTTGACACTACCCTCTGGGATGCCACTTGCGGCCCATTTTCTCTCTCTTAGGACTTCGAGAATGTGATCTTGTCGGATTGATTTTGGTGTTTCTTGGGTGACTTCAGATCAGGTTATCACTCGTTGGTGTGAGGTACACTATACGTTGATGTAAGTGGGTGCACTTTGAGTCTACACATGAAATCACTTCCCTACTTGTATGTGTAAACAAACATTTTTGGTCTACAAGCCTCAATTTTAGATCTGGCAATATGTCAGAAAGCAAAGTTTATATCCCGCCACAAGCATGTTTCGAGATCCAACGCTAAGATGGATGGGGCTAATTATGAACTATGAGTCATGTAGTTCATCAGCATAATGCAGTCTACAAGTAAGAAACATATTCTTTCTGAAGAGGAGCTGACAGATAAGATTACGGTGAACGCCTCATGGAGACTGATGATGCTTATGCACGCATGTGGTTGTCTAGCTCACTGACAGCAGAGATCGCCAATGATGTTTTGCTCCAACCCACCTCCAAGGTGATGTGGGACATTCTCGTCGTTACATATTCCCACGTGAGAAATGAGATGAAGATCATGCAGCTACAACATGACATATTCATAGTCAAGCATAATGGTTGTCCCCTACATTCTTTGTTTCTTCGTGGCATACTCGGGAATCTTCACAACTTCAAGCCTATTACAACTATAACCCTGAGCAGCTGAAGATGTACTGGAATGCCACCATGGTTGGTGTGTTTTTAGCAACACTTGAACTTGAGTATGATGCTACTTGCTCATAGATACTTGCGGATGCCACCATCCCTCCCATGGAGGAAGCACACCACAAGCTAAGTAGGATCATTGTTTCATTTTTTTCTCTACCCAACCCTCCTTTGTAATGACCGCATCTCGTGGTAGGGGAGACACTTCTTAATTTCACGGTCATGGTCCTTCTGGTAGGGGTGACCGTATTCGCTAGCCATGCACCGAATCCTACCATCTGGGCCACTTAGAGGATACATGCCACTCCAAGCATGGCTTTCTGGCTTCGGCTCATGCACCTGAGCAGGATGAGTCTCATACTGCTTCAACGTTTGAGCAGAGATGTGAATACATTGTTGCTCGCTTGAGAGAGATTATGCCTCATGTTGATTCTCTTGCACCCTTCACTGCTCAAGGAAGCCATTCAGATGTTGAAGCCTCTGCGTCTGCCAGTACCTCATGTAGTACCTATGCTCTTACCAATTACCATTGGATTGATATTAATGAGTGGATTATGGACTTGAGTGTGTCCCACATATGTGTGGTGACAAAGAGTCAATTTGCAGTATATAGATAGTTACACCATGATAGATCGATTATCATAACTATGGGACACACTCCAAACATAGTACAAGGAGAGATAATCTTGACGCCATCTATTTGTTTACAAGATACGCTTCATGTTCCTAATTTTTCAATGAACTTATTTTCTATTATTCGGATTACTAAGGATCTGCATTTCCAGTTAATTTTGACCCACCTTCACTTGTGTTTCATGACATTCTTACGATCACGGTGATTGGATGCGGTCGTAAGTAGGGCGGTCTCTTTTGACTGGTTCGCACTCCATATGTTGGTGTCTCATCTAGCTCCACTGGATCAGTTTTCCTATTTATGTAGCATCTGCACTTTTGTCACCTTCCTCTCCAAAAGATATGCCACGTGCATCATCAGATCTCTCCTCGCTCTACTTTCCAATGTGAGTCTTGTCACTTATGGAAGCATCACCAATCTACATTCCTAAGTCTTTATAGTCAGAGTAGCAGCCCCCTTTTTGAATTTCTTCATGTATACATTTGGTGTCGGAGTCAAGTTCCTAATCACCAGGTATACATGTTTTATCTTGTGGATGTAGATGACTTTTTTAGGTTGTAACGTGACTTGGACTCTTCTTATTCAGAGTCATGCTCTACATTCATTCTGTGGTGATAAAGTTCTGTTGGACATGTGAGCCTCGGGCGAACCATTCTTACAATAAATGTTATTGTAATATATATGTTTATCAATAAAAGGTATTGATGTTTCACTCCCTTTCTGAAATTAAATGAATGAATGGACTATAAGGTCCCTCTGTACAGTTAGGGTTATGTACCATGGTCATCTTGATGATCATATAGCTGCTGATTTATTAAATGAATCATAGAGGTTGGTGTTTGGATGAATATCTAAAGAGCTAGATAGAGGACTCATCAAGCACCGTCAAATGATTATTAAGCTATGATCTCCAGCCTGAGTAGGAGATGGAAATCCTTTCTCACATAGGCTGATATCTGACCGACCTCTTGATGCAGGTCCTATGCATAAGAATAGTGATTCGGAGGTGTCAGATTAGTTAGGTCAATGGGTTGACTTAACGAGATCGAAATAACCGAAGTCCTATGTTGAATGTTGTCACAACATAGGCACGCATTCTCTGACCAGAGACAGATGTGTTACTATATGTCTGAGTGTGTACATTTGGCAGACCAATAGGTTGATGACCTAACCAAGGTCTATACACTGGCGCGTTGGTGTGCATGTAAGGGCATATGAGTAATACGATCTCTCAAAGGGATCATACAGGTTCACTTCTGAACCAGAAGACATGAGCTCACTCATGAGACTTCTGAAACTGGAATTTGAACTAGTGGACCTGCCCACTTTGACTTAAACTCTTTCGGGCCTTCTTCGGCATCTTGCCTCTAGACCTTGCTGTCCAATTCCCTCGCTCATTAGTCAATCTATCTCCCGTCAACTCTTGGCGGGTCAATGTCTTTTAATTAATCATCAAAGAAGGGAGGCGGGCTAGAAAGCGTGGGGACTGTCAGAAGGGGTGCGGGGGGGGGGGGGGGAGGGGGGAATGGGGTTGTTAACCTGATGGGGATCTTCTACTTAGATACCAGGAAGTCGATAAGTGAGCCTAGGGCGAAGAGAACTACCTGATGGCCCTCCGTCAATGCATTCCCTAAGGGTCAGAGGTAGGCAGGCAGCGAACTGTAGGGAGCATCAAAACGAGATGTGGAGAAGTAGTAGGAGAGAAGAAGAAGGTAGATCAAGAAACCAGCATATAGAGAGAGACTTGGAAAATGGAAGGTTGACCTCACCCAGCTTTTTTCACTAGTCAGTTTGAGCCAAATGTATCTATTTAGAAAATGAAAAGAGTACGTCTACACGTGGGACCGATCAAATTCCATGCATGGTCGTCGTGCTTTGGAAGCATGACAAGAATTTGAAGGTATGATATATGCTTTCGAAAAGCATATGATCGATATTGATTCCCAATGATCAAGATTGAGAAACTTGGTGATCAAACCCTGAAGAAGACAGTGTAAAATTGATCTTAATCTTTAGGTTGATCATAGGTTTTCCAGTATGCAGGATGTACAGGTATTGGGAATAGCTGAGGGTGATGTGGTCATAAATGATTGTATAACCATGACGCTTCCATTCTGAGGGAGTGATGAAATAAGTCTGGATTTTAGTGACTCCTCTCAGTAGAGAAGCAATCTGATCTTGGTCCAAGTGTTGGACATTGGTCTGAATGAGATTCAGATGCAATGAGAAGATTAGATTTGTGGTCTTGATTTAATCAAGCATTTGTGGGAGGTACGTAAGATCTGGATTTGAGATGAGATCTCAACATCCAAGTCACTATACGTGGAACAATACAATCGTCCTGTCCTTATCTCCAAGTATCTGCGGAGAAAGCACATGATTCTTGAAGGAGTTCAAGAATAATTTATTTGATGAATTTTGTATATCCAAGCAACAAGATATTGATAATTGATGAGATTTAATTATAAAGAATAATATGAATAGGATTTATATTGTGAGAATCCAAGATAATTAAATTGGATTTGATTATCAAAGATTACAGATTGTGGATAGTGCTATCCATGATATTTGTGTACATATATTATAAATATAATTTATAATATATTAGAGAGAGAGCACCTTTGTAAATAGCATTTGTTAATTGTTAATGTGAATTGGATTCACATTAAGCAATTAATTGGAAATGTAATATACAATTTAGTTTGGGTTGTGAATATGATTCGCATACTTTCAATGGCATGATTGAAATATTCACTAATTAATTGGGAATTAATTTAGTGGATAATTTTGCAATAAATATACACTAATTGATTTGGAATTAATTTAGTGGATAATGTTGCAAGATAAATAAGAGATAATGATATAAATTAAAAGGAGGATAATCCACCAAATAACATGAGGTGGCGTCATCCATGACTTGGTCATGGGTGACGCCCCATGTGATTTAGGTGGATAATTATCTTTTAATTATCATATCATTATCTTGTGATTATTGATTTATTTATTGAATTAAACTATGTTGATGATAATGCAACATATATTTAATTTAATATAAATTAATATGTTGTTGTTTTTGAATAACAATGATCATGTCCATTGATTTAATATACATATCAATCTAACCATTAATTTTGTGTATGCGATGGATTGTGATCCATGGACTTCCAAACTAATATAAAAGTAGGGCAACCCTAGCCTCTTCAAAATACATCAAGAGCACTCCGACTCTCTCTCTCTCTCATTCTCGTCCTCTCTCTTTCTCTCTCTAAGGTGGTCGTCCACATTGTGCTCTGAGTAAACAAGCAATCGTCTCTACGTCGTTGTGTTGTCGCTTCGATTGCTCGTGGATCTCCATCGACAGGTTTCGTTGGATGAAATCAGGAGATTCAAGGCTTGGATCTTCATCGAGGATTGCGGGAGGAACGCATCTCATCATCGCACCCGCAAGTGCCATCTTCGTAGATCGGACTTGAGTCAGGAGGATCTCTTGCTTTAGAGATCTCGTGATCGCAACCACACTTCAAGAGGTGTTTCTAATACTTTGTGGTTTGATGAAACGATCCAAGAAATGTTCTTGTGATCATGTGGTTTTATCGCTTGATTTAAAAATTTTAAATTCCGCTGCATCTTGCGACTAGTACGACTAGTCGCCCCCATCGTATAAGATGTGATCAACACACTTCCGTGATGCGCTTAAGGATTCCTCGTACCCTTCAGTTCTCATTGCTTGCTTTTTAGTGATTCGCATGCCATTTGGGTGAGAAAATTCCATTCTACTTTACTTTTCCTGAGAAGAATTTGTTCTCACTCACTCCTCGTATGTTTGTCTCAGTCGTGTTTATGCATTAGTTGTCACATAGTGTTGATTAATATTTGGTATGTTGTCCCTAACAAGGATGGAACAACATTTGTTGCATGATCCACCACTAAATCAGACAACAAGGAACCCATAAATAAATTAAGCAATAAATGTATGACGAGTCAAAATTTATTATACTCATAATAAAATGTGTATAAATGCATGTAGTCTGAGTGTCAAACACTGGGAGAAAATAATAGGTAGGTGATTATTTCTAAATAATAATAGT
Source organism: Ottelia alismoides (assembly GCA_037367405.1). Classification (NCBI taxonomy): domain Eukaryota; kingdom Viridiplantae; phylum Streptophyta; class Magnoliopsida; order Alismatales; family Hydrocharitaceae; genus Ottelia; species Ottelia alismoides. The sequence continues at coordinate 135,594 of JAZKJV010002155.1, forward strand.
TATTTTTATCTTTTCTTTCTTTTCTTCTTTTTATGTGTTTAATCATATTTAATTTTCATGGATTTTTAATTTGATTTAGATTTTTTAAAATTTAAATTTAATTTTGTTTTTTTAATTTTGAAAATTTTAATTTCTTTTGATTTTTAAAATAAGATATATAATTATATATAATATTATAAATATTATACCTTATATATACGTACCATGTATATAATATAAATATTTTTATTTTTATTAAGTTAAACACTGTTGGATTAAAGGCACATCCTAGATCTAATCTGGGTCGCTTAATTGAGGCACATCGAAGCTCCGCCCCAGCCTTCGATCGGTTAAGTGGAGTTGACGTGGAGCTCTGTGCGTCGTCAGAGAAAGTTCTCTTTTTAGGTAAATTACATAGTAAACCTGCATTTTTTATTTATATCTTAGTCATATAAATATAAATAATAGTGTAAATTTTATTGTAATAATTGTAAAGGACCCCAAACTTTGTATTATTTGCACATAAGTCCTCTACCGTGTCACACATGCCTGAGCGTGTAAGGGTTTGGCTACTTAGAATATACCCCTGTAAGTTTATGTATTTATGTTTAGTCCCATAATTTGTAAATTAAGTGTTACATTTTTGGAAATATTACAAATAATACCATCACTTTTAGTTTAGTTGCATTTATATCCCTACCAAGCGCATAATGAATATAGAATTAATTGGAAAAATTATTTACATACCCCTATACTTTGATTTAATGTTGCTAAATGTATTTATACTTTATTTAAATTGCAAATAGGTCCATGTTGTCTAGTATTTTTAACTTGTTATCTTTTATTTTTATTAAATAACATATTATCTCTAAAAATTGTAAGGAAATTACGTAATTTTCTTGCTAGCTATATTTATCACATATAATTTTCACTAGAAATTTTAAGAAATTTCCTATTTATTAAAAATAAAACAAGAACCTTATTCCCTATTTTCTTAGAAAAATATAAAAAATACAAATCATATTTAAAAATTCCAAAAAATTAGTATATCTATATTATTATATATTCTACCTTCAGACCAAAATCACTAAAAGATTAAAAAAGAAAAACTTAAAAATGACAAAATACTAAAAACTGTATAAAAATCAGAAAATTTAATTATAATCCAGAAATGTTTTTTTATTATATATTTTCTTTATAGTATATACTACCCATTAAAAATAGTTTTGGGAATTTTTGAATTTACTATTTATTTTCAAAACCCCAAAATAATTCATCCTATTTATTGTATTCATTGTTTTATGCATTTTAATACATTTAAATCCCATAAAAAATTTAACAAAAGTTATATCAAAATTACCAAAAAAGAGAGAAATATCATATATACAAAAACATTTTATTTTATAAATTTCGAGTATATTTATATATATTTAAAATTATAAAATTCTATATATTATATATACTTTATAATACTTATATACTATTTGTTATCATTATTATTACTTATAAATATATATTATATTTAAAACATTCAAAAAAGGGATTGCTCATTATATATATTTACTATTTACCCTATATAATAGTTATAATATCTATAATATTATTATTACTATATATAAATATATATACTTTAAAACCAAAAATAAATAAAAAATTTGTAATATGAAAATTTAAAAATTTAAAAATATAAAAAAAATTCAATGCAAAATATAAGTACTTTAAAATAAATGTAATAAAAAATCTACATATAATTAGAAAAAGCATACAAGTACAAAATGATTATTATTTGTTACTATTAATTAATAATAATTATATCTATCCTCAATTTGCTTTCAATGGTTCTGGCCCTTACACTTGCTGACTGCACATACAATTTTTAGGATATAATAAATTTCACCCCGCACACTTATATTTTATTTCATTTATAGTAGGTTGATTATTAAGTTGTTTGATTGAGTTGAGCGCTAAGTGTCGTGAGAGCGGCCGCTACAATGATTGCCAGATCTGACTCGTTGGACATCGTGGTCCCTCTAAAACCAAATGTTAGGTGATTCCACGCTTTCAACTAATCAATTCTTGGTGGGCTTTCTTCAGTCTGATTGAGGACTCTATCAGGGTGATCCATATTGCCATGCTTGCTAAAATTGCTGAGTCAAAAAAATTAATGGTTTCTCCAGAGAAGGAACGAGGGACTTTATCACAAACATCCAGTTCACATACGACTTACTAATCTTCTTGGAATATGATACTATGGCTCTAAAAAATGGTTTATTGACAATTAAGATCTTCTCTAAGCTATCATGCCTACAAATAGATGTGGAGAAATCAGACAAATTTTCGTCCAAACTTCTGGGTTGGAAAGCAAAGTTACTTCCCTTGCTGACAATGTATGCCTTACAAATTCTTCCATGACCCCCCTTGCTATCCATCTACTTCCTTGCTTTAAAATGCCATGCGAGATCATCCATAAAAATCTCAGGATTCGACAGAAATTCCTTTAAGATGGGAACTCACAAAGGAACCTCAGGGGAAAGGTGGCTTGGAATAAGATAACTCGTCATAGAGACAATGATGGGTGGGATCTTATATGTTAGCTCGTCATAGAGACAATGATGGGTGGGATCTAATATGTCTAAAATATTTTAATTATGCACAACCTATAAAATCTTATCCGGAGATATAAAAACTGTTGGAGTTCAGAAACTATAGTTTCCGATCTCGTTTTCCCGCGCTTTCTTCGTATAGTACAAACGATCTTGCTTTCAATACTGAACTCTGAACTTAGATGATAAACAAAAAAGACATCCCCTATCTGCTGGAGTTCGGAAACTATCAGTTCGTGCTTGTTTCGTGCAGGTCAGGTTTAAAAAACCGAACCGGACCGACCGGTCGGACCGGGAACTGGCCCCGACTTGGTCGGTTCGGCCAGTTTTAGGTAATTAATTTTTTAAAAAAAAAAGAAAATAAAAAACCGGGTCAAACCGGTGGTCAGAACGGGTTGACACGGATTTGATGGTTTAGTATATTTAAAAAAAATAAAGGTTTAAATAATTAAATAATGGGGTTTTTATCACGTGTACCCTTCTTAAATTCTACAATTTTAATTATGTCCCTCTCTTTTTTGGAATATAACTTGTGTCACTACTTTCTTGGGGTAATTTTCTAAAAGCAAGTATAAATAAATTATTACAATATTATATTCATATAATGCTAAAAATGTGACTACCATTTGTAGAGTTTTATTCGAAATAGACAATAATATTTTTATGTTGAAAGATTTGACATTTTAAATGATTATTTCATTAATATATAAATACATATTTACATATGTTTATCCGGTGTTATCGGTTCAAAAAACTGATTCGACCGGTCGGACCAGTAAATTAAGCCCGGTCCGATTTTTTCCGTATAAATGATAACATCATGCTGACATCATCACCGGTCCGACCGGTTTGAACCGACGATCCGACCCTGTTGGACCAAACCGAAGACTAACCGGTTCAATGTCCGGTTCGATTTTTAAAACCTTGGTGCATGTGTCATTTCTTCCCTTAAAAATGGAAAGTGGTCATGAAGAGACTCCTTTCTAGAGCTATGCTCTACTGTAATAGAACAAAAATATAACGTGGGACGGGCACTGAAAATCTGGTCGACTAGAAATAATTGGCTCAAAAAGCTAAATGCAACAGTATGCTAATTGCTAAACTTACTCTTTGGGTGTGTTTGGTATGTGGGTTTAGGTGGGTTAAATTGGTAGCAAGCGACCCATTTTTGGGTTTTGGTGTTTGGATAGAGGATTAAACTGTGGGTGGGTTAGAAGTGGATTTATTGTGATATGATTGTATTGAAGTTTGAAAAAGTGAGTAGTTATTGTGATGTGATTGTATTGAAGTTTGAAAAAGTGAGTAGAAGTGGAGTAGTTTATAATTTTTATATGATATGATGGTATAGTATATTGTTTTTTGATGGAATTGATGATAGGGAATCGATTTATTTATATTTTTTAAAAGATAAAAAGTGGAACCAGGATAAATCCCTCAAGGAGGGGTTTAAGACACCTTTGGGAATGGCTAAAAAATTAGTTTACTTTCCATGTTTAATTCATTAAAGGGCACGTCGTCCGATACTTGCACAGTTACACCTCCCCGACGTTAGACCTTCAGGCCAAGAGGTTGCTAGACAAATCTATCTACAACTTTCTCATCGATGGCGGATTGAGATCCGCCTTTCATAAGAAACTAGTGTATGAGCCCGCGCTTCGCGGCGGGTTAGGGGAAATACATCTGTTTGTTTTCAAAAGTACAGAAATTAAGCAAGATATCATATCAAATAGTGTTGTTTGAGTCTCATACATAGGCCTCAAACATTATTTTCATTGTATCAAAGTTTCAAGTGATCATACACATGCTATGTTGCGGCACAATGATGTGGCTACATTCAGGTGGTAGATAGTATCAATAAAAACAAAAGAAAATAATACAAATATATATTGTGGAAAAAATATGGATGATTAAAAATATATGGATAAATAATGCTAATCAGATGTTACAAAGGCATATAATGAATAAATTCCATCACGTGGTAGATAAAAATGGATTTAAGTATCAGGGTTTCATGATTTAAATATGTGGAAGCACATGTTTCTACAAACATTCTTGATCATTAGTGGTATTTGGAATGAAGATGTTAACACTTTTATAGGATTAGGTTTTTAGTCTAAATGAGGCTAGAACAATAAAATTCAAGAGACTCGATATTGGTTGAATCACAGTTATGATACCAAACATGTTGCACCAAAACTAAGTTAAAGGCATCAAAATATATTCCTCAGACTAAATGTGTTTTATTCCATAACTTAGTAATATTGAGTAGACCAAATTAAACCAACGTATGTTGCCCTTTGCTACGCTGCATCCAAATAGACTCTAAACTCAAGCCAATTAATTCATGACCAGGAATCCTTAATAATATAAATACAAAGGAAGCTCCTTTTATTCATTTCTTAGAAGTAACACATTCATCAATCTAATCAAATATTGTATTTCTACTCAGAAAAAGGTGGGAGAATACAAAACAAATTCTTTACTATGTTAGTTTTTTACATCAGGCATCACCAAGCCAGAAAAAAAATCCCAGTTCGTTATTTTCCAACAAATAATACAACCACCATTTCAACAAATTCATAACATATATGCAATCAAAACATGCTACTTTCTCCCAAATATTTCTAATTATTCCTGTTGGGATGAATCAGTGTACAAAATCACTCCATCTATGGATCTCTTTTCATCTAAGAACCATGTTTCTACATTTTAATTGAAGTTATCTGATGTCCATATGCATTTCCCCAACCAGAACTCTCTCCATCCAGACATTATTGATGCACATTATCTTATTTCTAAAAACTTGTCATTAAGCAATCTTTTCTGAGCAACCAAAGGAAGGCCTTTATACAAACCATATGATGAAGTTCCATGTTAATTTGTAATCTATGGAGGCATCTCCAAAGTCTATCGAAAGTGAACCATATATCATCCACACCCAATAATCTCAACCTCAATTGGATACTCTATCTCATTATTTATAATTCATCCACATTCTCTAGTAGAAGAGACATAACCTTGAAAATCCCAACATAAGTGTAGCTCATCAATCTCTAATTCATTGAAGAACTCTTTGTTTTTATAGAAGTGTAATGTCCCAGGCTTAGGTCCCCGGTCCGTTATCGAGGAAAACTGACCCTGACAACTTGTTGGGTTCGGGCCCAAATGGACCCGTTGACAACCACCCAAAATGCTTAAGCCCAAGTTGTCAAGTAGTAATCCTCATCACTTATAAACCACACCCACACTTCGTGAGTTTTAGGTATGGCACTATGTTTGGGTTGGGGTGTTACAACCTCCCCCACTTATATTCGCAACATCCTCGTTGCGACATGGCACATTCACTTATTCCCAGTGATAGTGGCGGCTGCACGCTCCGGGTAGCCATTTCCTCCAACCTCTTTGTAGGGGCGGCTCCACCTCTCGGGTAGCCCTTTCCACTATCATAGGGAACATGGCTCTGATTGTAACGTCCCGAGCTTAGGTCCCCGATCCGTTATCGGAGCATTACTGGCCCTGACAACCTCTTGGGATCGGGCCATGCGGACCCGATTAACCACCTCCAAAATGCTCAAGCTGGGTTGTTCGGTAGTAACCTCCACTATTTATCCCACCCGGAACTTTCGTGTTCCACGGTATGGGACCTTCTTTTTGGGGGGTGTTACAACCTCCCCCACTTATATTCGCAACGTCCTCGTTGAGACATGGCCCATCACTTTATTCCCAGTGATAGTTGCGGCTGCACGCTCCGGGTAGCCATTTCCTCCAACCTCTTTGTAGGGGCGGCTCCACCTCTCGGGTAGCCCTTTCCACTACCAGAGGGAATTTGACTTTGATACCATTTGTAATGTCCCGGGCTTAGGTCCCCGGTCCGTTATCGAGGAAAACTGACACTGACAACTTGTTGGGTTCGGGCCCAAATGGACCCGTTGACAACCACCCAAAATGCTTAAGCCCAAGTTGTCAAGTAGTAATCCTCATCACTTATAAACCACACCCACACTTCGTGAGTTTTAGGTATGGCACTATGTTTGGGTTGGGGTGTTACAACATCCCCCACTTATATTCGCAACTTCCTCGTTGCGATATGGCACATTCACTTATTCCCAGTGACAGTGGCGGCTGCACGCTCCGGGTAGCCATTTCCTCCAACCTCTTTGTAGGGGCGGCTCCACCTCTCGGGTAGCCCTTTCCACTACCAGAGGGAATTTGGCTTTGATACCATTTGTAATGTCCCGTGCTTAGGTCCCCGGTCCGTTATCGAGGAAAACTGACACTGACAACTTGTTGGGTTCGGGCCCAAATGGACCCGTTGACAACCACCCAAAATGCTTAAGCCTAGGTTGTCAAGTAGTAATCCTCATCACTTATAAACCACACCCACACTTCGTGAGTTTTAGGTATGGCACTATGTTTGGGTTGGGGTGTTACAACATCCCCCACTTATATTCGCAACGTCCTCGTTGCGACATGGCACATTCACTTATTCCCAGTGACAGTGGCGGCTGCACGCTCCGGGTAGCCATTTCCTCCAACCTCTTTGTAGGGGCGGCTCCACCTCTCGGTAGCCCTTTCCACTATCATAGGGAACATGGCTCTGATTGTAACGTCCCGAGCTTAGGTCCCCGATCCGTTATCGGAGCATTACTGGCCCTGACAAACTCTTGGGATCGGGTCATGTGGACCCGATTAACCACCCCCAAAATACTCAAGCCGGGTTGTTCGGTTGTAACCTCCTCACTATTTATCCCACCCGGAACTTTTGTGTTCCACGGTATGGGACCTTCTTTTTGAGAGGTGTTACAAGAAGGGATAAAATTTATTTATCTGAAAAAGATAATGACCAGAAAACAGTTCAAACACATACATGGTTACGATCCAACTTAAAATCTGAATACTTTCAAGCCTTTTCACCATCTCGATCAGGTCCTTTATACGAATGGTCAAGTCCAGAATATCCTGAAAAGTAAACAACTTTCCCATGCCCTAACGACCTTGCAAACATTCTTACTAAGATGTCTTCCTCTTCTTTCTCCATGACCAACACATGAATACCATAATCACAAAAAAGGAAATAAAAACATAGATTGAACTCTAACATGATGCAACATGAAAAATATTCCTTAAGATGTTGAAAATGAACCTAAAGAGTAGTCTAGAAAAAAGAGTGTTTCTTTTGTCATTTCATAGTTCTGACCACAAATTAGAACCAAGTTAGGGCACCTGCAATCGTGCATTTTGATATCCACCAGGTGCATGCAAACACAAATAGTTAATAGACTTTAGAATAGTTATTCCAATGGCTACATGCAATAGCATCTAACGCTTCATCAAACTAACTTTTGCATAGCATGCAGGAAAACAAAAGTAGGAACAAACATTTTCATTACCATAGCCAGTGAGGAGGCGGGCGCAAGCTTCAGACTGATATATCTTCATGGATTATGTGGCTTAGATCTTATATTATGTTTTTCTAATCTTAGTTTTGTTGTCGCTACATCCTATGATAGAATATATCGATTTTATATAATCGATTGATCATGGCTCCACTTCTCTCATGCTATCTGAACATGAAATTGGAGTGGAACAAATAAGGAAACAATACATGAAGACTTTATGAAGCAGCAATTTAGACTCCAAGTTGATGTGGGAATATGCACAAGCAATACTTGTATGAGAATAACCTTTGATTGTGTTTAATAGTTGTTTATTTTTGTGGTGGAAGTAAGATGAATCATACTTATAGTTTTTTAATCCAGACTCTCCAGTTATAGAATAACCCGTTGCCTTTGAAATTATGTGACTGTTTATTTTGTCAACAAATCCAGGCAATCTTAATAAATCTTAGACCATGGCGGTGGAATGCAGAGGAGGCTACAGGTCATCCGGTGGCGATGTGAGAAACGACGACTTGTTGCGGAGCTGGAGCTTGGTGGCAGATATGGAGTAGCCGATGGCGCAGGAAGGAGAAAGAAAAGGTGTCGACGTGGACGATGGCTATGGGGTCGGGAATAGGAGAGGGAAACAGAGGAGAAAAGACGGGGCTGAGGATCTGGAAAAACCAGGATTTCTCACGACATCGAGATAAGGAAGGAGAGGTGAAGATAGGTGGACTCGGTTAATGGCCTCTCAATCTTCTCAACCCGTGTCCTCCCTCTTGAGGAGCAAGGCCAATAGCAACGACCGGTGCCCTCCACCGTTGCCGCTCTTTTGGATACACAAGGCAGGAAAGGGCAGAAGCAAGGCTTCCATCGCACGAAGGAATTAGGAGGCAAACGCTGAAAGTAGAACCATTCACGTGGCAGTAGACAAGGGAAAACGCAGCTTTAGTTAAAGTCTTTGGATGGGGATGAAAGAATGGAGAGGGGAGGCCAAAGGACCTATACACGTGTCATTGCAGGTGCTAAAGCTGGGAGAACCCAACTTTAGTATAGTGTATAGATATTGGTCGAAACTCTTTGACCCTAAGGCTCCGTTTGGTTGCAGGGTTGGACAGAGTTGGGTTGGTCCAACTCGGGGTATACCTCCTTCCAACCCTCCCAATCCTCCTCACAGTTTACTGTTCACAGAGGTACCCCAACTCATCCCAACCCTGTCCGTTCAAAAATTATCCTTTTACTGCAATGATATTAAGGGCTAGTGGAATAAATCCAAGCCAAATAAAATTCAAGGAGTTTCTGAGTTCCACAAATGCTTTCAGTAACTATTCCGACTCTTGGGAAAATGTTTCAACGAAGGGCTCAACCTGGTGGTCCATCTGGAATGCTGGTTGCCGAAGTACATTTCAAAACATACCCTTTGCGCATGAAAAAATAGTGCTAGAAGGATCCCAAATCTGTTGGGTGTGTTTGGGCTTCAATTTGCCTAATATGTAAATAAATGAATAGGAATGAATGTGGACTTCAAGTCTCCTTATGTTTTGCGTAATCTAACCCGTGTCTTGCAGCACCCCTCCTGCTAGATGTTACGAAGAAGGGAGCCGACACCCATGCCAAAGGTTCGGTCGGTCTACCGACGAAGCTAGCTTTGATCCAACCTCTCAAGTGTCTTCGAATGTCAATGGCACTTTTTTAGGATACGATTTACTTGGCGCATATTTCGAACTCCAATGATGTTAGACGTCCTTGACTTATTTATGTTGGGTTATGCCGAGATGTTTTGTAATACAATCCAAACTTGTTGCTCTTCTGTTCTCCTTTAATGATGAATGATCCGCTAATTTTCTAAAAAAAATGGGTAAATTGCAAAAAAATGGTCTCAACTATGCATCAACTATTAATTAGGAGCCACATTTGTCTAATGTAACAAAGAAAAACCTGATTTTCTCTCTCTCTCTCTCTCTCTCTCTCTCTCTCTCTCAAATAGAGGTCTCTAGATCTGTAAGCTTCTACGACTTTTATATGTCAGCGTTAAACACTAAAGTTCAAAGTCCATGCTTCTCTTTGTTATACTTGAAAATTGAGGTACTATTTGAGAATCGATGGATAATTGAGATCTTATTTGATTATTTACCAAAAAAATCCCAATCAAGATAAAATCATGTAACAATAGAATAAGTCCATGCCTAGTCGGGAACGTACATAGTCACATGTCATTGGCCCCCCTTCGATGGCGTGATCGTTCCTCTTTCTTCGTTTTCTAGATGCCGTATAAAAAATTAATTATTATGACAAAGATAAGGCCAACAAAGCACGAGTCTCCACGAACATTGTTTGCTTTTAAAAAAGTAGTCCTGATTTTTTTTAATCCAACAAATAATTATAGCCCATCTTACAGTCAACGTAAAGAAATAAGTGCTTTTGTCTCCGGATGTATGTATCAAGCCACACCATTTATATATTTTTTACGGATTGTATGCTTATTATTATCTTTTCCCTTTTTTAACACAAAAATGATTTTAATTTCTCGTCTACTTATATCATTTATTTCACATGAATATAATTTATCTTAAAATAAAAAGGTAAATTACAAAAAAGACCCTCTTATGTTCTGATCCTCAATTACCGACCTTATTTCAAAGAGAGGGGATCCAATGTTATTGTTTTGTTTGAAATACGTCCTAAAGTTGAAAGTTCCGTATCGTCTTTACTGCATTTAAAAAATATAAATTAAGATCAGGAGTATAGTGTTGTGATCCTTTTCAGTGATTTACCGTATAATAAATATTTTGCTCAAATCTACAGAACAACAATTGAAGGGATTATTAATTCTGAGTATAGTCTACTCTATACTGTAACATGATCAACATATCCTATAGATATCTGGATGAGCCGGTTTGGATATCCGTGTTTCGCCGATTCGGTTCAAGTTGGATTTTTTTAATCTAGCCACCTATTTAATTGTTTATCTAGATCCTGATTCGATCAGGCTTAATCAAATTTAATAGAAATTTCAAATTTGATTTTATTCTAAAATTCTACATGGGTGCAAGTTGAACCCATGACTTTTTATTACCCTACATCACTTTTCAATCAACTCAACTACAACCGCTTCTTTTTATAATTGATCCCTATAAAATTAGACAAAATCTAGTCTAAATATTATATAGGTGTAATAGTCAATGTTTTATACGTTAAAATACTGTATGCATAATGTAAGATATTTACGTTTTGTGTGCATTTCTGTTGGCTATATAGAAAAGTATGTATATCATATATGTTTATGTATAGATATTGCATATTTGTCTATCTATTTTTATATATTTTGTTTATTCGCGTCAATTCTTTTCTATCTATCTTGTTTTATGTGTGTATTTACAACATATTTAGATGCAAATGTTTACACACACATCCATAATCTATATAAAAATAAGATTTACATACTAGCATATACACATAGATTTATAACTTTGCTATCTATTTAATCCATAATCTATATAAAAATAAGATTTACATACTAACATATATCCTTATAGATTTATAACTTTGCTATCTATTTATTGATTTTTGTAAATATATTTATATTACTGTTTATTGATTCTATCAATTGTTTCAATAATACTAAATGTATATTATGCTTTTTTATATATTCCGTCAGATCATCCGGTTCAACTATTTTTTTCTTCCTGATTTGATTTAATTTGATTGAAAAAAAATGATAATAACATTATCGAATTGAACCTATTTAATACCATGGACCAACTTAATTCTAACATTTTCGATAAAGTTTCCGCCAAAAACACACGTTCCAACTCTGATGAGGTGATTGACGTGAGCTTCCGATTAATATAGTAATAGATATTTGGAACGTGATGCACACTATACACGAGTTCAATCAAAGATGTCCGTTCTGCTGCCTCGCGCTCCTTCATATCAATCCTATCCCGCTCTTTTTAATAACCATAATGAGCAGCTTTGAGTCTATGGTTGGGAAAAGCCTCGTGCACCACGAGGGTTATTTTATTTGTTCAGTACTTGGTGTGTTCATAGGTTATAGATTGGACGGTGCGCTATGAAAAAAAATAAGGGTTGTTTTACCCTTGTGTTGCTCCGAGATTTTAGATTCCACAATTAGAGTTATATATTTTTTAACTAACACTTCTTTCCCTTGTATTTCCGTGAAATTCACAGTATTGGCAGCTTTATTAGTATAGTTAGGCTCCTTTATTACCTCAACGGAAGGCTCAATGCAAGGTTAGTACTACATTATTAAATTAAGTAAGAATACATGAACACAAGTATTATTGCAAAAAAAAACATGTAACATAACTGTAGAAGCCCTTTCTGGTCAGGGAACCCCAGACTTTCCACTAGATCTAGAGATGTCAGCGAGGTCAGGGTTTGGGATGCGTATTAATATTCTCAAGCTCATACCCAATTATAAGATCATTACTCATACCCGCCCGCCTATTTTTTTAAAAACTACATTACTAACAAGGGCTTAAATGTAATAAAAATAAAGCACATGGGCCAACTTGTAATTTTTCCAAAAATCTGTAACTGAATATGAAAGTTCCTTGTCCAATCACAAAATCCATAACCTGTGAGGGGTTCGCTGTAAAATTGTCAAGCTCACGTGTAGATACATGTGAGCCACGCTTGTGGGGACCCAAACGCACAAAGTTTAGGACCTAACTACAATTTTCTCAAAAATTTAACACCTAATTAAATAGTTTTGGGACTAAATGGAAATAGACAAAAGCGTAGAGGTCCGCTTGCAAAATCACCACGCCACGTGAGGCGTCACGTGAGGTGACGTGGTGCGGACCAAATGTTACAAAATATAATAAAGGCCAATGAATGTTTTGATATTAAATATTAATCACAAACCTTGCGGGGAAAATATGCAAATTACCCTAGAATAGGCGGGAGCGGACGGAGATGGCTACTTTACTTATCCACATGTCAATCATCCAGTGGCCGATACTAATTCATCTCATGCGGACTGGATTAGATCATCTGGAGAGGATCAACGGCTGATGGAGGGAGCAACGGATCCAATAGACGTTGTAGCCTGTAGCTTGCCAATAACATGGAAGGATCGAACGGTTTTGGGCAACGGTGGAGGAACTCGTCGCCAATGAGTTTGGATTTGACGTAGCATCGATTTCCGACCACCTTCTTCGCTTCAGACGACACGGAAGGGTTCCTGGGAGGCTCTTTGAGTGGCAAGCGGCTTCAAAATGTTGAGCAATGACCGAAGCACCGTCGCGAGGTCGGAGAAGGAGGATAGCTCCAGGTAGCTTCAGCCTTTACAAAATTGACTCCAGGAGGAGCCCTTTGGAACTTGGGACCTGCAAGGACAATTCAAACATAGCAAGAGATGGTTCCCAGGGCAAGCGGAGGTGGATTGGACAGTGAATAGCTGGATGAAGGTTCACCGAAGCTCAGCTCCGGCAAACTTCGAATGAGGGTTTAACAACTAGATTGCGTGTGATTAAACGACAAAATAAAGACGCTAAATAATCCTAGGACTAAATCTACACTAGAAATGTGGTAAAAGTGAACCTCAAGCGGGTGTACCCACGAGATTGAACCTCATGACCAACCTCGGCCTGACATGGTGGAATCCGCCCCTAGACCACGCGCGACATGCCCTTCCTGGATGGAGGAGATCCTGTCACAATCCCCAGTCCAGAGCGCAAGAGAGGAGAGGACTAGCTAGGTCAAAGAGGGTTCTAAAGGAGGGTCAATCGGAGGGTCTTATGTACAAGGTGATGAAAATGATGGGAAGATCGAGGGGGTGTCAGCGATGCAGTGGAGCAATCCTCGAGGAGTCATGCCGGCGTGTATGACCATTCTACGATGAGAAAAAGTCATGAAAGGGACGAAATGGATTGGTGAAAGGAGAGGCCACGGAAAAATCAAGAAGATAGGGCAAAATGGGGTGTCTGACAAGCGCAGGGGGCTTGTCAAAGAGTGGTCAATTCTCTGGGCCACCTGGTTGGTCCATGTGGATCAACCAGGAAAAACATGCTAGAAATTAATTCAAAAATCAATAAAAAAATAATAATTGATTTATTAATTTTTAATATAAAATAAAAATATTTATTATTTTATGAAGAATTTTATTATGATTTTTATTTATTTTTAGGGCTTTATAATTACAAGTTACTTTTTAGGGGCTATATATATGTATATTCATCTATGTATTTAAGTATTATCTTTAATTTTATATTTTTAACTTTATTAATTTAGTTTAGTATTTTATATAATTATAAGTTATTTTTATAGACTTAAATATATTTTTATTTTATTTTTTTGATGTAATATATACACTCAATTAAATAGAGGTATTAATTATATATGTATAGATATAGGTATTTCATTTATATGTTTTCTTTACATATTTTATTTTAGTGTTTTGTTTAATATTATATTCACGTTTTAATATTTACATGCATTATAAATAAAATTTAAAATATTATAAAATATAAAATTATAAATATAATGAATAACAAATAAAATGAATATTTTAATCGGTATAACTATACAATAGGGGTCCAAAGCCTGACCTTCACACCATAACTCTAAAAAATATTAGACCATCTTCATTAAATAGCTTAAAATTTACATACAATTAAAGGTGATCTTGATATATTCTGAGTTTTTATTTGAGAGATATGGGTCTGGGAAGTTGGTATTTTAGAATCTTATTTAGATTGTATTTTGTACATTGTATATTATTTTTGTATGAAATTAATTTTGTATTTTCCTATATTTTATTATCTACAACTTTCATGTTCAAAGTTTCTTTATTTGAAGTATAAAAAGTGGAACTAAAAATAGGTCCCAAAAATGAATAAAAATGAATAAAATAAAAGGGATTTTAATTGTATCTTGGTCCTTATCTCCCCCTACTTTATTCATTGTTGACCTAATCATCGAGATACCTAGGTCTCGAGGTTTAGGATCATAAATATCTTCGATATTTTATTATTTTTATTTTTTTTCTTTATTCTATAAGTTTTGCATTAAAAATCATATTTTATACACATTTTGTACACAATGCATGAATGCTAAAATGCATAAATTAAGGATATTTACATGCATTTACTAGGGTTTTTAAGTACAAAATTATACAATAAAGATGATAAAATGGGGATTCATCATCCTCATATACTTGCCTTTGTTAGTCCATAGCAAACACTTATGCAATAAGTGCACAAAAGAAAAACAAAGAAAAGAAAAAGAATGAAATTAGATTTAGTTTAATCATCAAACTTGTCTTTACCAAATCAAAGTTTGGAGTTTAAGTCGGACCTTTGGACTTTTAGTGTGGGAGGAATCTTAATGGGAATCAGATTTGAAATCCAACTGCCTTTGAGAATCCCAAAACTCTGCTCAAGTCTCCTCAATAGCCAAGTCATAATACTTCAACTCATACGTAAACCCTTACGACTATGAATATGACTCCTACAGTGTATGTGATAGTGGATCTCCCCAACTGAAATGATAAAGAGACTGACTTCTCCAATATGACAATCCAGTGATTCCCCAATCTAGTAACTCCTTCCTCGAGGAGCACGGTATTTCCTTCTAAGTTCAAGTAAAACAACCAACACAAGAGGAGGGGATGAAGAGAAGAATGGACGGTGGTAAGTGTAGCTACCTATCCTAGGATGCAAGACCAATGTAGTCAAGTCATCCAGTTGCAGGTTTACATGATTTGACTTTGAAGCTCAAGCTTGTTTATTGGCTATACAAACATATCCACTCCGGCAGGAATTTTATGTTTAAACGAGCATGCCCACTTTTTTAGAATTTTTGTTTTTTTGAAATACTATATACAACAACATTTACATAAGGAGTTTTTCCTCTTGAGCCAGTAAACTATCCCTCTTTTGAAGCATTATTGCGATCCACACTCTCCTGTCTTTAGAATTCATCATCACTGGATGGGTTGGGGTGCACTTCCCTCCCTAGAGGAGGACAAATGTTTCTACTTGTGTGCGTCTCATATCGGCAAATCCCATCCCCTCACCACTCCAACTGAGTTGAGCCAAGTGAAAGGTGCAGTGTCCAAGTTAGGGCATTATCGAAAAGAGCCATGTGTGTGCTCCGAAATACTCTACTTCAAGAATCCATTGAACCAAGTCTCATGATCCTCAAAGAATTAGGTCAACTAGATCAAAAGTACCTCAATTCTGGCTCCTATAAGGTTCTTATTAATTAGGTAGATTTAAGGTCCAACCAAGCTCCAATCTTCGGATTTTACTTAGACTTGCTGAATTATCAAATTTAACCCGAAAAATGCTAATGTTATGCAAATGCTATGCAGAAAATATTTTTGTCATGTAATTTTCAAAGATTTTGAACTTTTTATGGATTTTTTTGAAAATATTGTGCATATACTTTTTTTTGAATTTTTCAAAAAGATTTTGCAAATGTTTTTGGGAAAATTTTGAAAACAAAAGATTTTGGCTAAGAATAGGTACAAATATTTACACGAGGATGTATCTTATATTTACAAGAGCTAGGTTTTACGAATTTACAAAAGTTATGTGGTCAATTTAATAGACACATATATACAATTTAAAAAAGAATTTTAATGTGATGCAGATATTCCTCAAACTTATTCGAAAAAATAATTTTACAAACAATTTTGGAAAGCTATAGTCCAAAATACTTTTTACAAACAAATTTTACAAACATGTACACAATTGAAAATCATTTTGCAAAGGTTTTTCAAACAGTATATATAGATTTTAAAATATTTTTGCAACCAATTTCCAAACATTTGCAAATATTTTTCAAACATTTTATTTCACAAAAAGAAAATAAATTTTTAAAAACAAAATCATTTTACAAAGGTTGCAAAATTTAACAAAAACATTTTATAAATAGTTTTCAAAAGAGTTTTCAAAAGTATTTTCAAACTATTTTTCAAGCATTTTGCAAACAATATTTTTACCTGATTTATTAATCAGTAAATACAAAAAGAATTGGAGGAATAATCAACATCTTTTTATTAAATGTCTTTAATTAATTTTAATAGGTTTAATTCTCCATAATACTTGTTAATAAAAATACGAAAGTACGAGTTATGGCTTAAAGTATATACGGAGTATATACAACCCTCCTATACTTAGATTGAGCTATGTCCTCATAGATCAGAGAGAAAAAAGAAGACATAACTCGTAGTGAGTATAACAAAGTCTAAAGAATAAATGAACGAAGAAATGAATGAATGAGAAGCTGACCATTCCCCATACGTAGGATCAACTAATCCTTAGTATAACAGAAGTACACAAAGCAGGGAGGGTCAAGGGTGGGAATGAACATATCATACTCAGACTGTCTCCCCCTATACTTAGGGTAAGATATACCTAAGTATAGACAACGAGAGGAGTCAGTGGAGAGGATCAAAGAATATAAGAATTCGAGGTACACATCCCCTATATTAGGATAAAGTACGTTATAAGTATAGAAGACTGACAAAAGGGGTGACACCTTCTCTGTAGAAAGAAAATAGAAAAGGAAAAGAAGAAAAAAAAGAAAAGCGATGTGAAGATAGACGAAGATAGAAGAGGATATACATGTCACTCCCCCTATGCTTATGGAAAAAGAAGCCCTAAGTATAGGCAACAACATGAGTAATGAAATGGAATGACGAAGGAACACTCGGCTCATCCACCCCCTTATACCTAGGACAAGGTACATCCTAAGCAAGGCATACACGATAATGTGGTGGATGAGTGAAACAGTAGATAGACAAAGGGAAACGAATGCAAATATACAACAGAGATGGATGTACAGAGATCAAGAAGGTTGAAAGCAAACCTTTTTGTGGGACTGCTGAGAAATGGATCTGACAAGGTGTAGGTCGATAATAGGATCCTCAGATGACACAAATCGATCAGGGTCAACCTAGAGAAGGTCATCAATGGTCCTAGGGTGTGAAGGCACAAACGAATCAGTGGAAGAAGTATGACTAGGTCTGACCTTGGGTGTCTCGCAAATATCAAAGTGAAAAGGGACGAACTCATCATCGGAAGTAGTGGTGTCAAGGTCATCCTGCAAGGTCTCATCTAGATCAAAACCAAAAGGAACGAACTCATCAGTGGGAGTAGTCGAATCATGTTCATTCTCTATAGTCTCAACCAGATCATCATTCATATCAAAAGGCCCAATGTCCTGGATAAAAACAACAAGATCAAATTCAACCTTAGTCTCATCAATATCTGCCCTCCGCTAAATGATGTCAATCATGTAAATCTCGTAGATGTCATCAACACGTCGCCAAACACCAGAAAAAGGAACTCCGAGGTCCATGCTTTCCGAGTCTTCCTCCTTAGAGATGAATTATCGGATCTCAATGGAATCCAACATACAACAAAAATCTCTGATAGTCTCCTCAAGGTTACAGTCCTCAGGGTCAGCTAAGATAGATGAAGTCACATCAGGTTCAGGTCTTTGATCAGTAGTGGGCGTAGTGATGACCACATCGCTCTCATCAACAGGACATAAGCGAATCTCTTCTTATCCATAATCAATAACGACCCTCACAGAGGTAAGGAATGGTCGTCCCAGGATGATTGGAGAGTGCTCCCTAGTGGAGATTGAAGGATATTAATAATCCTCAAGCGCATCACGGAAGCGTGTTGATCGTATCGAATACGATCGGAGCAACTAGTCGTACTAGATGCTAGATGCAGCGGAAATTAAAAATTTTAACAAAACGATGAAACCACATGATCACGAGAACACTTCTCGGATCGTTTCATCAAACCACAAAGTACAAGGAATACCTCTTGAAGCGTGGTTGTGATCGCGAGATCCCAAAGTAGAGATCCTCCTATCTTGAGTCCGACCCACGGAGAATGCACTTGCGGGCACGATGATGAGTCGCGTCCTTCCCGCAATCCTTCGATGAAGATCCAAGCGAGATGCTCTCCTCTTCAATATCAAAATGGACGTCCACTTGGATACTTGAAGAGGCTACACAAGATTTAGAGAGAGAGAGAGAGTAGTAGTCTTTTACTTCTCTAGATGATGTACCATGGAGAGGCTACCCTAGCCCTCCTTTTATACTAGTTTAGGATCCAATGGATCTCAATCCATGGGACTCATGGATCCAAGGGATATGCTTGGTCCATGATAAATCAATGGCTAGGATTTGTTGTTCAATAACAACAATTAACCAAGAGATAATATAACAAATGAGGTGGAGAAAACCAACCCCTAAAAAGGGGGGGGCGTCACCCATGAACTCTTCATGGGTGACGCCACCCATGAGGGTGGTTTTTCTCCATTTTATTTATTATATTATTCCTCAATTAATTACAATAATTATTCGCCAAAATTAATTCCAAATTAATTTTGTGAATATTTCATTCTTGCCATTGAATATTATGTGAATCATATTCACAACCCAAACTAGTTAGTAAATTGCATTTCCAATTAATTAACAAATGTGAATCCAATTCACATTATTAATTAACAAATGCTATTTACATAAATTCTCTCTTATATATATATATGTATATTATAAATCATATTTATAACATACATATATCATGGATAGTGCTATCCACATTCTCTTAATCCCTGATAATCAAATCTTATTTAATTATCTTAGATAATCAATATGAATCATATTCATATCTAAGCTTGATAATTAAATCGCATTTAATCATCAAGTCCTTGCTTGGATATTTTATCAAAAGAATTACTCTTGAACCCTTTCAAGAATAATGTGCTTTCTCCGCAGATACTTGGAGACAAGGATAGGGCGATTGTATTATTCCACGTATAGTGACTTGGATGTTGAGATCTCATCTCAAATCCAGATCTTACGGACCTCCCACAGATGCTTGATTAAATCAAGACCGCAAATCCAATCTTCTCATTGAATCTGAATCCCATTCAGATCAATGTCCAACTCTTGGACTAAGATCGGATTGCTTCTCTACTGAAAGGAGTCACTAAAATCCAGACCTGTTTCATCACTCCCTCGGAATGGAAGCGTCATGGATATACAATCGTTTATGATCACATCACCCTTCAGGTATTCCCAATACCTGTACATCCTGCATACTGGAAGACCCATGATCAACCCGAAGATCAAGATCATTTTATACTGTCTTCTTCAGGGTTTAATCATTAAGTTTCTCAATCTTGGTCATTGGGATTTGGTATCGATCATATGCTTTCCCAAAGCATATATCATACCTACAAATTCATGTCATGCTTCCAAAGCACGACGACCATGCATGGAATTTGATCGGTCCCAATACCTCATGAGTGAGCTCATGTCTTCCGGTTCACAAGTGAACCTGTATGATCCCTTTGAGAGATCATATTGCTCATATACCCTTATATGCACACCAGCTCGCCGGTGTATAGACCTTGGTTAGGTCATCAACCTATTGGTCTGCCAAATGTACATACTTAGATATATAGCAATATATCTGTCTCCGGTCAGAGGATGCATGCCTATGCTGTGACAGCATTCAACATAGGACTTAAGTTATCTCGATCTCGTTAGGTCAACTCATTGACCTAACTAATCTGACACCTCCGAATCACTATTCCCATGCAGAGGACCTGCATCAAGAGGTCGGTCAGATATCAGCCTATGTGAGAAAGGATTGCCATCTCCTACTCAGGCTGGAGATCTCCACTTGACAATCATTTGATGGTGTTTGATGAGTCCTCCATCTAACTCCTTAGATATTCATCCAAACACCAGCTTCTATGATTCATTTAATGAAACAACAGCTATATGATCATCAAGCTGGCCATGGTACATAACCCTAATTGTACAGAGGGACCTTATAGTGCATTCATTCATATAATTTCAGAAAGGGAGTGAAACATCAATAACTTTTATTGATAAACATAAATATTACAAAAACATTTATTGTAAGAATGGTTCGCCCAGGGCTCACAAGTCTAACAGAGATCTCCATGGGCAATATGATAAAATCAACAGTGTAACTCATGCCTTGAATCGAGATGATGAAGTTTTCACGGATACCCTTCGTCCTCTTGATATATCCATCATCAAATTGTACGATCATCCAGGTTTTCTTTAGAGTTCTTAAGTGAATATAATTTACCAACGAGAAGGGTATGATGCAAATCGAAGTATCGCCGTCAAGGAGAGTGCGATCACAAGTATGGTCAGAGACGGTGCAACTAATGAATGGGGTAGATGTGTTCTTTTTCATAGCAATAGGACAATGCGTGAGGATGTAGGCAGTGGACATGGTCAAAATATGATGCTCAGATTTGCTCCTCTACTTTCTTTTCTTATGATGAGGAGCAGGTAATTGAGTCATGGCCTGGCGAAGTGAGGCTTGAATGATCTCATGAATAGTGTCTACCACTTCGGGTTCAGTCAATAATTTTTAAAATTTTGTACCTCCTCCATACAAGGGAGGAAGTCGGAATGAACATATACACGAGGAATGCTAAGAGCAGTCTATACAGCGACATCCTCGGGGTCAAAGTTGGAAAATGTTTGTGAATGGATGTGCAGTCAAAGGATCTGGCAGATGGGTACTCTCCTCACAGTCTGAGTCAACCATATGTCTCCTAAAATCTTTTTGTATTTTTAAATTTTGCTCATTTTTTGTATTTTGGATGATTGCAAACTCTCATGATAATTCACAAATGAATATAAATCCTCAAAGAATGGAGCGTCATTCTAGCTCTTATTTATGATAAATATATCATTCATCCTCGAGTTCATATGCTCTATCATCTGATTCAATGTCTCAATCGTAGAAATAATGAAAGATGACTCCAAAATCTCATGATCAGATGTGTCGAATGTGGGTGACGAGGGCGGACAAAAATCACATTCTGGATCAAGATATTCTAAGAAGAGCGGGTTGTCGAAATGTGTGGGAGATGGTGGTGGAAATGATTGGTGAAAATCAAGGTTCGAATCCTGAAATAGTTGGTTAGACGGATATTTACAAAAGTTAGGAGCAAAGTCCTCCTAGAAAAAAGGAGGTGGACCGACTGGAGTGATCGGAGATCCGTAAAATCTGGATAAAAAATGCTCCAGTCAACCATCTCGAAACAAGAGAAAATGATTGGGAGAGCACGATGGTCAATTCAAGAGAAGTGAGAAGAAAGGTGCAAATGCGCAGAGGTGATCTAGAATACACACAAGCAATCACAATCAAGCTCACGCAAAATAGATCTCTCAATTCACCTACTCAACTTTGTAGAAACCGTGAAAGCTCAGTCTTTTTATCTTGTTCGTTTTAGAGTAAGGTGAGAATCCAAAATTGTACAATCGCTTAGGAGGCTTGATAGGATTTGGGCACTACTCCTTAGCATGTACACGAGCAATATAAAACGAATACAATGAGGGAATTACTCGGCCCAAGATAAATATTGTCTTTTTGATCTTTTTTTAGGGTCAAGTAATATTAATAGTCCCAATTTTATTGTTATTACTTTTTTGGATTTTTTAATGAGAAATGCATGCGCCTAATGAGGAATCAATTTTACTTAGCACCTAGGTGATCAAAATCAGAGGGAGAGTCGAAAAAGCAATGCAGGCGGCAAAACGATGATGAATGCTAAAGCGTAAATGCTCACCTTGCCTCCAGCACTCTACATGCAAAGATGATCAATTGAATTAAAACCTATCTATATGCAGATGCAAGCCGATGAAATCTCTCTAAGTTCAGAAATTACTATTATTGTGAAGCACCAATGCTAATGACTTAGAATGAAACCTAAGAGTCCGGTCTTGGAGTCTCTTCAGTACCAACCAAGTGGGTCCTGCAAGCGCTATATGGAGGACTCTCGTGGCGCGGGGGTTCTGAGACTAAGTGAGAAGCAGTTTTATTTGACTAAATACAAATGTATCTATAGGAGCATGCAAATATAATTAGTTGTTTGGACATAATACTGTTGACAAGCAATCCTAAAGATATGGTCTCAATCACACAAAAGAAAGAAAACCAAACCGTGAAACAAAGGGAAAAAGGCGATAAAAATCGTGACAAAACTGATGAGGCCCCCAAGGAAATAATCCCTCGGGCAATAGACCTCGTGAAGTGTGGCAAAGTCCTGACAGTCCTGTATTATTATAATTTAAAGTCTATCTCTTTAAAATTAAACAATAAATACAGTAAAATAAAATGAAGCTCTATCTTCAAAAATCTCTAAGTCTTCTTTGAAGCTAGGTTGGCAGGCAGAAACCCAGACTCACGGGGGTACGCAGGCACCTTTAGTAAAGCACCTCCCTCGATCCGTGGTACCTCGCACATAGTCAACAAAGTGAGGGGGTTAGACAAATCAAACAATTATATCAAATAATAATAAAATAAATGAAGCACAAATATAGAAAAATAAGATCACAATCAATCAATCAATGCCAATCTATACGTTATTGCTCTGCGGAAACAATGCCATTTGTTGAAGAGGATTTTGTGAGGATCTAGAAATCTCACAAAGCGAGAAATCCAGTCGATGTATTGACTGCTCACGAAACCCAACTTCAGACAACAATTAATCTATAATGATGATCAAATAATGAAAGACAATGCAGAGTTAAAATTTATTATAACTCTACAACAAAGATGTGTAGGGTGTCGAACACAGGGAGCAAACAAGATAGATCGGGCAATAAAATGCATACAAGTGATTGTGATGTATTTGTCTATATGTACTTCTTGTGAGTTTTTAATTTCATTTTTAATTTTATTTTTGATGTTATTTTTTGTCTTTTGATTTCAAATTTTCTGATTTTAGGTTTTCTTTTTTACATTTATATTTTATATTTTTTCTTTTAATATAGATATAAAGCTATATAAAGAGTATATATACAAGAGAGGCTAGGGTATATATAAATATTTCAAAAAATAATCAAAATTAAGAAAATCATATCTTTTTAGATTTTAGATAGTTTTTTAGTATTTTTGTGATTTTTTAATAAATTTAGCGGATTTTTTTATATTTTTAAATTCGAAAATACCCTAAAACAGGGATAAAATAAATACTCGAAATTAAAATGGAGATGAAAAATAACAAACAGAGTAAAAATATCTCCAAATTAATTTCATTATATAGATAATAATATAGAGAAAAGTACGAAATAGAAAACACAATTTTTGGATTTTTTTAAGAATTTTTTGTATTTTTATAAGGGTTTTTAGTGTTTTCTAGTTTTTTGAGTTTTCTTTTATATTTCTTAGTGATTTTTGGTCTAAAGTTGTAAAATAAGTAAATAAATACAAAATATATTCTTTTTAGAATTTTTCAAAAGTCTTATATTTTTATGGGTTTTCTTTTGCAAATAGGTACAAAAAAGGATGCTTTTTATTTTTAATAAATATTTAGAAGTCCTAAAATTGTAAATTAAAAATATGGCATGAATCTGTATGAAATCAGGAGATTAAGTCTATATTTTATATTTTTTAGAGCAATTTATCTATGTGAAATAGATACAGGAAACAAAAAGAAACTACATTACTGGCAAGGTCTTAAATGTAATAAAAATAAAGTACAGGGGCCAACTTGCAATTTTTTCTAAAAATCTATAACTGAATATGAAAGTTCCTGGTCCAATCACAAAATCCATAACCCATGAGGGGTTTGCTACAAAATTGCCAAGCTGACGTGTGGATACACGTGAGCCACGCTAATAGGGACCTAAACGTAAATATCCAGAAGTGAGGGGCCTAACTGCAATTTTCTCAAAAATTTAACACAATTATTTTTTGTATTAAATGTAAATAGATAAAATCCTAGTGGGTCCTCCTACAAAATCACCACCCCACGTGAGGCATCACGTGAGGTGACATGACGCAGACCAAATGATGAATACCTTAAAGTACATGGGCCTAGTTTGCAAATATTACAAAATATAATAAAGGTTAATGGATATTTTGATATTAAATATTAATTACAAAAACTTGCAAGGGAAAAATATGCAAAATACCCCACAATAGGTGGGAGCGGACGACAATGGCTACTTTACTTATCCACGTGTTAATCATCCCAAGGCCGGTACCGATTCATCTCGTACGACCCAAATTAGATCCTTTGGAGAGGATCAACGACTGATGGAGGGTGCAGTAGATCCAACAGATGTTGTAGCTTGCCAAGAACAGGGAAGGATCAGACAGTTCTGGGCAATAGTGGAAGAGCGGCGGAGGAACTCGTCGTCGGCGAGTTTGGATTTGATGTAGCACCGATCTCCGGCCACCTTCTTCACTTCATAAGACACGGAAGGGTTCCTGGGAGGCTCCTTGAGTAGAAGGTGGATTCAAAATGGCGAGGCAACGAATGGAGCATCGTCGCGACGTTGGAGAAGGAGGATAGCACTAGGTCGCTTCAACCCCTGCAAAATCGTCTCTAAGAGGAGCCCTTTGGCATCTGGGACCTATAAGGAAAGTTCAAACACAACAAGAGATGGTTCCCAGGGCAAGCAGGGTGGATTTGACAGTAATTAGCGTGGATGAAGGTTTGCCGGAGCTCAGCTCCGACGAACTTCGAATGATGGTTTAACAGCTAGATTACGTGATTAAATGACAAAATAAAGGTGCTAAATAATCCTAGGACTAAATCTACACTAGAAATGCGGTAAAAGTGGAACTCAAGTGGATGTACCCGTGAGATTGAACCTCACGACCAACCTCGGAAGGAGATGGTGGAATCCGCCCGAGACCACGTGCGATGCCCCCTTCTTGGCTGGAGGAGATCCTGTTACAATCC
Source organism: Ottelia alismoides (assembly GCA_037367405.1). NCBI lineage: Eukaryota > Viridiplantae > Streptophyta > Magnoliopsida > Alismatales > Hydrocharitaceae > Ottelia > Ottelia alismoides. The sequence goes on from JAZKJV010002155.1 coordinate 161,302, forward strand.
CCGGTCCATAGCGCAAGAGAGGAGAGGCCTTGCTAGGTCAAAGAGGGTTCAGAAGAAGGAGGGAAATCAGAGGAACGTACGTACAAGGTGACGAAAATGATGGGAAGATCGAGGGAGTGTCAGCGATGTTGTGGAGCAATCCTCGAGGAGGCACACCAGCGTGCATGACCATTCTACGAGGAGAAAAAGTCATGAAGGGGCCAAGATGGATTGGTGAAAGGAGCGGCCATGAAAAAATCGAGAAGATGGGGCAAAAATGAGGTGTCAGAAGGGCGTAGGGGGTTGGTTAGAGAGTTGACCTACGTTCAACTCTCTATGCCACCTGGTTGGTCAAAGTGGACCAACCAAGAAAATCCTACTGGAAATTAATTCAAAAATCAATAAAAAAATAATAATTGATTTTATTAATTTAGGTTATAAAATAAGAAGATATTTATTATTTTATTAAAAATTTTATTATGATTTTATTTATTTTTTAGCTCTTTATAATTACAAGTTACTTTTTAGGGGGCTGTATATAGGTATATTCATCTATGTATTTAAGTATTTTATTTTTATTTTGAATTTTTAATTTTATTAATTTATTTTGGTATTTTATATAATTATAAATTATTTTTATAGACTTAAATATATTTTTATTTTATTTTTCTGATGTAATATATACACTTAATTAAATAGAAGTACTAATTATATAGGTATAGATATAGGTATTTCATCTATATGTTTTCTTTACATATTTTATTTTAGTATTTTCTTTAATATTTTATTCATGTTTTAATATTTACATATATTATAAAAATATAAATTAAAAAATAATAAAAATATAAATTATAAAAATAATGAATATAAATAAAATGAATATTTTAATCGATATAACTATACAATAGGAGTACAAAATCTAACTTTCACACTCTAACTCAAAAAACTATGAGACCACCTTCATTAAATAGTTTATTAATAGTTATATACAATTAAAGGTGATTTTGATGTATTTTTAGTTTTTATTTGAGAGATATGGGTCTGGCAAGTTGGGATTTTGGGATCTTATTTAGACTATATTTTGTACATCGTATATTATTTTTGTATGAAGTTAATTTTTTATTTTTCTATATTTTATAATCTACAACTTTCATGTTCAAAATTGCTTTATTTGAAGTATAAATAGAGGAACTAAAAATAGGTCTCAAAATGAATAAAAATGAATAAAATAAAAGGGACTTTAATTGTATCTTGGCCCTTATCTCCCCCTACTTTATTTCTTGTCGATCTACTCATCGAGATTCCTAGGTCTTGGGATTTAAGGTCATAAAATATCTTCAATATTTTATTCATATTGTTTACTTTTCTTTATTCTATAATTTTGGCATTAAAAATAGTATTTTATACATATTTTGTACACAAATGCATGAATTAAGGCTATTTACACACATTAACTAGGGTTTTAAGGCCAAAATGATAGAATAAAGATGGTGGAATGGAGATTCATCATCTACCCAACATTGATGTCACATAAACCACATAAACACATAGTCGACCATTCATAATGTTGCAAAACCAATGAAAATAAAGATAAACAACATTACATTTTCACAAATAGAATAAATATAAATATGTTCCTTATCGAGCCCCTTTTTGAGTTATAGAGCTGAGAAGGGCTTGGCTCGTTAAGTGATTGAGCCCAAAATTCTAACTTGGGCTCAGCTCAATAGCCTAATAAGCCAAGCTCACGAGCTCTTATCGAGATGAGCCCAATCCTGGCTCATCGATTTGTGACTCAATACTCAGCCCTAAGTACGTTGCAGTAGTAGAAACGGGAAAAGAAGTATTGTTCTTACAACGATTCCTTGGTGAACTTGGATGCAAAGCCGATCATCTTCTATGATAGATAGAGCATCATTGATCTGAGCTAAAGCATGATGGACCATTCTCGCGCAAAGCATATAGACGTGTGATATCGTTGTCTAAGAAGGTCCGCACAGATGAAAATCCATCAGATATGCTGACAAAGGACATGACTCGTGATGAACTGCAACTCTATAGAGAGCTGAGTGGTGTCGCATCTCAGTGATCATCTTCGTGAAGATACCTCCCCATTGGGAATAAAGAGTGAGGTTGTTGGGAACATTATCCATTCCCAATAATTAAAAATGAGGAAAAAGATTGATTATCCCTTTAAGGACTCCCGCTTCATGTAGGAGTAGGATTGGAGAGAGGAGGCAAGAGTAGTATAAATAAGACCCCATGCATGGCATTGGGAATCATCCCAACTCAAGTATCTCTCCCTCTCTTCTCTCTTAGTTCTCTCTCCCCAAAGGAGAGAAGTAGCCCATACAAGACGTGATGAGAAATTTCATGCGATGTGCGAAGAGTTAGCTCGTAGGGGCACGAAGAGAAGTCGTATCCATGAGGAGCGTCTGCGTAAGAGGTGTGAGGAGCAGCCACAAGGGAGATCCATTCTCGAGGAGAGGCATCACGTGACGAGGAGAAGAAACTGTATCGTGTTCTCCAAGTACAAGGTGATAGTTATCTGATTTATTCTTATAACTGGACCTCAGTTTTGTTGGGAAACAAAACTGAGAAGACATTATGCCTTCTCATTTTTCTGGTCTAGTGGATTTTGTTGCATGTCGTTGTGCCCTGTGGGTTTTTCACATAAAATTTGTCACCTTTATGTGCTTGTTGGATTACTATGTTACGATTATTTTTCTTAGTTCTCGTGTGGGGAACGCTCCGTTGCTATTCATCCTTTGCGGGACAGGTTAAAGGAATCCCTCGATTTCCCAACAGAGTGGACGAATCCCGGGGCTACGACATGAAGCTAGGAGCTCAGGATGTGTGCAGAAGACTAGTGGCGGATCCAGGATTGTAGACTAAGTAGGGCACATATGTAAAAAAGAAATAACAAATAATATTAAAACCCTTAAAAAACTATCTCAATACGACATCTCTCTGTAACTGATTCTCCCACTTGATTTTTGATAACATGATGATGACTCCACAATTGGTTCAGGTGGAGAAATTGGATCGACTAATGGAACTTGAAATGAGTGAGTGGATGACTTTTTTTATAAGAAATCCGTCTACATACATGTAATAGGAAAAATTTAAATTAATGACATTGTAGAAAATAGATACATGTAATATTAGGCAAGTCCTTGTATATGGAAAAAATGTAATGAATAATTTCATTTATATGTTTATTAATAAATAATATAGTGATGGATTTAAAAAATACTATAACATTCTTTTATTGTAGTGATTCCTATGTCAAATATATTGCAAACTTAGAGCAATTACCATAATCGTAGTCAAATTACACTTTTCGATCATTACTTCATAGCATATAACTTTAATGGGCCATCCATGTAATCAAGTCAAGTTTTTGTCGTTCTTGTTATGGGGTTTGCTGATGAGATTGCTAACCAAATTGTGACATTATTTAACAAGTCACTAACTTCACCACTGTATAAATGAGCAAACGGAGGACAAAGAAAAATGTTGACCTAGAGGGTCAACTAAATAAGATGGCAATGTTGGGGCCAATTTGTCCAATTGGTCTTTAAACTGTGCAATCTCAAACATTGAGTAGTCATTGTCCAATGTATTATTTATATTAAGAAATCTATTAGAAATTGGTATTAGTATAAAGTAAACGATGTAAATTAGTTAAAGGAATTACTTTTTGTATTTGTTTGTCATTTACTGTCTATCAAATTATATGTTAAGGAGATAAGAAATTATATAAAAAGTATAATTACCTAATACTAAAGCATTGATAATTTTATATGAACATATATTTGAATGTGAGAGATAAAAATTACTTGCATTTAGAATGTATAATCGAGACGTGGAATACGAGACTAGGTACGTCCGAGAGAGAGAGGTGGGGTCATTGTTGTAGTGGATATGCAAGGAAATCAAAGAGGCATTGATGCAACTATGACATGTCCATGAAGGAGACGGGGGCAAGATGTTTCCGAGAGATAAGCGAGGAATCAGCCACAATGAGTTTCTGAGGGACCCGAGGCCGTGATGCGTTCGAGAGGAGGCGAGAAACAATAGTAGTAGGCTTGAGAGAGGCCAAGGAATGTGACACATCCAAGAGGGAGGAATAGTGATGGAAATTGGGAACTCAATCGCAAGGTGCAATGGGTTCGCGAGGGAGCCGGACACTTTACATGGAAGGTATAGTATCACACCGACTCCATGATTCATCGCTCTGGGACAATTAGCGTTCGAGGAGGAAGACAAATTGTATTCTTAGAGGGTTGAGGGAATACTTAAGGCACGGATGGTGCATGTTCAATGGCAGAAGGGGGTACACATGGATATGATATTATTTTGAAGTGCAAGGATAAGAGGAACTTAAATTGGCACAAACATTTAGGGGGAGGGGGGACACGTGTCCCACATCCCAACTATGTAGGTCCACCCATGTGGAAGACTAGCGTAGGATTGGAAATCTCATTAACTGACCATCCTTTGAATACTTATGGAATATGGTACTACTAGACAAGTTTTTTACTATATAATTTCTCAGTTCTCTCACGATTTTCCTACGGAGCATGTCGAACTACAAGGCTCAGAGAATCCTTTTATAGTGGAGAAGTAGTTGTATGGATGTATTGTAACGTCCCGGGCTTAGGTCCCCGGTCCGTTATCGAAGCATTACTGGAACCCGATTAACCACCCCCAAAATGCTTAAGCCGGGTTGTTCGGTAGTAACCTCATCACTTTTTATCCCACCCGGAAATTCCATGTTTCCACGGTGTGGGACCATTTTGGGGTTTTTACAATCTCCTCCACTTATATTCGCAACGTCCCCGTTGCGACATGGCACATCACTTCTTCCCAGTGACAGTGGCGGCTGCACGCTTCGGGTAGCCATTTCCTCCAACCTCTTTGTAGGGGCGGCTCCACCTCTCGAGTAGCCCTTTCCACTGTCAGAGGGCGTTCGGCTCTGATACCATTTGTAACGTCCCGGGCTTAGGTTCCCGGTCTGTTATAGAAGCATTACTGGCCCTGACAACCTCTTGGGATCGGGCCCATACGAACCCAATTAACCACCCCTAAAATGCTTAAGCCGGGTTGTTCGGTAGTAACCTCCTCACTTTTTATCCCACCCGGAAATTCCATGTTTCCACGGTGTGGGACCATTTTGGGGTTTTTACATGTATGGCCAAGAAAGGGAAAGGAAAATGCATAAAAAGCAACTAAGGCGAGACAATATTCATCAGTGAATTCCACAGTGAATCAATGCGGGTCAACGAACTCACCCATTCTATTCTAAAGAAGTACCGAGGTCAGTTTTCTGCTAGAAATTCTTTATACCTCGGATAAGAGATTCACGCTTAATATTTTACTAGTTTCAAAGGTAGTATGCAAGCTAAGAGGCCACAACGCACGAAAGAGCATCTGACGAGACTTCTTAAGATGAAGTTCGGAATCAAAGATCAGTGCTATGCAAAAGACCACGTCTTTAGCATAGCGAACGTAACCTAACTATTCCCAATTCGAGTGGTTAGGTTTTCCGATCGAGTACATCAATACCCAGTGGAGAGGCAATTCTCCGTCAATTATATTCGAGCGTGAGCCTCGAGGTGAGAGAAACCCAATGCATTTCAACCACACTCCAAGCTAGTATTTCATCTTCAACTAAACTCTAGATATGTATTTTTTTCCGGATACAACTAGATACAAGGATACTCATTTTTATTTTCTTGCAGATAGAATAAGGATATAGTTTTCTCTCTTTTTTCTATATATACACACATATATAATTATTATTTTTATTTTATTATGATAGGTAAAAGGACACAATGGTATCAACTTATTCTATACATGCACATGGATATCTATCGAGATAAAAATTCTTGCTAGTTATTGGTCTCACATTATAGCTAAATTCTCCTTTAGTTGTGGGGATGGAAAGATAAAATTTTCCACTTCCTGAAAAAGTCACTCTATTGAACTCCTCGCTAATCCCTTGGGTCACTCATACCGTGCCATATCTCAAAATCTCTTGCAGATATTAAACCAAATCGATAGGATTAGAAGGAAATTCCTTAGGGCGGGAAACACAAACAATTTGTTATGTACCATGGCCATCTTGATGATCATACAGCTTGGATGAATATCTAAAGAGTTAGATTGAGAACTCATCAAGCACCGTCAAATATTGTTAAGAGAGGATCTCCAACCTGAGTTGGAGATGGAAATCCTTTCTCTAATGGACTGATATCTAACCGACCTCTTGATGCAGGTCATCTGTATAGGAATAGAGATTCGGAGGTGTTAGATAAGTTAGGTCAAAGAGTTTACTTAACAAGATTGAGATAACCAAATACCTATGTTGTATGCTATCACAATATTGGCACACATCCTCTAATAGGAGATAGATGTGTTACTATATGTTTGAGTATGTACATTTGGCAGATAGATAGGTTGATGATCTAATCAAGGTCTATACACAAGTGCACTATTGTGCATACAAGGGCATATGAGTAATATGATCTCTCAAAAGGATCATACATGTTCATTTACTGATCTGGAAGACATGAGCTTACTCATGGGAGATTAGGATTCAAATTCTGTGCACGATCGTCTCGCTTTGGAAGCTTGACTAAATTTGTAAGTTTGATATATGCTTTAGGAAAGTATATGATCAATACATGGGTATGATATATGCTTTTGAAAAGTATATGATCGATATACACTCCAAATGATCAAATGAGAAATTTAATAATAAACCCTGGAAGAAGACAATCTAAATAGATCTAAAACTTTGGATTTATTCTAGATCTTCCAGTACGCAAGATGTACATGTATTACGAATACCTGAGGGTGATGTTATCAATAAATGATTATAACCATGATGCTTCCATTATGAGGGAGTGATAAAACAACTCTGGATTTTAGTGACTCCTCTCAATAGAGAAGTAATGTAATCTTGGTCCAAATGTTGGACATTGATCTGAGTACAATTCATATGTAATAAAAAGGCCATATTTACGGCTTTGATTTAATCAAACATATTTGGGAAGTACCCTTAATCTTGATTTGAGATATGATCTCAATATCCAAGTCACTATATGTGTAACGTACAATCGCAATGTCCGTGTCTCCAAGTATCAGCGAAGAAAGCGCATTGTTCTTGAAAGAGTTCAAGAATAGTTCCATTATTGATAGTGTGTCTGACGGTTGAGGAAATTGATATTTAAATATGATTTAATTATCATGAATAATATGAATCCGATTCATAATATTTGGCCATATAAGGAAAGTTATCTAAGATAATTAAATGTGATTTAATTATCAATGATGTGAACAATGTGGATTGATTCATGTTATTTGGTCACATGAGAATAGAGATCCAAGATAATTAAATATGATTTAATTATCAATGATATAAATAATGTAGATAGCACTATCCATATTATTTGTATATATTATAAATATGATTTATAATATATATTAGAGAGAGCTTATTGTAAACAGTATCTTCAAAATAATTGTTGATGTGACTTGGATTCACATTGAAAACTAATTGAAAATACAATTTACATTTTATTTAGGGTTGTGAATATGAATCGTAATTATTTATTGACATGATTACAATATTCACAAAATTAATTTGGAATTATTTTTTGTGAATTAATTTACAACAAATGTTGTTGGAAATATGTATGAAAGGATTGGAGGAGCCAACACCATCTATTTAATGGATGGTGGACGACCGTACTTTGACTTAGTCACAAGGGTGGACATCCCTTGGTATGAGCATCGAGTCGGGATGGACTAGGCCCAACCCAACCCCGCCCGAGCCCGGGTTCCATTTAGCAGGCCGTTGGGTCGGGCCCAAGTCCATACTTTTGTTAGAAATTCAGCCCAAGCCCTAGTCCGGCCAGCAAGTTCTTGGGTCGAGTCTGGGTCAGGCCGACCCACTGTCTAACTTTTATATCCATCCGGCTATTTTATTTTATTATTATATTATTCGACCCACTGTCTAACTTTTATATCCATCCGGCTATTTTATTTTATTATTATATTATTTGAAAACAAATGGAAAACCATTAAGGCCATGAAATGAGTAGTCAAATTGTAACCATGTTCCCCTTTGAGATTCCCCCACGAACCCCTTGGAAAGAGGATCTGATTTCCCTTACTTTCCAAATCACAAATCCCCTAGAAAGACGATCGTCCCTTGTTGTGGGAGCAATTTCGAAAAGGCCCCGTATGTTTTGCTCTTCTTACCATGATCCGCAATTTATCAGAACTTCTCATCATCGCATGTATAGACAGTGTCAAATGGTTATCTTCTTCAAGTGGCAATAAAATGTAATGTTCACAGGCTTCAGGTTTATCAAAGTCTAGTGGAATAAAATTCGCTTGTCGAGGTCTTAGATTGGTCTAATCTAAGCCCAAACTTGTAATTGACTAAATAAAAGCACATTCTCTTACTTTCAATACGAAATAAATATATAAAAAACACAATAAAAAGGCAATTTATCAGAATATATACCTAAAAAAATAAACAAGACCTCCAATATGACCAGGGGCATAAGAGCATGGATGGACCATGCCCCAAACCCTTGTTCTACACCGGACCTAACCCCCATTTCAGGACGATCCGATTATGGCCCCCTATTCAGGTCGGCACACGAGCTTCGGGGTCGGCCCACTGTAGCCAGAACCTAGCCCGAAATCGGAATTAGGCCGAAATTTTAGCCCAAGCCTGCCAGTTTATTACTCAAGCTCGGGCCCGGGCCAGGCTTCATCGAACCAGGTACAAGGCTGGGTCGGGTCGGGTCGGGCCTAAAAAATGCTCATCCCTAGTTGTCCCTCCCCCCCCCCCTTTAAGGAGGGTGAGTGGCTTCCTTCCCAATCTTTCTATGCTGATTAATTTAGTTCAAATTAAATTATGTTGATTATTCGATATATTTAATTAATCTATATTAAATATTTTTTGTATTTTTACAATAAAATCATGGTCATTGAATAGAAACACAAATCGATATCAACATTGATTTTGTGTTTCACTGGATTGGAATCATTGAGATCCTAAAATACTATAAAAGAAGAGGCAACCATATTTCTTCAAGAAAGAACAATGGAATAGTCTCTCTCTCTCTCATATTCTCTACGTACACCCCTTTTTCCCTCCTTAGAGTGGTTGTCCAACCTAAATGCCAGAGAGGGTGGCGTCATTCCACGCCATTGTGTCGCCGCTTCGATAGCTCGTGGATCCCTATTTCCTTCGATGCACTTCACTCGTGAAGAAGATGTCAGATCTTGTGAGACGGGATCGAGAGATTTGCTACTTGGATCATCAACATGGATTGCGAGGTGCACGTGTTTCATCAACGCACTCACAAGCGTCTCCTCTATTGGATCGGACTTGAGACATGATGTCTCTTTATTTAGAGACTCGATCACAACCACCCTTCAAGAGATAAACCTAATACTTGTTTGTGGTTTGGATGAAATGATACGAGAAGTGTTCTTTGATCATGTGGTTTCATCGTTCAAATTTATAAAATTCTGCTGCCTCGAGCGACTAGTACGACTAGTCGCTCTCAATCGCATATGATGTGATCTTCACGCTTCCATGATGCGCTTAGGAATCTTTCTGTATCCTTTAGTAGGATGTCTTTGATGTCCACGAACTTGCACCTCAAATATTATAAGAAATGATTCATACGAATGACGTGTAAACCCAATCAATCGCTCATGTTGCAAGAACTCAATGCTTGTTTTTTATTGTAAGAATTTTTTACATGGACGGTTTTAGTTTTTTTATCTGGATGCCATTATAAACGTCAGGTTCAGTTCGTTTATTTAATCGAGTCTAAACTTGTGTTCATATTTGATTCATTTATGTTTGAACGTCTATTTGATCAAATTGAATAAGCGGATATTGAATTGAGAATTTTATGATGAGATGGAGTGAAAATAAAAACCAGATATATGTAATTAGAATAACCATTCATTCAAATTTTTTTATCTAACTCGTCTTCATCTTTTAAAAAAATCAATAAGAATTCAATTCTTTGAAAAAGGACATAATTGTAGTATATTTTTATATTCGTTCGGATGAGGGATAAGGAATATGTTGGGGATAAAGGATAAATAAGATTTATACTTGTTCCGTTTATTTGAGGCATAAGGAAGGAAAAAGTACTAGACATATAGATTTACCCGGCAGACCCTATAATCTTTGCCAATGACCTCTACGACCTTTGAAGCATCGATATTCCTCCCTCGACCCTGTAAACTTGCAAACCTTACCCTACAGACCTTGTGGTTAACCCCCATCCATTTACCTGTTAAAACTAACCGAATTCCGTTATGTTCTTTTACATTATACCCAATTTATTTATCAAATTTACATTCAATGCCACTCCTCTCCCTCCTCCTCATCTCTGTTTCCCCACCCCCTAGCCCTCCCCATCATCCTCCCTCCACCCTCTCGCCCTCCGTCCCCCTCCCTCTACCCCTGGTCCTCCTCGCCCTCCACCCCTCGCTCTCCCGCCCTCCGGCCCTCGCCCCCTCTGCCTCTGCCCCGCCTAGAACTCCTCCCCTCCGCCTCCCTGCCCAGGCCTCTTCCCCTCTGCCTCTGCCCCGCCAAGGCCTCCCCCCCCTCCGCCTCCCCGCCCAGGCCTCCTCCCCTCTACCTTCGCCCCGCCCAGGCCTTCTTCCCTCCGCCCGACCTCCCCTCCGCCCAGGCCTCCTCCCCTCCACCTCCCCCGCCCAGGCCTCATCCCCTCTGCCTCCCCTCCGCACGAGTGATTAAAGTGGAGGAGATGGTGTATCGGGCTCTGAATTTCGAAGCTCGGCCAATCCTTCACCTTGTCTTTGCCGATGAAATGAAGTGCTAGATCCAACAGACTGATGTCCTATCGTCCGAGAAAGGGATGCGCTCGTAGAGGATCTCTAAGGCAGAGAAAGGGATCTGGTTCTCGAGCAAAAGCATATCGTTCCTCAACAGTGGCAGGTTTCACTTGACGTCCTTCCATGGAGAGCCCACGCTTCCCACGACGCATTTGACCAGGAATTCAAGGATGAAGCAACCCTCTAGGACGAGCACCTCCAGGAGCTCGTCCTAGGTCAGGTTTATGCTAACGGAATAACGACTGCGCACTTCCCTCTCCAGGTTCCAGAGCAACTCTGTGTACCTTTGGAAAGAATATGGGGGTCGAATATCCACCGTTGGATTTCCATTGGTTAGATTAACTCAAGACTAACTCAAGCAATTGACTCAAATAAAGTTAAAATTAATGGTAGGGTCTGTGGGGTAAGACAAAGCAAGTTTACGGGGTTGAGGGAGGAATATCAATGTTTCAAAGATCGTAGAGGTCATTGGCAAAGATTATAGGGTATGCCAGGTAAAAATCCCTATAAATAAAGATGTTGTAATCACGATATGATCATTTATTTTGACGTTGTTTATAACAAGATAAAGTCTACTTATTTCGTAAATATTCATTTATCTCTAGGCAAAAGTCCACTTATCTCAAGACAACACCCACTTATTTCAATATAATGTTCGTTTATCCATATAAGGATTTGTAGATATGTGTATATCGAACTTTTAACAAATCGAACTTGAATGAACTTACTATTTTTAGGTTTGATTCATTTATTTAATCGAGCGTAAACTTGTATTCAAGTTCAATTAATTTATTTTCGAACAAAATCTGAATCCAACTTTTAGCGGATCAAACATGAAGGATTATCCAACACGAGACTTTCCCGACGATCCTACGGGAGGAAACCCTAATACAATATCAAGACAGTGGAGCCAATAATTATGATATTCTCTTCGAATGCTAATAAGAAAAAAAATATCCACAATTAAAGAAGGCCAGGAAACAGTTGTCCTCCACGTGATGCTGCTTCCACCTTATCTCCAAAATTCTAATTATTCTAATTTATTGTAAATATTTAATTGCCGGATATGTGAGATGAATAATTGACATCTCGAGGCTATAAATAAACCTCCCCTCAGCCCAAGAGCTCCATCCCCACCAACACTTTCTCCTCTACACAGGATCATCTCCCCCGCAACCATGTTCCATCTCGGCGAGGCCGTCGTCTCCGGCGTTTCTGATGCGATCCACGGGCTTCAGGGGTACAGCAAGATCGAGGGCACCGTCGTCTTGGTGAAGCGTAATGTGCTCGACTTCAACGACTTCTCGGCGTCCATCGTGGACCGCGTGAGCGAGGTGGTCGGGCAGGGAGTCAACTTCAAGCTCATCAGCGCCACAGTCGGCGACAAGAGTACGCCTCTGCTTTCTTCCTTTAGCTCTACTTCACCAAACCATAGATCTAATATCCCACATGTCAAATGGCTCGTAAACAGATCCTGCTGGTGATGGCCATTTAGATAAACGGAAATATATTTGTTAGATATCTTCAAACGAGAGTACTGGTTTACATGTAAAAAAATGTTAGATGGGTATTTATGAGGGCTGTTAATTTGTTAAAAATATAATTTGGCTCCCAATCTTATTGGCAGAAAAAGACAACCGGGGCGTAGTGGGCCCGGAATCCAGGCTCGAGAACTGGATCACGACGCTGTCCCCGCTCACACCGGGTGACTCGGTGTACAACATGACGTTCTACTGGGACCCGAAGCAGGGCATCCCCGGAGCCTTCTACGTGGAGAACCACCACCCCTTCGAGTTCTACCTCAAGACCGTCACCCTCCGCAACGTCCCCAACAAGGGCAGCGTCCACTTCGACTGCTACTCATGGGTCTACAACTCCTCCTCCTACAAGTACACCCGCGTCTTCTTCGCCAACGACGTACGTTCTACGACCCCTTCTGCTGCATCTGAGGATGTGAAAACTATCGAGTGATCACTAACTAAACATCTCCATACTTCAGACTTATGTCTCGGGCCAGATCCCAGCACCGCTGCAAGGCTACGTCGAGGATGAGCTCCGCAACATCCGAGGTGACGGCGTTGACCGCGAGTTCAAAGGAGGAGACAGGTACTACGCGTACGATGTCTACAACGATCTCGGTTACGACCGCCCCGTCCTCGGCGAATCCAGCGACTTTCCGTACCCCCGCCGTGGCAAGACCGGGAGGCCCAAGTACTCCAAAGGTAAAACATACTTGTTATTAGCACCAGATCTTCTGTGAAGATTAGACTTATGGTCACTAACGAGCTACGGATGACTGACAGACCCCAAGTACGAGACCAGGATGCTCCTTTCGAACATCCGGTTGGACATCTACGTCCCACGCGACGAGCGCTTTGGCCACCTCAAGATGGCGGACTTCCTCACCTACGCGCTGAAGGCTCTGCAACAAGCCGTCGTCCCGGTTGTAAAGACCTTCGTCGACAAGACACCCAAAGAATTCGACTCTTTGCAAGACATGCTCGATTTCTACGAGGGCGGGGTGAAAGTGCCTAACGTACCCGGGCTCGACGCTCTCAAGGAGCTCATCCCCTTCGAGATGCTAAAGGAACTCGTCCGCTCCGACGGTGAGGCCTTGCTCAAGTTCCCGACTCCTCTCGTCATCCAAAGTAAGTGAACTGAATCATGAATCCGTATGATTCCGCTGATAATTAATCATATGGCGGTGATGCAATTGACGCTTCCGTGATTTCAGAGGACAAGGAAGCATGGAAGACCGACGAGGAGTTTGGCCGGGAGATGCTCGCTGGAGTCAACCCCGTCTTGATCCGCCGTCTCGAGGTAAACGCTTAGGTGCTACCCAGACAATCGTCGTTCCCGACCGATTAACAGACTTTTGTATTCAATTAAACCATGGTGGAATTTGCGCAGCAATTCCCGCCTGTGAGCAGTTTGGATCCGAGCAAGTACGGGAACCAGAACAGCGCAATCACGGAAGCCCACATCAAGCATCAGCTAGAGGGCCTTTCAGTCGATGAAGTACAGCCTTGGCTACTTATATAATTTCCGTCGGAATCAAACCACATATATTTCATGGGTTGCATTGGTCCTGTGCAGGCAATTGGAAGCAACAAGCTCTACATACTGGACCATCACGACAGTCTGATGCCGTACCTGTCTAAGATCAATGCCGACACCGGCAACAAGATCTACGCCTCGAGAACCCTTCTCTTCCTCAAAGAAGACAGCACTCTAAAACCTGTTGCCATCGAACTGAGCCTTCCAAACCCCGATGGCGGCTCTGTGAGCAAGGTCTACACACCCGCAGCGGCAGGGGTGGAGCACAACGTCTGGCAGCTCGCCAAGGCGTACGCCACCGTCAACGACTCCGGCGTTCACCAGCTCATCAGCCACTGGTACGTATCCTCGGGTCGATCTGCGGTATCTTTCCCATTCTCAGACGTTCACTTTCATTGACGTTTGCAACCAAACAAATAACAGGTTGAATACCCACGCCGTGGTGGAGCCTTTCGTGATTGCGACTCATCGGCAGCTCAGCGTGGTGCATCCAATCCACAAGCTCCTCGTGCCGCACTTCCGCGACACCATGAACATCAACGCCCTCGCCCGACAGATGCTCATCAGTTCCGGAGGGATCGTCGAGACCACAGTTTTCCCCGGAAAGTACGCCCTCGAGATGTCGGCCGTGATCTACAAGGGCTGGAACTTCGTCAACCAGGCCCTCCCCTATGATCTTGTCCTTAGGTAACTAAATCTTCTCTCTGATAGAGATTACTGCAGTGCAGTGGAAGCACATGATCTAGTTTTAAGCATTTTGGACGGGTGTGTATGTGCAGGGGGATCGGAGTGCCGGACGATGCCGCACCCCACAAGATCAGGCTGCTGATCGAGGACTATCCATACGCCGTCGACGGGCTCGACATCTGGTCCAGCATCAACAACTGGGTCTCCGAGTACTGCGGCATCTACTACCCGACTGATGCGTCCGTACAGGAAGACGTGCAGCTGCAGAAATGGTGGAAGGAGTTGGTGGAAGTTGGCCACGGTGACATCAAGGATGCGCCATGGTGGCCGGAAATGAACAACATTGAATCCCTCGTCTTCTCCTGCACCACCCTCATATGGATCAGCTCGGCGCTCCACGCTGCCGTGAACTTCGGGCAGTACCCGTACGCCGGGTACCTCCCGAACCGGCCAACTATAAGCCGGAAGTTCATGCCGGAGCCGGGGACCAAGGAATACGAGGCCCTCCAAAAGAACCCCGAGAAGGTGTTCCTGGAGACCATCACCAGCCAACTGCAAACCATTATTGGCGTGTCCCTCATCGAGATCCTGTCGAGGCACGCCTCCGACGAGGTGTACCTCGGGCAGAGGGACTCCAGCGAGTGGACCAACGACGCGAGGGCCATCGCGGCATTCCAGAAGTTCGGGGAGAACCTCAAGGGCGTTGAGAAGGCCATCCTCGCAAGGAACCAGAACCCCAACTTGAAGAACAGGAATGGGCCGGCTCAGGCACCCTATGAGCTGTTGTATCCGAGCACTTCCAACCCCAAGGCGGCGACGGGGCTATCAGGGAAGGGCATACCCAACAGCATCTCCATCTGAATTGGGCTGCTCTGGTCGATGATGTTGTGGGGCAGGAGAGTCGAATCTCTTCTGCGTACTGCTGTGATATTTCTAGGGTAATGTTGGGAGTAGTATCAGAATAATGGCCACTTTCCAGTTCGCTTTTTGTGTTAGTAACTTAGTAATAAGAGAATAACAGCAGCTCTGTTTGGAATGATACCATGAAATCTAAGAGTTTATCGAATTCGACGACTGGGATACGATTTTGATACAATGACAAAATGACGGGGCTGTTGATGTGATTAGTTTAAAGTCAATTTCTAGATTCCCCTTTCAGGGGACGTTCCATAGCGGATTAGGGGCAATTAATCCCCCACCCTATCCTCCAGCCCCAGGCTCGTGTCAGGACAGGAGAGCCCTCTTATTTATCCTTCAGCGTGGGTTGGTCAGAAGTTTCCAACCCGCCATGCTCGTCGTGCTTTCTTCCACCACTCCAACTCCCACTCCCACTCCCACTCCCTCATCCCCGCTTGCCCTCAAATGAGCCTTCTCCTCGTGCCCTCTCTGCTTGGCCTCCTCCTTCCCCATCGAGACCTAGTTCACTTGAGGTACACACCTTTGGTCCTCACCACTTGTCCTAGTTCATCCCCCTCGGCCTCTCCACCTGCGCTCTTCCTCATGATGGTTCTGCCAGATAAAGCTAAGATGGAGGCAGACCCGAGCATACCTTGGACATTTGTGGCTTGTTGTGGTTTCTTGTTGGGGCGTGGATTGTCTGCCGTAAGTAGGCAATACTTGGATGAGTGCCATGTGTCTCTCAAAGAATCCGACGCTGCTCCTTAACTCCTCTGTCTTTCCCCTCTCGCTTGACCCCTTTCTCCTTCACCCGACCCCAAGCCATCTCGTCGTCAGAGCGCCCTCCCCTGACTCAGCCTCCTCGGGTCCGTCTCTCACCGCCACAACCTTGTTGTCGCTCTCGCCCGCATCCCTCTCGCCGCCACCCTCTCCCCCAACCCTATCCAACTGCACAAAAACATCACTGGAAATCTATTGTCCTCTTCCACCCGACTCGCTCCCCCCGATGTTGACAACGCCTCCCTCCTCCCCCGACTCCTGCATCCCCCCAACGACAACGGGCTCTGGCAGCGAGGGCCTCGAGGGAGAGGGTAGCAGCGAGCGGGCTTGGAGTCGGGGGAGGGTGCTCTGGCGGTGAGATGGCTTGGGGTCGAGAAAGGAGAGAGGGATCAGGCGAGAGGGGAAGGACAGAGGAGTCGGGGGGCAACCGTCGGATTCTTTGGGGGACTCGTGGCGTTTATCCATGCATTGCAGCAGAGTCTGCTGCAATCTACTTACAACAGACGATCCATGCCCTTCTTGTTAGTGCTTCGGATGGCTGTTGTTGTGGGCATGTTGACTTTGTTATTATTGTTGGAGTGCTTAGGTATATGCTTTGATTTCCTTTTACTCTTCTCTTGACTATCCAATACTATGCTTGAGCAACAGGATGAATAGTCGCATTTGAATAGTAGCGAGGATGGTCATATATATCCTCCTATCCATCGTCCCCTCTCGTCTTTGTTCGCAATGCCATTTGAAATGGAATCTAGTGATGCACCGTTCCTCTTGAAGGGGGGCGGAAAGGTCTTGTGCATCACGGAAGTGTGACGCTCGGATTATATCCCATAAAAAATACATACAAGTTGTCATAGCGACGAAATTTAAAAAAATCGATGGAACCACATGAATAGGACCATTCTCAATCTGTTCCATCAAAGATCGCACGAGTTTAGAACACACCTTTGAAGCATGATCGTGATATAAGTCTCTAAGTGAAGAAAACTCTTGTCTCAAGTCCAATCCAATGTACGAGCACGAGGATGACTCGTGTTATTCCCACGATCCAATGAAATCATCTGAGTCGTATAGATTCTAGTTAAACCCACTTAATGGTATGGTGACAGTGCAGTATATCTACCACTCAAAAGAATACGGTTAAAACCGTGGGATTGTGCATATGTGTGTTTCCCCCTATTCTTTCAAAAAAATCGTATAGCTTCTGATTTTATCGTACAAAATCATTTTACTTCTTCAATAGCATAAGGCACTGAAGAAGAAGAATGTCCACGTCATATCGATTGAATCTATCTAACATCACAGCGATGGGGCGAGCACATGAAGAGAGAAGAGAGAGGCAGATATGTATGGGGAGAGAGACTAATATTTTCAACTCTTGAAAACAACTTATTGAAGGAAAGCATGCTCTGCTCTCCTTTTATATCTTTTCACCGTTCGAGATTGTAATCATGTTTATTGAATTGATGTTCAAGATTAAAGAAGCTCACAACCACCTTAGGATAAAAACTGACAACAATTGACAACTTAATTATCCATTCAATGCTTTTAACAAAATAACCAACATAAAAATAAAGTAATACTATGACATTCCTATTTTGGTGGGAATGTCTACCATGGTTGTCAACACCCCCTCCAAATCTAAAGTACTCCTTCTATTTTTCCTTTTAATATTATTTTTAATATTGTTGCAATATCAAAAATCAAATCCTTATTTGTTTATCAATTTCAAAATTCAATTACATTAAATAGATCCAAATTATTTGTGATAATTGTAATTAAGTCATATCAATTGCATTCATAGGTCCAAAAGTAAATGTAAATCATATTTACATTTGTTGTATGATGAATATGTGATTTATCACCTTTATTCGTTTATTTTGGCTAAATTTTTAGGAAAATACATGTAAATACTCATTAATTTCTACTAATCAATATTCTAACCACAAATATTAATATAATATATTTAACACTTATTTTATCCAAAATAAAATAATAAAGAGAAAAAACAAAAATAAAAGAAAAGAAGGATGTAGATATGTAAAATATACAGACTAATCCTATTCCCGAGACCAGGTCAATATAGACCAAGTCAAAAAATAAATAAGTAGGAGGAGATAAGAATCCTAATGTATAAAAATGTCAAAAAACCAAGACCAAAAAAACATTAAATATATTTTCCACTTTGTAAATATTTCACATGTTAAAATTTTCAAATCAAAATATTTTCTTTACAAAAGATGCTCATTAAAATATATGTTATTTTATAAAAATATCGGAAAAATTATTTAATATAAAAATAAAAATATTACAATGAATCGAAAAGGCCGAAAAAGCCCAATCGAGGAACTGATGAGCCCTCAAATCGACTTTTCATATCCATTGAAATTGAGTCTTATTAGAGCCTAGTTCGAAAAAGACCTCAATAACGTGTCAGTAGACACTCAAGTAAATGGAACGCTTACACATCTAGATATGAGACGCATCACTTCTCCTGGGGCTTTATTGGGTATTTTACAAGATAGGAACTCCGGTCTTCTTCTTTATATTATTAACTAATGGTGTACACATTATAAGGAAGGTGTTATTTTATTTTGGAGGGGATAAAAATACAAATAAATAGGAGGATATTTTACAAGTGGATTTTACACATGGATTGGCTTCTTATTTAAATGCAAATATGAATGCTAAGATGCATATCTTGTGGATTGATGCATGAATGCTATTTATGCAAGATAAAGGGAAATATGATGCTAAATACCCGGGGACAAAGCTCTATTGTCAACTTTAAGAGTGATGAATCACAGATTCATCAATACTTAATATTGGTTATTAAAATATTAAAAAAATGTTAAAACAGAACGTTTGAGTTTTGACATTTGGGTCCCATTGCATATATGTATTATATAATCTTCCCATTTTTACTTAATTATTTGTAACTCCATTTAACTTAATTTATTTTCTAAATTATTTTTTAAATTAATAGAAAAATAAAAAATATAATTTAAGTCAAAATACCAGGAAATCCCGAAGCCACGAAGCCGTTACCTAAATCTTCCGAACCTTATAACTCGGTCGTATGGACTCCGATTTGGTCAAATCAGTCTTAAAATTTGTTATATTTAATTATCTACCTAATGACACTAATTTTGCTAAAATCAGAGTTAATATGCAAAATATTGGGGATCGTATTAGTATACATTATACAATGTACAACATACCTTTATTTATATTATTTAAATTATGTAATTTCTTCAAATTATATAATTTATTAATACTCTATTATTAAATTAAATATAAATTATTTAATTACTAATTTATTATTTAAATTATGTATTTATTATTTAAGTATTTACCTGATTACTTATTACTCATTTAATTAATTAAATTATGTATATATATTTAGTTTAACTTAATTACTTAATTATATATAATTAATTAATTAATTTTAATTATTACTGTATTTATCTAATTTATTCATTTTCTCTCTCCCACTTTCCCCTTTTCCCCTTCTCCATTGCATCCTCGTTTTCTTCTTCCTTCACCCATCGCCCCTGCCATCCTCTTTCTCCTTCGGACGTTCAACTTCCTCAACAGATCGTCAGTTGGCCGGTAGCCCAACTGACCTATGGTGTTCCTATCCATCACCCGCGACCAGATCAGCTCCCCTGGGCACCACACAACCTCCATTATATATACCCGGTGACATTCAAGCTTTCAGGCCATCCACCATTTCTTCGAGTTCCTCTTCC
This sequence comes from Ottelia alismoides, assembly GCA_037367405.1. Taxonomy (NCBI): domain Eukaryota; kingdom Viridiplantae; phylum Streptophyta; class Magnoliopsida; order Alismatales; family Hydrocharitaceae; genus Ottelia; species Ottelia alismoides. The sequence continues at coordinate 181,362 of JAZKJV010002155.1, forward strand.
ACAATCGAGTTCCGGTGAGCGAGAGGGAGTAGTGACACCCGTTGAGCACGAGCGAAGGTCGAGACGAAGAGGGTCAACATGATCTCGCAACGTGAAGTTTCCGCTCCGCTGCTTCCAGCCTCTACGATTTTTGTCGTCACATAGATGCAGCGAATCCTGGGGCTTCTGCTCCGCTCTGGTCGTAGGTGAATAACTTCATTCATCGTCGATTTCTAGGTTAGATTTCATATTCTATTTCTATTTTTCATCCTCTCTTCTCCCGTCAATTCCCTTCGATTTCACATTAGATATGATTTCCGATCATTCGCCTCCATATCTCGATTTATTCGCTTCACGTCTACCCTTCAGATCTTTTCATCTCCGACCACACACACCTCCATCCCAGGCACCCGATCCATATCTTCTACGTCTTCCATTAATTTACAATCGCTTTTATGTTTAATGCAAGGCTGAGATCTGCCATCTCGAGCCTCTAATTCACATGTAGTCAGGTACATGGAACATTATCGCATCACCTAGATGAAGCACTGCATCTGGGGGTTGAATTGAACGAATTGAGGCACAATTAGAGTCACATCCGATCACCACCTAGAACGGAGCATCTCAGAGCATTGTATTTTTACACACATACATCCGATCTGGAGATTTGAAGCTTTTGTTCCAGATCTAAAGTCATCGCATCCTTGGACAATCGCACACACCACCAGTGAAGTTGCACGAGAACCGCATGTATATATATCTGATCGTGCGAGAAATACATCGAGGAGCAAAACCTCATCTGCTGGAGGTGAAGCTTCATCTGGATCCACGTGGGCACAGAAACACGATCATCCATTCCGATTTCTAATCGCAAACTGCAGCTGCCACTCGAACAGAAAAAGGGGGAAGAACACGAGTGTTCGCCTAGACCAAACATGGACCATACGATCAGATCTGATCACACGGTCCCAACCTCGAGACGTGTCGCATCAATATCAACATGTCCGCCCGCCTCCCTTGCGTGCGTTGCACTTGACAGGAAGTCATGTGACAGACCTCATGCTTCGTTTGGTCTTATTGAGTAAATGCCCCTACAGTTTCTGACATTCCCGCGCGTGCCTCAAACTTTTTAGAAAATAACAAAAATACCCCAACACAGTATATAATATACTATACATATTATATACGTAAGAAATATTCAAAATATAAATATAAAAAAATGATTATAAATACCTATTAATATACTCTATGCAATATTAAATCTGTTTTGAAAATTGAGAAGACTTTCTATTTTTAATAAATCAATTAAATCATCAAAAAATATAACAAACTTTAAAAGCATAAAAAATATAAAAACATATTTAAAAATCCTATAAAAATTAGTTATAGTAGTTTTTACCATATTTTAAATAATAAGCCAAAAACAAAATAAAAATTGCATATTAAAACTAAAAAATACAAAATATATAAAAACTTTGAAAAACATAACTAAATAAATAAAAATCACATAAAATTGTACAACATATCCTTTTAAAGATAATTTCACTTGCTTTCTAATAAAAATAAAATAAAAATATTTTTTTTACTGGTTTTCATTTTAAAATTCGATAATACTTCGCATTTTTCAATCAAAACATTGTTTTTCACTTTAAAAATAAATCAAAACTCGTAAAAATTATAAAAGCTCATAAAAACAGGAAAACAGATTAAAGATATAAACTAATAAAATAAAAACCAAATAAAAATTACAAACATTTTCTAAAATAAAAATTATAAAAATACTCAAAATATACAAAAAATATAAAATTCATAAAATTAAATAAAAATCTAGAAAAATATCTAAAAAAATAAAAATTAGGAAACCTATTTTACCTTATTTTTATATAGTTTAACCCTAGTTTTCAATAGTTTGCCTTCTTGAGTTTGACACGCCCGTACTAAACACTATACACATTAGTTTAGGAGTCTAAATAATAAAAATAATTTTTCTACTAAAATCCACCTAGTTGATACATCGACCTTTTTATTTCTAGTTCAGGTGCAGTTTTTCATTGTATAATGTGAATCTAATTCACATTAATTTTAAAATTGTGAATCCTATTTACAATCAAGTCTCAAAAGAATAAAACAGAACTTGTACACACAATTCAGGTTTATTATGGATAATGCTATTCATATTATTCTTATCTATGATAACTAAATCAAATTTAATTATCTAAAAAATTTATCTTTACATATCCAAAATAATGTGAATCTTATTCACATTATTCTGTGGATAACACTAACAAAAAATAGTGTTATCCACGGTAATTAAATCCTATTTAATCATCATAATTTTTTTTGCTTTTCTTAATATTCAAATATATGTCAAATGAAACAATCCATGAACTCTTTCAAAGATAGTGTGACTTCTTCGTGGATTGGAGATAAGGACAGGGTGATTGTATATGCCATGTATAGTAACTTTGATAATGATATACAATCTCATATCTAGAAGAACTTTCAGATATGTATGATTATATCAGAAAATGTATCCAATCTTCTCATTGTCTCTGAATCTTATTCAGATCAATATCTAACATTTGGATAAAGATTTCATAACCAGTCTACTGAGTGGAGATACTAAAATCTAAACTTGTTTCATCATTCCCCAGGAATTGAAGTGTCATGATATATAATCGATTAAGATCACATTGATGAATCTCTATTTCAACACCTTTATTCTTTAATTTGGCCATAAATATCTAGTTAAATTCATGTATATAGCATTAATTTGCATAAATAACACAATAATTTACAATAAATACTATATAAATATTGATATTTAATTCCAAAATAAAAAGAATAAAGGAACGGACAAAAAAAGAAATGAAGTGTCAGAGACACTAAATGACTCTAGTCCTTAAAACCCAGTCATCATGATGACTTCGTCGATAAGAAATAAAGTAGAATAAGATATGGCGGCTAACTATCAGAGAATAATCTGAAATCCTAATTTTTATAAATCAATAATAGCCCATTTAGGCCCTTATTTATTTTCTTATTTTTGTATCTCAAATAATAAAACCCTCAATGTCAGAGTTGTACATAAAAATACAAACAAAAATTGCAAAATTGATTTCATATAAAAATAATAAAAGTGTACTCATGATATTGATGAACAAAAAACCACGAAGAAAATTTTCAGATATGTTTCTCTTCCATACCTACTCAAAATTGACCAAAGTCTCTTTTACTTCATAAAATTTAATTATCTACTTAATGAAAGTGGTTTTATTTAATTTGGAGTTGAGATGAAAAAGTTGCCTTTTGGTTCTCTATTGTACTATAGACATGTTTATAATATTCATTATATTTGTTCTTTACATTTTTAGATTTCTTATATTTTTATATACTTCTTAATATTATTTAACATACATTTCAATAACAAAATAAAATAAAAACATTTAAAATACATTAAAATAAATAAAATAATAAAATATATAGGTAAACGATACTTATGTAATACATGTACATATTTATTTAAGTAAATAAAGAACACCATAAAAACACAACAAAAAATATAAATGTGTAACTAAATAAGTTTTAAATATATAAAATATGTGTATAAAATAATAAAGTATAAAATACAAAATACAAATAAAATATACAAAATACATGTGTTCTTACCTATGTTTATACACGTAAATATTAAATAAACATCTTTCTAAAAATAAATGAAAATAACATAAAAATATTACATAAAATAAAAAAATATTTTTATTTTAACCAAAAATTAATAAAATCACTTACTAATTTAAATGATTTAATAAGATAATCTTCCCTCCATTTTTCGGTTGGTCCTTATGGACCAACCAGAGATGAGCATTTGTTGACTGGGTGGGTCAACTGTCTTTCCCAGCCACCCACCCGTATCAGAACTCATGATCTCCTACCTTCTCCAAATTCCTGGATATGAACCACTGCTTGATGCAGTTCCTCCACCGATGTTGTGCGCCTCACCACCCTCCATCATGCTAGGATACTAGAATCCACCAACGCTCCTCCTCCAACACACCATCGATCTTCCCTTTCTACCCTACAACTTGTCTATAAATAAACCCAGCTAATAACTTGTTGAATTTGGATCCCTCTTGCCTAGTCGTAAGCTAATAGGAACTTCAGGGTAGAAGCTCTTGGTGACATCGATTGTTTCCCCTCCTTTATCATTGTAGATAAGGCGGTGGAGGAGGTGATCCAAGGTCTGCCGGAAGCTTGCTCCGATGAACCGCTCTACTCCCTGCTTCACAGGTATGAGATGCACTTTCTTTGCCTTTTATTTCACTTTTCATTCCAGCAGCATAGTTAGATCTTAATTTATATAATTAGACTATTGGGTAAATTAGTTATCTAAATCTTCAATTGTTGGAGCATCGTGCTCCAACTCTATTTCGCTCGTGTTCTGACCCGTCTCGGCCACCATTCCACCCCATCTTCATTCCTCAACCCTTTCTCCACATTTACCCCACATCTTAACCCATGATCCTGCTTGGATGCAAAAATCGAGGATGGATTCTAGCATTTGGTCTTGGAGGGTCTATGGTGCCCGACAAGTCGGGTCCAACAATAGTTGTGTCGATCGCTTTCTCGACTTTCTAATATCCTCAATATCAACACATAAACAATTAGGAACATTCAGACTTATATACAATGATGGTCCAAGGATGTTGATGATCGGATACATGCATATTGTTACCATATTTACTCTATAATATGCATATAAATACGGAATGACATAGATATAGATTTGTATGGATAAGACTTTAGAGTCCAAAGTATACTTGACGGATATAAGAGAACGGATTGGGTAATGATTTGAGTGATGTCTAGATTGTGATTGTGGATGATCATATTCTAATGTCGGTACCCTCATCTTATTGGATATGGATATAGATGTAGATATATTTATTTACAGACATGAGCAACGTACCGCGATGCTCATTCTTAAAATGGATATGGAGTAAAATGATATAATTAATATAAAGTTGATAGTATGAAATTCATATATATATATATATATATATAATCACTATAGTATTATGACAAAATAGGTAAAATAAGTTGGTCACATTTAATTATTATTAGTTTAATGTTATTATCTTATAAATGAAGTGACATAGAATTAAACGGATATGTATATAAGTTGGGCTAGGTTAGGTGAAGAGAAAAAAATTGATATTTGATTCCTTTCTTTTATCATATAGTTTACCAGGAGTACATGTTAGTGGTCAAGATTTTAACATCTCCATTGGATATGCATGATGTTGGATGACGTGGCTAGTAATCTCATTTCCTTGCTATGTGGTAGGAGAAGAGGAAGTATGATAGATTAGAAATAGGCACTTAATATATAAATAAGAATAGGGCTACTGCCAACCTTCCATTTTCACTAGAGGGCTCTTCGCATTTGCTAAGAACAAAGGAGATTCTTCGCAAGAAATTGTGCAAGTTCGGCATCATATCGACAGGAGAACTCTCAGGTATTTTCTCACAAGAACAAATGATGCGTAGAGGGATTCTTTGTTCTTATTTGCTTGTTCATGAAGGCTAATTTCCAAACATATCGTGCAAGCATTGGTTAAATAGGAAATGGTTAACATAGAAATTCAAACATTATGATATTACCGATTTTGATGCTGACAAGAAGAGAAAAAGGGGGAGGGGATTCTGCTTTGTGGGTAAAGATGCAGTGGAAAGAGTCCAGATGATAAAATCTATAGGACTTAGGAAGTGCCATAAATTTCAGTATTTGTTAAGGAGTCTGGCAATTAAGTTAATTCAGTACGAGTCTTGCTCTTCCACAAATGGGAGTTTATCATCCCAATTGTTAGAATAGTTTTTAAATTTAGAAATATGATTTGAATGAGTTGTGGAAGGAGAGTAAATTATGCATAACTTGAGTTGGTTATAAGAGCTAGTTATGTTAAATTAAAATCAGGTGACCTACTTTAAAAAATTAATAATATGTGAATAACTAAGAATATTGTGAAAGTTTATATATAAGGGTAGAAGTACTATAATTTTTATTTAATCCTATTGTATTTATTAAGGAATAATTAAATACAATCCCACATACTAGGTAGAATTATATTATTTGATATGTTTAAGTATAAAATTTTCTAAAACAAATGCGCAGATTATATTATGCACGTGAATACAATTTTATGGATAAACGTTAACATTGGTTATAACTCTGAGTAGGATCATTATTGCAACCGCAGGTGAGTGGTCTTAAGCCTATTTTATGATATAACTCTATTTTCACATGTGCATTGTAATATTTCAGTTTTTATACTTTTTGATTTTACCATTATACATAGATAATCTATTTTGATATATAAGGTTTATTTTTATCCAAGGTGACGACAGCTTAGTAAACTTGATATAGTTATTCCGGCGTAATGTATATCACAAAAAGCTCAATTAAGTTTTTCAGTGCTTAATTATGTTGCTTTAGTACCATAGAAGTTTTCAGATAAATGCAAATAAGTTTAGTATGATTATATGATTCAGATATCATAGATTTCTCAGCTTACACTTATATTACTATGGATCAGAAATTATGTTAAAAACAGTGAGAGTAACTCGTAGATATAGTCATGGACTAGCCATCAGATATGGTGACGTCATTAGATATGACCCTGAAACATGCCATAAGATATGGCAACCATCAAATATGATTTAGAGGACTTTGGGTCCGCATTATGTATACACATAGGCTTTAGATCGTATGTAGAGTGTTCTTCAACCTTCGGGATTGTCTGCACATATGATTCAGTTTGTTTCAGTGTTCACAGACTCAGTTTAGTTAGATATGATGGTGTTTGTATAACAATTATAGAAATAGGAATTTTTGATATATCGTACTACTAAGAACCAGCTCTAGATTCTTTTAGTTATTTTATTTGAAATGGATATTTTCTAACAACAAGCTTAACTTTTGCAAAACTTTAGTGATATTCTATTCCGTTGTTGCTTTTGTTTTATCAATGCATATTTCTTTACAGAGCAAGTGTTGTCGATTTCAAACGCAACCGATATTTTCTTACCAACTGCTTGAGACCTACTCATTGGGTCTAACTCATTTAGAGTATAGACTCAACTCTTTATTATTACATAATATTTACAGACACACTTGAGAAGGAGCCATAGGAGGCGCGAGGGAATGAATTAAGTCTTTTGCGGACAATTGATTTCTTCACTCCATCTCTGTGACATTGCAGCAAATTTTTGGATTCTTCAAGTAAAATGGTTAGTAACTTGGAAGACTTGATGTTTTTGTGAAGAGAAAAAGGATCGTATGTGAACTTTGGCAGTAGATGATGGTTGTACATAAGAAATAATCTAAATGTGTTTGGTATTATGTATGTGAATTATGACTTGGATGGTTGTGATAATGAATTATATGAAAGTTTTATGCAAAGTTTTATATGAATTGTTTCATGTACATGGGAATCACATAAAATAGAGAAAATGCTATAAAAATTCTGTAGACATGTTAATTATGGTTAAGATGATTAGACAGTTTATATATCGCACTCGTCATGTCTAGTCGGACGTGTCATGATACAATTAACACATACTGATGCTTAATCAATGAATAATAGTGAGCTAAAATTTATTATTCCGTATGTAATGATATGTATGGTACGCAAGCATAGAGGTCAAACCATAAAGGAACAATGGTAATAGATCACAAAAATTGGTAAAAAGAGAATGAATGTTTCTGTGTTTTTATAGTATTTTTATTTTTTTTGTTTTTAATATTTTTTTATTTATTATTTATTTATAAATTTTTTTAAAATTTTATAATTTGTATTCCTTTTTATAATTTTATATTTTTATTTTTCTTTTGAATATATAAATAACATGTATATACAAGATATAGAGATAACATGTAATATATAATAGATATATATAATAAAAATATATGTAAAATATATGAAAATCATAAAAATATACTAAGTGCGGTCTTTTTTAAAATTTTAAGGGTTTTAAAAATATATAGGGTAATCTTAATAGTAAGAATAGTAAGTATATATGGGTATATATATTATATGATAGTATATAGATATAAATATAGTTATAAATACTCACAATAAGGACAATAAACTATTTTATTTTTTTATATTTTGATCTACTTTTGTGATTTTTCTTTTAATGTTTGTCGTTTTTTGTATTTTTAATTAAATAAAAGGGCATAATATTAAATAGCTAGATTGTTTTAGAATTGAAAAATATCTCTCAAAAATTGTCAAAACTAATTTTAATATGTAATATATAATAACAAATAGTATAGAAAATGGAAAATGATTTTTTCTGGATTTTTCAAATTTTTTTATAATTTTTATACGGTTTTTAGAGTTGTCAAATTTTTAGAGTTTTTCTTTTGTGTTTTTTATTGATTTTTTGTTGATAATTATAAATTAATATATAATATTTTTTAGAATTATTCAAAAAATCTTTTTTTTGTATTTTTTAATGTAAATAAGGAGTAAATACATTATTTTTGGATTTATAAATATAGAAAAATATTTAAAATAACCTTGTGAAAAATATATGTTATTTAATATGGTATCAGGCACTTAAAATAAATTTCCTATAAAATGTTGGTGCAAAATGGTACATGAATGCAAGAAATACAAGAAATTAAATTCACAATACTAGAAGGGACCTAATCGTAATTAAAACTAACTAAAAATGCATTCCATAACATAAAATAGAAGTATAAGGGCCTCTACATAAAATTCCTCGAAAACTTAGTTCATATAGTGTTGGTAAGTGTATAAATGTAAACTTTAAAATTATTTAAGATATATATGTAATTTTACCAAAAATGGAACTAAAGTACAAATTTTATGGACCAAACAATAACTCAAACCCTCAGGGGGTCCTTGCAAAAACCCACTCCCTCAAGCGCACACGCACGTGAGATGACATGACAAGGGACCTTTCTACAAATAAAATAAGTATGGGGGTTATTCTGCAAATATTACACGATATTTTTTAACTTCAAACTGAACTTCACATACTAAATAGAGAATACAATAAAGCGGGGAGTATACTACAAAATTATCCCTAAAGCATGTGGGAAAACATCTGAGATGTCTTCACTTATCTACGTGGTGTGCACTCAATGATGGATGATGCTTCGATGCTAGAGGGCTAAGATTAGAATTGGGCTGCTGATCAGGCCATCGAGGGTGCTTTGATCCAATGGTTGGGGTTCAATCTTGAGATCCTTCTGGATCAGACGACTACTCCACTCCCGGAAGAACATGGAAGAACATGGCAAATTCTAACCTTCGATCGGCTCCTATTCCCTACTCCGGTGGTTTTTGGCACTACAAAAAGGAAATGGAGCTTCCTGGTAGCTGGCCAGAGCTACTGACGACTTCCAAAGGATCCAGGAAGCACAGAAAGGGTCCTCGGAGGTCGAGGAAGATGTGGTGCTCAAGAAACCTCCAACTTTGACAAAATTACCTCTTTTGAGCCATTTGACCCTTGGAACCTGCAGGGTTAGCAAACAAAAGGTGTTGTCCATGGGTCATTTTGAGGCTGAAATAGATAAGGATGAGGTGTAGCGGCGAGCCTCTGGCGAGTGACTAAGTGGAGTATCGTGATATACTGATTGGCGATCATTCAAAGGGATGAGGGTGCCTGGAGAGTAGATTAAGCCATGGGGAAGATAATGAGGGTGTTCGACGAGTTGGAGAATAGTCGGAGCACCGTGGAACGACGACCGAAGGTGAGCTCCGAGGAACTATGATCTTGGAATTTTACAAAATAAAATGCAAATTTAAGTAAATCTAAATCTTAATCTACGTTAAGGCTACTACTAAGAATAAGAAGGGACATTCAACTATGGCTCTGCCTCCGGGAAGAAGGAGCCAAGTGGAGCTGCGATGGAGATGGCGGACGAGCTTGGATCACTCATTCATGCGCCTCTTCCTCCATGCTAAACTCTCTGGCGAAGAAGCTACCATCACCAGCTATTGAACCAAGGAGAAATCTGGAGATTTCAAGGGCTTTAGTGGGATCAAAATTCAAATGTAGATCGGAGCTAGGTATATTCACATAAGCGTTTTGACTTAGAAAGAATACACGATTCAGAAGGCCATCGATTGATGAATCGATCTGGTGTGAAAGGGATAGGATCGAGGCACAAAAGTGGTGAAGGAATCAATGAAAAAAGAGTGAAAGAATCTGGTGGGAAAATCGAGGAAGTCAATGGGTTTAGTGTCTGACAGAACAGATCTAGGGAGATCAGAGAGTTGACCAAGGTCAACTCAGACCAGTTTCCCATGGGTCTACATCAACTCACTAAACAATAAACTAGAAAATAAATCCCTTATTAATTCAAACTACGAGTAAATGATTTATTAATATTTTTACAAAATGTGAAAATATTTATTATTTTATGTAGTATTTTAATGTGATATTTATTTATTAGTTAAATTATTGTATGTTACTTTTTTACAAATATAATTATATGTACATTTACCTGTATAATATGTATTTTATTTTTATTTTCTATTTTTTATTTTATTATTGTATACACATAATTTATATATTTATAACCTATTCAAATACACATAAATATATTTTTATTGTATTTTTCTAAAGTCATATGTATACTTAAATAAATATGTGTATTTATTATATAGGTATTTGCATGTATAATTCATCTATATATGATAATAAACTTATTTATTTTAATGAATTTTTTATTATTTTATTTTTAATTATGTACATGTACTATAAATAATATTCTCAAAATTATAAAATATAAAATAATGAAAAATATAGAGAATAAATTGATTGTTTCATTCAAGTAAATTGTATAATGAGGGACTAGAAGCTAAATTTTGCATCTTAACTCCAAATTGAATGAAACTACCTTTATTAAATCGATTATTTAATTTTAGGAACCATAAATGTACGCTTAGTGAATTTTGAGTTCATATAGAGAAGATATGCGTCTAGAAGTTTTTATTTTGAGTGTGTAGGGAACATTGTGTGTTAATTTTACATGAAATAAATTTTGTACTTTTTCAATATATTTTTATCTACAACTTTCATGACAAAGTATTAATTTCATATATAAATAATAAAGAATAAAATAGGTCTCAAAATTAATTATTGGGAAATAAAAATTATGGTTTTATTGGTTATTTTTGGCCCTTATCTCCCCCTACTTTAATCCTTATCGATCCAGTCATCATGATGCCCAGGTCTCGGGGTTTTGGGTCATTAAATACCTATAGTATTTCATTTCTTTTTCTTTTATTTTCATTCTTCTTTTATTTTAGCTTTAACTATAGTATTTTGGACAATATTCACAGCATAAATAGTAGATGCTTTTAATGCAAAATAATGATATATGAATGCATTTAACTAGGGTTTAAAGGCCATAATGAACATCACCCCTTATACTTGCCTTTACTAATCCCTAGCAAATACTCATGCCTATAAGAGCAGAAAAGAAAATAAAGAAAAAAGAAAGAACTTGAAACAATTTTTTACTCTTAAACTTGTCTTATTAAAATCAAAGTTTGGAGCTCCGTTAAGATCTTTGGATTATTGATTTGTTCGGAAACACACTAAGGTTAAACGTGACATAACAATCCTTAAGTTCCATAATCCTATTGTCCAATTCTCCTCATCGTCAAGTCAGAGCCATCCTCTCAGTCACATACTCTTGCTTTGAAATTACAGATCCATGTACGTGAATTTTTCAGCTCTTCCTAGACAAATCGTTGAACCATAAAAGAGTATGCTCTCCTGGTATCTCATCCTCTTGGTGATAGGTATTCCCTTCTAAGGTCATGTACCGTTGATCTTTACAATCGATTTGGGGAAGAAGTTAGAAGAATGGTTAAATAACTGGAAATGAACCATTATAGTCTACATTCCCTGGTGAAGCATGGTAAGTGTTATTGAGTCTTCATCAAGAAGCAGGCTTTTTTGAAGCTCGTATTTTTGGTGGAATTTTTGGTGTAGGCATCTTCTTTGATTTTTTTTCTTAACTTTGCATTCTTGTTTATGCCCTGAAAGATATATCATCTTTTGGTCCGTCCTTTTTTTTAGGTCTTGGAAAAGTTACGCCTGCATGCCATTCCTTATCCAAAGCATTGTCTCGGTCCAATCTCTAATCTTTAGATACCATGACTACTAGAAGAAATGGGTTAAAATATAGTTTTTGGCAATCCACAAGAATGATTCCTGAGCCACCCTTGACGAAGTAACCTAGTATCGTCCCGACTTAGACTTCAAGATCTTTCAACTATCCCTCTGTGTTGAACTAAGTATTAAGTGCAAGGTTTTTAGTAAAACCACTATCTCAAGAATCTTACGGATGATATGAAAGGTTCTAGTTAAACACAATGAATAGATTCATGAACATGGTCTCATGGAACTTAAAGAACTACGTCAAGATGACCTAAAGTACCCCAATTTCAGTCCTTAATGGGTTCCTATGAAATTAAGTATATTGAGATCTATACCAACTCCAAATCTTCAAATTTTATTTCAGACTTGTTCAATTATCTCGATCATTTTGAAAAATGCAAATTTTATGTACAATACAAGAGAAAATCTTTTTGTGAAGTCATTTTCTATTTTTAAACTTTTATGGATTTTTGGAAGTTTTACAAATTTTATGCAGTTTTTTTGGAAAGATTTTGCAAATGTTTTTTGAAATTTTAAATTTTGCAAAATGTTAAGGATTTTGAATAAGGATCAGTTAAATAAATATGTAGAACTAATTACACGGGGGTGCATTTGCATTTACAATGGTGATGATGTATTTTACACAGGGAATTTACAAGTTAAATGTCAGTAATTATTTATAGAATTTATATATAAGTTTTATACCATTTTATAAGGATTTTATTTGAGCTATTATTTACATAAGGTTCTTAAAAGATTTGAAAATATTTTTGCAAACATTTTAAAAACTAATTTTTACAAATAATTTGACAAACAATTTTACAAACATTTACAAAAGTTGAAAATAATTTTGCAAATATTTTCAAAACAATATATATAGAAGTTTCAAAAGATTTTTGTAAATATTTCTCAATTTATTTGCAAGTAGATTTTTCAAAAAGTTTATTTATACAAATAAAAGCAATTTTTACAAACAAAATATTTTACAAAAAATTGAAAACATTTTACAAAAATCAAATTTTACACTTTCGAGGATATCACGATATTCGTAAAGGATGTCAAGTCACACATGACGTCTTCCCTATCCGAGGATGAGTAGGGGAAGCGAGCTGCCAAAAAATCAAATTTGGATCTTCCAAGTTGACATTCCGGTAGCTCATCCTTCCAAAAAGCATAAAAATTTATCTCCCTTGCTTAAATATGAATTTTCAAATGCATTAGCTTCTTCTAAAGCCTCGATTTGTAGCCCTAATGCATGGAAAACAGTTACTAGGAAAGAAACCCCTGAGGTAAACATGGCTCCTCGTCTTTTCTCTAGAAAAAGCGCATGGATGATAGGCTCATATCCTCCAACACGGATATGGAACCAAGAATTCCACTGCATTTCATTCTAATGCAGGGGAAAACCGATGATTTCATAAGGCAAAAGGGTATCGGATTGCTTTCCGCCTTATAAGCTTAAAATTCAAGTGCCCTCTAAGAATTGCTCATACTTTTCCATGGCTCCTTCTTGACCTCTCAACGCTCGAGTCCCTAGTCCCTGCAACCAGAGACTAACAGAGCTTGCTGGGCTCAGTAGTGCTGAAGCAAAAAAAAGTTCCCAACTTTCGTACTCAGCGATCCACCACTATAAGAAATTTGATCTAAGGCAACAAATAATTTGAATATTCGCTGCCATATCTTCCGATGTTAAAGATATAACAGCAACTATTATTCGTTGTCAAATCATCTTTTGTACTTGTAATTAGTAATGAATATCATATTCGTTGTTAAATGTCCATGTAATGATGATTTTTTCGTTGAATTATTCGTTAAAATTTACATTAATTGTTGTCAAATTTAGCAACGAGTAGATGAAAACAACAACGAATAATCGTTGTTATATGATTCGTTGCGAGGAATATAACAACTAATAGCATTATTTGTTGCGAATTTAAAGAAGTAAGCAACGAATAATATTCGTTGTTATATATTTAACTACGAAAGATATGTCAACGAATACTAAATTATTCGTTGTCTTAGTTCATTTTTCTTGTAGTGCACTGACCTTTCACTCGATGTAACGGATCGATTGTATACTAAAACAATAGTAAAAATAAAAAAAAATGCCTCAATAAACTCCAACATCAGCGTTCATAAGATAATGAAAAAAATAATATTAATAAGAAAAAGATAATAAATTAGAACACACTTAGTTAGTTATCACTATATTAGCTATTAACTAAATCCATTTATTATTGTTAATTATCTCATTGATGGTGCCCTTCAAATGCATGAAGTTCCTCCAACAATGTCGCCATCTTCACATACACGTGAGCGAAAGGTAGAGTTTTAAAGAGAGAGAAGGAAAGAGGGAGAGAGAGAAAGGCCGTTGCGACATTTTTCGTTGCATCGTTCTTGAATCCGGCAACAACAACCTTCTTCATTGGTATCGAAGTCTTGATCCGGTGAAATCGGAGGAGCAACAACCACTACAACAAAAAGTATCTAAGACGACAATTATATGCCAACGATTAGCAATATTCGTCATTAAACTATAACATGACAACGATTAGAGATATCCGTTGCTATTTTTAAAAAGATAGTGACGATTATCCTAAATCGTCGCCAACTTTCACTACATAAGAAATGGACCACCTAATTTGATCGTCTAAATTCCAGGTGGACCCCCATTACATTTCTCTTCCCTCTCTCCACGTTGCTCTCTTCTCTCTCTACTTGGTCTAAAAATCCCCAACCCTCTATCCACGTTCTCCAATTTCCCCCAAAAATCCTTGATGAGGCTTCCCTCTCCTCTCCTCCATCTCTACCAACGATCCTCTGTGGCGGTTTCTCTCCCCCCTCACCTCCATCGATCCCCATAGGTGAGGTATATACAACCCTCTTTCTCGCACATTTGTCATTTCAAACATTCTCTATCACTTTTAAGGCGGTTAATGGCGATTTAGGGTTTTGGGGAGGGTGAGAAACTATCACCTCGGGTGATCGAGCTGAGAATGTTGTCTGCTCTTCTGTTTTATTCGGGATTCGATCGTTTTCCATTCTCCGCTTTCAACAGGTTTGAATTTCGTTCTCATTTTTTTTACCCAAGTATTTTGTTTTTTAGTTTTTATTGTCATTGTTAGAGGTAGTTTGACCCTAATCCCTAATGTTATTAGTTAATTTTCTTTATTGTGATGAGTAGTACTTCGACGGTGATATGCCTAGGGTTTCGTAGGAAATGATGGTTAACAATCCCTTGGTGAAGTTTTGCCTTTCATTTTATTATTGTTTTTAGTTTTTACCATCAGTTATTTAACTCTACTTCATGGTTTGGTACTGTTAGTTCATATCGTTTCTCATTTTGGTATTACTTCTGCTTATGTTTTTCTTCAATCATATGTCGAGTTTCGTCTGCATATCAAGTTTATGTGAAGTATGCCGTATGTATAAGCTTGATGTTGCTCTCAATTGCGATATGTATGTGTTGTTCATAAATATATATAGTTAAAAATATGACTTGAATCATGCCTTAGGTAATGCATATTTTACTGTTGAAAAAAAAAATTGTGGATGCATTGTGATCAAATCATCTTTAGGTTGTTATTGTATTTCTAAGTTGGCTTGGTGCTTTTATTCCAAGATTTGCATGTTTGCACTAACGAGTGATCTTTGCTTCAATTTTAAAGTATTTTATTTTATATCACTTATTAACATAGGTTAGTCTATTCAAGGACTAAGATGAAACATTGGCTTTAGATTTTACTGTCAGGGAATGCTTGTAGAATGTACTCGATGCAAAATTTAGCTCATTGTAATCTTCTGAGCAGATAAAAAAAACACTCTTGTTATATTTAATAAACCTAGTGACCTCATATATAGAATTAAACAATAATGCATAAGTTAGGATACGGTCTTGTTTCAATACTCCTAGGTATTATGTTGCTAATATTTCCAAGTCCGAACTTAGACAGGAACAAAGAGGAATGCAAGATTACACTATACTGTTAAATGAACAGAACTTGATACGCATAAGACCGGTTAATATTAAAACAAAACCATTAATCACAAATTAAATGACTATGTATAGGATCGTGATAGCTACCTCAATGGCAAACCACAGTTGCAAAATAAAGATGTATCAATTACTATTCTACAGAGAAAAAAATGTGTTAACATTATGCAAGCATTCAAACTATGTAGTAATGATTATAGGAAAACTGTCCATATTCTCTTGCGTTCCTTTGTTTTTAATTAAGTTATATAAATTATATAGTCAAATGTGAGTTCCAATTTAATAGATCCATGTTATCCTTAGAACTTGGAACAGTTCTCATTGCATAACAAATTTCCCAGTTCTTATACAAAATTACAAGCCACACACATTTGAATAGAGTTCTCTGCAAGACTACATCAATCAACTAAAGACATAATAAAATGTAGATAAAATGCAAACAATTAAATCATTATCTACAATAAATTTACCTATCATCCAAAAGCAGAACTTGTACAATTTATTGTCGTAAATCAGATAATTTACATGGAGGGATGTTGTTTCTCTATTTTTGTTTGAACAATACGATGTTATGCTCTAAAGTTTTGCAACTCATTTCTTTGAATGATTTTAACCAGATATCATTGTCTGAATCAACCATAGAAAGGGAGTATATATCGACGGGGAGATTGCAATCTCCAAGTGCATGTTTTTCTTTTTAGTCCTAAATATAGTTTAAAGATGGATATGGGCAAAAATAATAAAGAAGATACAATCCCTTAAGAAATGACTTTAAAAATAAACTTACTAGCAATTTGTTCCCCTATCACGAATAAGTATTTAATAAAAAAAGGTTGTAGTCGTCATCAAATTAAAGAGCTCGAGGGACATGGAGTTTACTACAACATCATCATTAAGATAATGGCATGCTGGATCTTGTGGTTGTAAGTATACAGTTCAAATTTACGATTTTTGTCTTTCCACGAGAACTCTTGATATCTAAGGATTCCAATCTAGAACATGAATTCTACATTTTGGTATAGTGAAACAGATTTTAAAAATAAACCCTTATGCCAAGATAAATCACCTCTAAAATTGGTCATATTACATCTTCACGTGTTACGGAAAAATGAATGGAAAATAGCAGAGTTCCATTTTAGATGCGACATCTTCACTTGAGATGAAATAGTCACAATTAGTGTGAGGATTGTCCTGAAATTATCCCTAAATTTAATGAGCAATAAACTTATCCCCATTTACATCATGCTACAGAGTTTGTTAGTGTTGATCATTATTCTATATTCTACCATATGAATTATACAATCGAATGAAGTACCTATAGGCCAGTAACTATTGTATTATTTTTATGCTAAAATATATACAGTTTATCTTGTTATATACATCTACCTTTTTGGGGAGGAAATAGTAAATGCAAGATTTAAAGTATATTCTTTTCGTTGTTATGTCTGCCATCAGATCATGTAGTGTTTGCTTGTGCATGAACATGTTTAGTCCCCATCTGATCTTACACTTGGTTGTCTTATTTATGAATACGAGTTTTCTAATTCACTTTAATTATGCAGCTTGTAATCTGGGCATGTTGTTATGCATCTGGTGGATCCAGCGTACTAACGAAAAAAATGCATTGCTTTTATTTTGTTAATTATGTACATACCCAGTTTTTCCAGGATTTATCATTTAACATCAGAACTGAAAAAGACATAGTGTCCGTTGAAACTGCCAGGGATGGTGCTGCTTATTATTTGATGCAGTTTTATCTATACAAGTCATGTGAGTGTACAACAAACTCCTCACCTTCTAGTTGTTACCATTTTGTTCAGAATTTGATCTTTCTTCTAGAAAAGTTATAATATATAATACATGGTTTATTTTTGCAACTCAACGTTATATACATGTTATAATATATAACATGCTTTTGATCTCGTGCGTCATATTTAGACAGTACTACATATCCCTCGTTGTATCATACAATCACTATATATTGATTCGTATTTGACATGTACATGTCCTACAAAGTCTCATTGACCATCATGTCCTTTTGGAACAGATTGGATATTAGCAAATATCATATTAACGGATCGTGTTTGTGTGTGTATATCCTTTTGAATCTGAACTTTATATCTCAAATCAATGCGAGCTCATGCACTAGATTCAAATAATCATGTTTTTATATTAGATTGTTGAGCCATTTCATGTGTGTGCTCCAATATTACAAATGATTAGAATAAACTATTACGTGGAATTCTTTGAATGTCTTGTTGCATTAGAGTTCAGTAGCTGAATATTTCTACACTATACCGTTCACTACTACAATACGTTTTTTAAGTGAACAGTCAAGTAGTACTGATATTTAATATTAAGTCAACCAGAATTAATCTGCATTATTAGAGTTATGTTTTGCCATTCTATGCATAAATTTTGAGTTGCATTGGTTAATTTCTTTTTTGGAGTTGGAATTTTCAGCGGAGATGAAAACTGAACTGTAGGTGTTGTAACATTCAACAGAAATTTTATGGATTGGAATTTGATTTTGAGTCAACACCGGTATAAATTATGTGTTGTAACATTAGTTGGGAGCTTCCTTTAAAAAAAAGTCGGGAGCACAAAATGCATGGATCAACACTCGCATGTTATTCTGAATCTACCTGCAGTCAAGGTTTTTTGAGATAATTCATATTTATTTATTTGAATTCAAAGAAACTTTCCCAATTCTTATAAATATCGATCAAATCCTTGTTTGTCTGCATTGAGTTAATATATATTTGTAGTTTATTTCTTACCAAAAGTCTACGAAGTATAGGGGTCAAAGTTAATTCAAAATAATTAAAGCAAGAGTGCTAGTTTCATGAGATTGCAATTTTATTGTTTTTAATATAGGAAGATAGAAAGAAGTTGGAGGAAGATGATGCTTCTCTGAAAGTGCAGGTTTAAAGGCTTGGTGAGCAAATGGAAGAACAAGATATTATAATATGTCAACAAGCTACATTGTTGCAACAACTTGGTCAGTTGTTGGAATTCTATACCCTTATCCATACAGACAAATAAGAATAATTTGAAGAAGTTCAATAATTTTTCAATGTTGTTCACTCCTTTCTTCACATGTAATGATGCTTTTTTGAAGTTTATAATTGCTTATAATTGCTATATTTTTCAAAAAAATGAATGCTAAGTTGAGGAATATATTTCTTTCAAAAAGAAGTTGAGGAATATATTCTATGGTCTCAAGTTCTAATTATTCATTTTACATATGTAGGGCCGTCAATGCGGTAGTGATCCAAGCAGGAATTTGCAAACATCAAATCCAACGTGACCCTCATCGTATTTTATGGTATTAGAAATTCCAACTAATATATATCTTCATTTTTGTTTGAACCTTTTATATTCACTTTTTTTTTATTTTATATTATTGTAGAGTTGAAATTAATCTTGATATGCCATTATAAATGTAATGGATAATAGAAAATAAGGTAAATCTCTCATTATTGAGTTTGATATTGTTAAAAATTAATTTCACTATTGTTTTTCAACTCTTTTCTATTAATCTACTAGGTGATAATTCTTCTGTATGTTTGGGCTTCTTTAGGTAAGTTCTAATGATTTTTTGTTGTCTCTTTAAAATTAGAAAAGTTTTCCATCTTCCTTTTCTTACTCCTTAAGGGTGCATATCTTTTCACTACTTTGACTGCACTGAATATCTATTCCTTATCATCTTAATTTAGCAACATGTGTAAAAATGTAGAAATAAGCTCTTTGTGAAAAATGTAATCTATGTTTATGTACAACAGACCTGAGATTATGCGATCCTTGCACGTATCCTGCATGATTATAGCTTAATGCATAAACTTCTTTTCTTTATTCATGGGTAAGAAATAGAGACCAACAACTACTTGATTCTCCATATATTTGTTTATTTCTGTGTTGGGAAGTCCCATCTCGGCAACTTTCTTGACTTGTCCATCTGAATCTTCTAATTTTAGAATTCAGCTTCTATAGTCTTCTATGAGCAGTGGCTACCAACATTTTGCAGTTCTTATATCCCACCTTTCCTTGACTATGTTCCTCTTCTTTTCAACAGCGGGAAAAATGAGAAATTGAATTGGATTATCAATTTTATTCAAGTATTGAAATCAACTTTTTTCATCAGGATGTTACCATACACTGCCTTAAGCAACTTCCAGTTTGCACTAAAGCTATAACTTCAGCAACTTTTTCCCTTGACCCTGATGAGGTAATCAGCTTAGCCTTCTTGTTCTATAATTCTTTAATCATTTTTCTTACATTTTCTTTGGATGTTCTTATGCTCGTCTCTCCAGCTTTTCCATTTTAAAGATATTTTCAAATCAAAATCTAAGCTAAAAGTAATAGGACTTTTGCTATTGAAGAATGGTTCACTTAAAACATCCTCAGAAAATGAATTCTCATATAAGAATACTCCAAATAGGCTTTATTGTAGATTTTAATGCTCTTTCATTTAGGTGCATCTCTACAGTTTATTTCCAGTATTAGAGTTGGAAGTCTAGATTGGTGTATCTATACTTTGAGTATTTTCTTATGTTTTTATTTTGATGAGAAATACTCACATCTTTCTGCAAATTAATAGGGAGAGTTGAAAGCCTATTTTCTAAGCATTAATAAGTTGATTTAATAGTGGATCTCTTGAGAAAGACTGATCTAGTTAGACACCTTGAAAAATATTAACAATTATAGGATTGCATGCAAGAAGGATATATTGTGTACATTAGATTAACATGCAGGATAGTTATGTATAAATTGATTAGTTTGATATATAATTATATGAATATGCTACTAACTATTTATTCTAATTATCAAGAGAACCTCACTATTGATTTGGTTTTTGAATTTTTACAGGATTGATCGAATAATTTTCCACAATTCATGGGAGATGGCTCTGATTTGCCCCCTAATTATCAAGTAAAAGTCTTCTTTTAGTTAAATAAATTTATTTTTTTAGTCCAATTATATCATCATATTAGTACCCGTTTACTTATGATTTTGAAAATATTATCATGATTTATGCCAATTACTTCTCTTTTCAATGTTGCAGGTTCTTGATTTATCGAAGAACTGTCTACAAAGTATTCCAGCAGATGTGCATTTGAATTTTTCTAAGAAAATAATGTCATGATTGATATTGATAACATTTCAAACTGCGGTATTTTTAACAGTGTTGATGCTCTCGTTCTTCCATTACAATATTTAGTTAACATTTAATTGCCTTTTATCTTTAGGTGATTTCATAATTAGATGTCTTTGCTTGCATATTCATGAAGGATATTAGAATGAAACCTATCATTGATACATGTATATTATTAGTTAATATATAATTATAGTCAATAAATAAATAGTAATATTAATTTTTTTAATGACGACGAAATTATAATTAATTTTAATGACAAATTATTCGTCAGTATTGACATACATAGTGACGACAAAGCGTTGTTATAAATAAAAGAGTTAAATAATAAGCTCAATATAGTGACACAAAAAATAGTTGGCATATCCAAACGGCAACAGTTTTTTCGTTGAAAAATTTGTTCTCATGACGATTTTTATTCGTTGCGATTCTAAATTTTTCAACGGTTAGTAACCGTTGCTAAAAATTTAACAACGGCTTATATAGCAACGATTCTTACAACGAATCATGAATTCGTCACGGGATGGTTTATTGACGTTTTATTCGTCGCCCTCTTAACAAAAAACGTCACTATAGAGCTTAATTGTTGTAGTGAACGTTACCAACCGGTTTGGATAAACAAGATCGAGGTGTCGTTGTCGACGAATTTCTCGTACAAGCAAGATATGTGTCAAACCCTAAGATAATTATGATATATACCGATTCTACGTAAAGTTATACCTTCCATTACATTTACAATGTGCAGAGAAAAGGAATAGTCATCGGATCACCAATGTAAATTGAATAAAATATTCCCGACAAGAATGTGACTTTAACGACACTGATTCTAATAATATTATTCTCAATTGTGAAACAATAACGTTATATGATAAAAATATAATTGTTTTAGATTTAGATAAGGTGTAATGGGTATGGTATATTTGTCTATGGTATAATTGTTGTACGATACTTTCCCAATAATGAAAGTATAACAATATTAAGTTTCCATTATTCTATTAAGAATAAGCAGGATAATTTAGTTGTTCATGTTTAAGTTTCTGATTTATAGAATTAGTAAGATATTTTTTATGTGCACAAAAAAGAAAGTAGTAGTTCAATTATTACTTAACCTAATTAACTCCTACAATGAATAGCTAGGTAGGGTTATTACCAAAAGGTGATATTTCTTAGTCCGGAAACATATATCAGTTAATTTATGTATGTTTGATATACATGTGAGATCATCTTGTAAAGGTTTTATATTTCTTTGACTAAATATTCAAAAAAAAATTGCAACAGGCTTACGTATGTACATCCATATTGATATCCAGATGCAGCTTATATAAAAAGAACGGTATATAACAACTTCTTGATAGGATCATATTAGTTAGCCGTGAGTACCAATATAGTATTTTATAAGTTGTGAAACATCGTAACACTCTTTTAAAGTCAGAATCGACGTACTCTCGACTGCATGGAACACTAAAAAAAGTTATTGTCAAACCTCATAAAAACTAAGTATATGTAGTTAATTTTTATGAAAGGAATCTAATAAAGAGTTTATGCAGAAATATTAGAATGCATTTATTAAAAGTTGAAATTAAGATTTTTGCACCGACCCGAATTAAGGGATCGTGAGGGTCTAAAGGGTCAACGTCATCCGGAGACGTAGGGCTTTAGATAAGTCATCTACCAATTGTAGCTACATGGTCATGATTATGTATTGTTTATGCATCGCATGTGCCGGTGGTAAACCATCAAAGCCATCAAAGTCGTCTAAGAACTAACAATCAAGACAACTCTTAACATGAAAAATGTTAAGTGCATGTGTGCAATTTATGTTAATGCTATGGGCATATATGCAATTATGTTAATGCTATGTGCATATGTGCAATTTATGTCAATGTTATCTGTATATGTGTAATTTATATTAATGTTATGGACATACATGCAAATATGGTAAAACTTAAGGGTATATACGCAAGTATGTATGCGATGCATGTATATGAAAGGAATATACCTCGCATGCATCACTAAGTTAATTAATGATATGTATGATGATTTTTGGCTTGTGTCAAATCAAATATTTTATGCAACATGGCAATGATATAGAATCAAATTTATAAATCTTTATTGTTGGAATAATTACCCTCATCTTATGGATGGAATAGTTATATGTGACTTGTTTTTTTTACGCTGACCGATTAGACCTCAATTCCACACATAGTGAGTGTTAAGCTCATAACATGTATTATTACTCTTTTTCATGATAACGTGAAGATTACATTATTCATGGTTCAAGAGAATTCACCATCTCCAAGAAGTGAAATTGGCATGGGGTTACTTTGGAAGGATGCCTTTATGTCCATTGGAATAGGAAATCATGGAGATGATGTTATTTAGTTATCTATCTTTTATTTTAATTAAGGAACTCTTAGAAATGCGACTTTACTATTATTATGGAATAGTTTTTTTAATATAGTTCTTAACTGCTCTTTTATATTATGATTAATACTATGAGTAACGATCCTAAAATGTCTGCTGAGTTCTCGTTTCCGTATCATTCTCGGACGATGAGATTCGTTACATTCGGACTCAACGAGTTTGCATTTCCATTCGTGGTAAAACTGTTCTCCATTACTACAAGTCCGATGTTTGTGAGGAGGCAAAGAAACTCCGTGAAAATTTCCGTCATTGCCTCGTTGCCAAATTTACAAAAAAAGATTATTTCAAATAGATGGGCTAGAGAGATCTTGGAGGTGGAAGTTTTGGAAGGGGCTTTCGATCAAATGCGGAGGATTTCGAGTTTTCAGCTTGTGGTGCAAACATACTCGGATCGGTTTGGTTACCAAGTTATCCCACGATAACCCGATGTAACCCCATACATTCTTAGATTGAAATTCTATCACAAATCATCGTGATATCACATCACATTCCTTATTCAACCCTCTCAACTCTCATAACTTTACAAACAGCTACTATTCACAAGAGGATACTCACTCCACTCCCTCCCAATAACCAAACGGCCCTCGGAGAAAATCTTCAATGGCCCCCGCTTAGATCTAAGGAATAGATGGCTCTTAGATTTGGTTTTACAAATGGTCCCTACTTTTTGGAGCCAAGCAAGTGAAAGACGTGTCGGCCTGTTGGGTTACAGTGCTCGGTCTGTCGGCATCATCATTATTCCTTGGCTCTCGACGGTATGGTGAAACAATTTGGAAAGTTCCTTGATTTGGAATGTCCGGATTTATCGAAAGACTACGATGATGCTGCAAGAATCAAGCTTTCAATCGACATACCAGACATTAACAATACCTCAAGGGTTGTCGAGGTTATTAGAGTGGACGAGATCTTTGAGGTAACTTCTCATCATTCTGTTACTTTTGGCATTATGATACTCCTTTGGTAGAGTCGATCATGCATTACAATTCTACCGTTTCTTATAAAAAGAAGAAGGAAATCAAGGAAAAGGCTTTTAAAGTGGCTCCGTGCGGATCAGAAGCCAAGGCTAATTGCATAACTCTCGAAGATTAAGTTCAACTTATGCTCTGCAAATGCTTGGGAGAAAGTCAACTTAAGCATCGTCCCATTTCCTATACACCGGGGACATGTCGTGCCTCGCTTGAAGGAGACCAAATCGGAACTTGATCGTGCAAAACTCGCATTGGCGATTGAATGGCTGCAGAGTAAGGGTTAGGTAATAAATCTGTCGTTGTGGGAGGACATCGAGAACTCGCAGGATTTAGGAAACAAAAACAAGGAGGCTTTTCCACAACCTTTAAACCTTGTCGTTGATCTCAATGAAGCCAAACCTTTGGGCAACTGTTCCACTCCAAGAGAGGTCAAGGATAAAGGTAATATTCTAGACCCTCCCTACATTTTGGTTATGATAACTCTATTTCGTCGATGACTTTCTTAAGAACGGCTAATATGCTCCACTTGTTTGAGTTTGGTTTTGATGATTCTGTCGAAAGGAAAAAGTTTATTCAAGGAATCCTATCAGATAGAGAGGGGGTGAAGGATCTAATGCGGGTCACCCCTCTTTGTTGGCTTCCTTAATCTACGAGGTCACATATTTTTGGTCTGTGTTTGGTGGGTTGTTAAAAAATCTTCAAAAAAAGGTTTATTTTTTATTGGGGCTAAGCATTCTATCGTGGAACATCAGGAGAGCCCAAAGCTCCTTGAAATGGGATCGCTTAAGAAATCTAAAAATTGCCTTCGGCTTAAATTTACTCTCCTCACAGAAAACATGCTTCCATTCGATGCCTTGCCATCTCATTCCCAGTGGCTAGGAGGATTTTTCTTGGCACTTGAAGACTTACTAAGATCTGGTGTAGAAATTCAATTCCAGATATCAAAAATGAAATGGCGTGTTTGGAGATGTGCACCATTTCAATGGAAAGAGAATTCTGATCATAGTTGAGGGATTAGGACGGAAAACTTGAGGAGCTTAGAAAAGATGAATTCATGTTATGGAAACAAAGAGCTAAGGTGAGATACATTAAAGAAGGAAACTCGAATACAAAATTCTTAATAATCTTAGCTTATGCTAAGATTGCCAGAAACCAAATCACTTTCCTAAGAAATAGTGAGGGCGAGTTGGTTTCGGAAATCTCGAGCATGACTAAAATTATTATCTCTTTTTGTGAGAATCTTTGTAAGGAATCAAAACCTTGGGAGAAGAGTATTGAGGTGCCAATTGACTTGGTGATTAAATTCGCAGAAGAACACGCTCACGGAGCCCAAAATATGACGAATCCTAATTTTGATGTTAGCCTTTTATGATTGCCTTGATTTTCAAATAGGGGGATCCTTGTGATATTGCAACCTCGTCCCATAAGTCTCATAAATCTTCCGATTCAAATCACCCGACGGTTGTGGCGAATAGATGGGCACCAACCTTATGCATTACGATCCCTCTTTTTGAATTTGTATTCCTCAAAAATCGATCCATGGCAGATGTCTCCATTGTCACTTCCACTATTCTAATTGATTGGAAGTATGTCGGGATCAAATTGTGCTTAAGATTGACTTCCGTAAGGTCTTTGGTACATTGATTTGATCATTTATAATCGAGGGTACTTGGAGCGGCCTCTTACCCTTCTCATTTCATCTCTTGGATCTCATCAATTCTGTAAATAATCAGAGTTTCCTTCAAGGTGAATGCATGGTTGCTCCTTAGGGTACATTCAGACCAATTGGGATGTTCGTCAAGGGGAACATATTTCACCAAATTTATTTATTCATTCGCTAGTGATCATGGATGCAATGCTTCCAAACTTGCAACTAGGGGTTTCTTCAAGGGATATAACAAAAAAATATATGGAAATTAAGGTTACCAATGTCCAATTTTGTCGATAATATTTTGATATCCCTTGAGTACGATGAGAATGAATTTCTAAAAGTTTTATTTACCATAGATATTTTTTAGTTCTTTGTCGGGGCTTAATATTAACAAAGAAAAATCTATGTTATATGATTTGAATCTCTCTTCAGAGGAAAAAAACTATTTTAAAGCTTAATCAAGTTGGAATGAGGGAACCTTTCCTTTTAAATATCTTCACTACAAGAAAAAGCAGATTTTACTACTCCAATTGTAGTAGCAAAAGAGTGGTAAAATAGCTGCAAAATGGTAGCAACACAAGTTTGCTACCACATGTGGTAGCAAATTCTGTAGTCGCGTCGAAATGGTCGCAAACTCTTTGAGACCACACTATGGTAGTAGTTGTAGTCGCAATAATAGTCGCAAGTAGTCATATTATAGTCGCAAAGTAGTGGTTAATTTTCAATAATTTGCGATCATTTAGGCATGACTTTGCGACTACTAAGAGACCACATATACATGAGGGTATAACGACCTTATGGAACTTGTCACAGCTGTTTACTACCATGTTGGCACTAATTTGTTACCACTTTATCCCTATAGTTCTACCATAGTAGTAGCAATGTAGTGTCATAATAGTCGCAAATTCTGATTATAAAAGAAAAAAATAATCCAAACATGGCCCTCCCTAGGATTTTTATCCTGTAAATATTGAACAGTAATATAATACTTTCGATTCTGACTGCTTATACCATCAAAGAAATCATCACAAAGTAGAAACACAATTAACATAGAGACATGCATCCAAAATTATAATGTGCAATAGTTCATGCAGAGCTACATTTGTCATACATATTAAAAATAAAAAAGACAAGACTCGAAGTTTTATAACATCAAATTTAAAAGATAAAATAACTAATACAAAGGTTTCTTTTTCCTCCACTTGGTAAACACACTATCTTTTTTGGCCGTGCCTTTATCCTTTGGATTTTCCTTTCTCTTCTTCATATTCTCCCTATGTTCTGAAATGATAACCCCCTTCCTTTGTGATACCCTGTATGTCGTGACATCGTCCTCGTTCTCCTCATGGTCGTCAACCTCCTCCTCATTTTCTATCTTCTTCATTTTCATCGTCATCCTCTTCCATTTCCTCATGATCAAGTCTTGATTGCATTTTTCTACAAAGTACAAAAGGGATATTTAAATGCTAGAAAAATAATTCATTTATTAAACTACGATCTAAAATTGTATGATAATGAAAATGTTAGCTACATACCTCAAATGGTCAATAGCCTTAACAATCTTGTTGAAAGAGCCTAAGTTTGAATGAATATCATCCACCTTATTCACCAACACACTCACTGTCTGTGTGAGTTGTACAAACTCAGTATTGGATACATCGGATGTCGGCATGTTGCATGTTGAGGGTGTCTCAAAAAAACAAGATGCTCCATCAGAACTAGTAGAGGATGTGAACTTAGGTGGCAAACCACCCAAAGTCTGCCTTCTATTAGGCCCCACTTCACGCTCACTGATGACTTCTTTCCATAAACTATCATTGAAGTCTATTTCTTCATCGGAAATGGAAACACCAAACTTGACTCTATACAGGTACATGTAACGATCCTACAAATTATTTTTTTAGTTTAATATGAAAGAACTAAAAAATATATAAGTGATAAGTAACATACCAACACCGCCTTTGATTCAGGTGTAGCCAAATCCCCTCCACTTGTATGAGTCGCAGTCCACCATTTGATAAATGTTGGAGGACGTTTATCAGCTCCAAGCTATAATGCCAACATAATAGTCGTCAATACAAATTTACAAATGATAATGTAAAATCAAACTTTGTTATTTATACATACCAGTTCATGCCTCACAGTTCCATGGCTCTTCGATCCACTAGTTGATCTAATACTCTGTTTCCCTCTATTTATCTTCCTGCTTTATACCTCTTCTGAAATTTTTCTTGAATGAAAAGGTCACAATAGCGACTCCACCTTGCTGGAGTGCCCCACGATGGCGCGCATAATTTTTCTCTTTCCCAATCTTCCGCACCATCCAGCTTCTTGATTGCAGCTTTTCTTGCCCTTTAAACATTATCCTTTACTCGGTCTGTTGCTAGCTTTAGTAGAGCAAATCGATACATTTCTTTTGTATGACCAGGTGGTAGCGCATATAGGTTCTGCACATCAAGTTTTAGTTACAAATAATTATTTTGAAAATAACCAATAAATAACATCACGTAATGAATCTTACATAAACACCATTTAAGATTCGCTCTTGTTCCTCTGGAGTCATGCAACTCCGTCTATAATCCGAGTAATCCTGCATAGCTCTAAAGGCCTTCGTGAGTGCTCGGGCCACAGCATGCTGATTATCAAGTGTGTACCTGAATTTCAAAATTACTTATTACAAATAAATAAGCATGATAAATAAGCAAGCATATATAGTAATTAAAAGATCTATTTATAAAGTAGATACCCATCTGGTAGAAATTGCAAGTATTTCCAGGATCTTGAGTTGGGGGCGGGACTTGACTTTGAGGAGTGTCATGGGGCTGGGAAGGACCCTGAGTAATGGGTGGACCTGAACCTAATGGAGGAGGTTGAGGAGGAATCTGAGGTTGGCCAGGACTATGATGATGGGTAGATGATTGTGGAGTGGGCTGGCGAGAGCGTGTAACACTTGGAGGTGTTCCTGCCAACGAAATGTAATGTGCATATTGCGAAGGAACTTCTAAGCCAATATCAAGCATATAGGAAACAAGCCTTGCGACATCTTCATTATGCTCACCTATTGTAGAAACAAGCATGTAAGAAATATAATTAGTTTTTTAAAAAATACTACTACAAGAAATCATACCATCAATGTCTGGAGTATGTCGATCTGAAATACGATCATCATCATGATGCGTTCTACTCCCGCTCCCTCTAGAACCTCGTCCACGCATCATACGCATTTCCTGTAAAGATCAACATGTCATGATATGAAAAATTAAGAAAGAGATACTGCAAATAAATAAATTATTAAACTTCAGTTTTAACCAACTTACAATGATATTATGGGTATACTGTTACATTATGTGGTCGCTCAAAGTCTGGAACAAGTACAGTTGACGAGTCATCTATATTCAGTTGGTCATTAGAATCCGTATACATGCGTGACATCTTCTTTAAAACTGTAAAACGATCATCTCTTTTTCGCTTTTTCCCCACTATTGGAACATAACATATCTGATCAACTTGTGAACTAAGGACAAAAGATTCAAATCTTCGAATATATTTTCGGACAATGACATCTACAATATCATATATATGGTCAACAACCAAACCATATTGTGGATCGTACCAGTCACAAGAAAATAAGAAGACCTTATTAGGAGGTGGCATATGATATTCAAGCTCGAGCACCTCCTTAAGAATCCCGTAATAATTCAAACTATCCTCACCATAACATGATCCTTTTACCATAACACCAGAGTTGTATGTAGTTAAGCTTGTAGTTGTATCGACACAATGAAATCTACATCCATTGGCAAAAAAACCACCATACGACATCACAAATGATTGGGACCAAGTGATAGGTCATTGAGCATCTTGTGTTTAGGATCTGCTGGATCAATCAACTTTACACGCTCTTTAAACCAATTTGAGAAATTCTTCCTGAATTCATCCACAACTTCATCTTCAGTAAATGAAGGATTCTCTACCATTAACTTATCCTTGAACTCCCTACAGTTAGAGAAAATCATTTTATGAACTGAAGATCTTAGCATTAAAAATAAATTGAATAAGATGTATACATACTATGCAAATGGTGTTACTTCGTCTGTGTTGTCTAGAACATAAAGCTCAGCAGCTTCTTTCTCTTGGGTGGTCATCATTCGTGATTTTCCTTTTTTAAAGCGCGCCAACAAGCTGAATCAGACGGATGTTCCATATAGTCATCACGTGCATGATCTGCATGCCAAGTCATGTCCCTGGCTGTTTCTTTGCAATAATATAGCCTCTGTAAACGTGGTGCTATAGGAAAATAACGAAGCATCTTCTGTGGAACATTTGATTTCATATTGGATTTGAATCGAGGTTCTCCATAATCTGGACATTCAGTCGCATTCTTATAGTCATCTCCATAATATAAAATATGATGGTTAGGACAAGCATCAATTAACTTGGCTGATAAACCAAGTGTACGCATCATTGTTTTGATCATTTAGTAGGATCTCGGCAAAACATTGTCCTCTGGAAGCATTCTTTTTATGATCTTAATCACGGCATTGAAACTAACGTCAGTCATATTATATTCAGATTTTATAGTCAACAACTTTGTAACAGCTGATAGGAGTGAAAATGTCTTGCAACCTTCCCATAATGAATCCTCTGCCTTCTGTAAGAGTTCAAGAAAGTCTTTAGATTCCTCATGGATTTCTTCTTCATCACAACCCTCCATAGAAGGGTCAAAATTCAAACATGATGCATCCATCACCATCTCAACAAAAGGATTGCTAGAAGTCTGAGAGCTCTCTTTGTAAGTAATACGTGTCTCTCCACGCGCATACCAAGATGTGTAATCATCGACAAAACCCTTCGTGCACAAGTGCCCTGCCTGACGGATCCGAAGATGCCGGTTTTAGGAAGTTGTTTTTATCGTGTCATGCGTTGTAGGCGACAATCGGAAATGATCAAGAAAATACCACAAATAAGTTATTCAATTTTTACTCTCGTGGTTTTATGTTTGTTTTACTTGGTCAAGTCCCAAGGTCGATCACAA
The DNA here is from genome assembly GCA_037367405.1 of Ottelia alismoides. Lineage (NCBI taxonomy): Eukaryota > Viridiplantae > Streptophyta > Magnoliopsida > Alismatales > Hydrocharitaceae > Ottelia > Ottelia alismoides. Next base: position 212,778 of record JAZKJV010002155.1, read on the forward strand.
GGAGGCAAAGGAACAACCTAGAATTAAGTCTATCAAAGTTCGTGTTCGGTTTTCGAGGCGGTCTTTTTTTGGAATTTTTCAATGTATTGGGGGGTGCACATGCAAATTCGGCCTATTCTAGGGACTAATCCAGAAATTTCAATCAAACGATGTCCGAAAAATACGAAACTTGGCCACAATGTAAATGACGATGAAATGAGTGCACTATAATTTTTTTAGAATTTTTAGATGCAATATGATTTTTTTTATGGATTTTTAAATGCAAACAGAATGATTTTCAATATTTAATTATAATAAATATTAAACCTACTTATTTTCAAGAAATAAAATTATCTAAGATCTATCACTAGGTGATGGATTTCAGAAAAATCCTAAACCTCGAAAATGTGGGGTTTAATACCTATTAGAAATTAAATACTAAAAGATGCAAAATGATTTTTACAGGACAAAATATGCATGCAAATGCAAATCTTTTTGGGCACAATGTTAAAAATAATTAATTCTACAAGATGCGATTTTTCGAGAATTTTTAGAGCAACAGTTAATCAACCATGAATTTTAGAGCAAGAGATGGGCAAAATATGCAAATTTCCACAAAACAATTATTTATTAATTAACCATCAATCATGAAATTTCCCATAACATGTCAAAGTGTAGAGAATCAATTAACAAACATCATGCGATTTTTAGATTGATAAAATAATGTAGAGAGAAGGTTCAAATCAAAAAGGGAACACAGGGGTATGTCTGTAAATAAATAAAAATAAAGCAAGCTGCAGTGGAGGCTTTTCTGAAATTACCTATACCCGTAGGGGTATTCTTACAAAATCGCCACTAGGTCACGTGACAAGCACGTGACCTGGTCGGTGGGGGCCTGCGCGCAATATGAGGTTCTTCCAGGGGGTAACTGCAATTGACCCAGCGGGTCACGTGCAGATCACGTGACCCCTGGGGATGAGAAAGGGACGTTCCCCGCGTACGTGCCTCGCACGTGCCGGGGCCTCGGGCTTCGAGCCCGGCGGTGATGGCAGCGACGGTGGTGCGATGTGCGTTGCCTCAGGCGGAGGAGGCTGCGGCTTCTGGCGGAGGGATGGCTGGCTGTCGTCGACGAAGTAGCTGGTGGTGTGGCCGACACACGACCGTGGAGCGGTGGCGATGGTAGCGTGCTGGCGTCGCTGGGCGGAGATGAATCGGTGGCAGGGGCGGCGGAGCAGCTGGAGCCGGTTGATGATGACGCGGAGATGAAGGAGTTGAAGGCGTGATGGAGCCGAGGGCGACGATGGCCGATACACGGCCGTGGGACTTTGATGGCGCATCAGCGGAAGAGTTGGTGAGGGCGGCGTAGTTAATCGTTGGAGGTGGCGAGACGGAGATGGAGGCGGCGCGGTGGCGATGGCGGGGTCGACGAGATGGAGCAGGGGGAGTAGCGGAGGGAGAGATAGAGAGAGAGAGAGTAAACCTGAGGAGGGCTCGACGGTGGTGTAGACCGGAGCTCGGCAGCTGCTCGGGGTGGAGCTGCGGCAAGGTCTGCCGACCTTGGATCACGCCAATGGAGGAGTCTCGCCGGACTGTCACTACCGGGGAGGGTCTCTTGGGGATTGAACGGCGGATGAGTGCTTCGAGGGTGGCGGTGATGTTTAAATAGAGGAAGGAGATGCTCGTCGGATATGGAAGGTGGGGGATTGATCGGGGTTTGACGAAATTGGCGAGGTGCGGTGATTCGAAGAGCCGCCGCAAGGTACGGTTGCGAGATTCGCGGCGATGATGGACGATACGAGGGGAATGGTGGAGGATCGGCGCCGGCGAGATATGCAGGGGTGGCGCGGGATTCGCGGCGCGGTGCGGCGGCGCCGCTCCCAAAGAGGAAAGGAGTTGAGGAGGACGACGCACATGCGCCGTCCGATCGAGTTTGATCGGATGGCGCCCGTCGCGCCACGTGGCGGGCGATGGGGACAAGTGGAGGCGCGTACGAAGCACGTGCCTGGGGAGGCACGTGCGACGCACGTGCATCCCTATTAATTTATTTTTTTATAAAACCGAATATTAATAGTGCCAAAAATAGCTGACACGTGGCGGCACCAGGTGCGGCCACGTGTCAGCACCAGAAAATTCGTGAAATAAATCTTTTGTAAAATTGAAAATAAATAGCAAATGACCTCGGATCAAAAAAGTTTCTTCACAAAAATTGCTCGTCTTGATGGGATCTACAACTTTTATGAAGACATCAAAACAAAATCGATCAAATGTATGAAGTGAATTTTTGGGGTATCCCATTTACATATAATACCTTAATTTTGGGATTTTGTAATTTTTATGTCATTTTTAAGATCAGATAAAAATCCGGAAAAATTACTGTAAAATCAAAGATAAATAAAGACACCTTAATCTAATTTTTTTTGGATTTTTATTAATAGGTTAAATAAGTATATAAAATAATAGGTCAAAAACCGCTAAAATATACAAAAAGAGGCCCAAAACCCAACTTTCACATCTGAGCTCTGATTCACTTGAACTTAGTCTTGTTTTGAAGGTAATTGAAATGTACGTTAGTTTAAAAGTGAGTAGGATTAAAACGGACACTGGATGGGGGAGATATGTGGCTTTTAGTCCGGAAATCCTAAAACTAGGGTTTGGGTTTTTGGTCCACTTATTTGGGTTAGTTATTTTTTTGTATTTTTCCTTTATTCTTGCTAGTGATATGTACACAGTGGAAGAGGTTTTGAGTTATTCGGAGTTAGCATGAATGAGTTAAAAATCAGGGAAGTTAGGCTATTTACAGGTCATTTTGGCTTTGATTTTTGGCTTCTTATTTTGTGCAGATTTTTGTGCTAAAATACACTTCTTATGAAATCAGGCATGAATGCTAATTATGCAGAATAGATGCTAAAATGCTGTTGATTGTAAGGGATTTGAGCTTAATAAATGAGATTTAGAGTGATGAATACGAGATTCATCATCCCCCTATACTTAAAGCATGTTCGTCCCTGAGCATTAAAAAGATATGCCATGAAGTGAAATGAGATTGGGTTCCATACCAAGACCATGAGCTGAGGGTGAAAATGAATCTAAACTCAACCTTTGGATTATTTGTGTGTCGGAACTTCTGTGAGACTTAGAATTTTAAAATCAACAGTCCTCGAGTTCTACAAATCATTGCTTACAGTTTCGGCTCAGAAGTCATCTTAGATCAATCCTCTTCCCAAAGTATACCCTATGAACATTGAATAACCGACTCTTGTGTGTGAAAGGTTTTTAGCTCTTCCCACCCAGAATGCCGGACTACTGCGCAAACCTCCTCTCCAATAACTCATCCTCGGGGAGTCAGGTATTCCCTTCTAAGGTCTGTCGCGCTGTGTTCACAATCGAATTGGGGGGAGAAGTTAGAAGAGTGAGAAAAGAACTGGAGGGTGATTAGTGTAGTTCACCTCTCCTTGTGAAGCTGGCCAGTGTAGCCGAGTCTCCACCAAGATCTGCAGGTTTCTGGAAGCTTGGACCTTTTTGGTCAGATTTTATTTGGTAGTTGCTTCTTTGTATTTGGAATTTTTGGTGGTTCTGCTTGGATCTTGTTTCGCCCCTACGGATATAGCATCTTTTGTTTCCGTACATTTTTTGGGGTCTTAGAAAAAATTGTGCCCAGCCGTCCATCCCTTTTCCGAAGCTTTATTTCAACCCGTACTCCGGTCTTTAGATTTCCACGCTTCCAGAAAAGAAACTCACACAGTCTTCCGACATATGTTTGAGTTGAGCTAAGTGCATAGTGCGAGAGTACAAATTAATTCCTTATTCCAGAGTTGTACCCAGAATGAAGAGACCAGGTTAGACACTAAGAGTCAAACTCTGTGCATTGTTATGTGGAACTCAAAGAATTAAGTCACAGACCTGAAGACTCTAAAATCCTATTTCTCGGTGAAGTTCCTCTGAAAATTAGGTTGATTAAGGTTAAGTCCAGATTACTCTCGGTTTCGGCTCATAACTCGGTTCAGAACCCAATGACTTTTCACATATGTAAATGAATGTAATGCTGGATGAAGTGCATGTGTGTGGAATGCAAACATACAATTTTTTTTTATGATGATTTTTTTTATATGCAAAAATGAATAAGAAGCCATTTTATTTTTTATTTTTTATTTTTTTTCAAAAATTTTGGGCAAAGTCAGTGTTAGTAGCAAAACCTTTTTTTTAATACCCATCCCGTAAATACATATAGACTTATGCGCAAGTACGAGGTATGGCAAAAATATATACATAGTATATATACAGACCCCCCTATACTTAGCGAGTGTTGTGTCCTCAGAGCACAAGAAGCGTAATGAAGACATAACTCGGGCTAAGCGTAAGAGAGAAAATTTATTCAATGGTTCGCCCCCCTATACTTAGACTGTGAATAGTCTAAGTATAGAAGAAGAGCGCAAGAAGAAGCGGACGGGATATGTAACTGAGGAGAGTATAAACAGATGGGTGGCGGTTCCCCCTATACTTAGGCTCTGGCAGCCTAAGTATAAAAGAAAGGTGGAGATGGAGTGATTGAGAGATCGGAATGTGATGAGGGAAATGGTATATACAAATGGTATCGGTCCGCCCCTATACTTAGGCCTTGGCCTAAGTAGAGGAAGAAGTTGTACAAGGGGATCGATGTGGTCGGGAGGGAGGGTGGGTCTGATCTGATATATCGTCAACGTCCTTGCTCTGTGTGAAATAGATGACCTCAACTTGCACTGTATGTTCTTTGGATGATTCTATATATGGCTTCAGTAATTGTCCATTCACTGAGAAAGGTTGTGCATCATCTTTGAGTTCTGCAATGTCCACACTTCCATTGGTATGCACATCGATGACAACATAGGTACCCGTCCATTTCGATTTCAGTTTCCCATGAAAAATCTTTAATCGAGCATTAAACAACCATACTTTCTGCCCAGGGACAAAGGTTTTGTCTCGAATATGTCTATCATGCCATTTCTTGACCTTGTCCTTATAAATCACACTGTTGTCATATGCTCGGTTTCGGATTTCAATTAGCTCATTCAGATTTAGGTTTCGACATAATTTCCCAAGGTGACAACTCCAGTTCAACTTTTTGATTGCCCATTCAGATTTGTGAATCAGTTCTGCAGGAAGATGGCATGGTTTGCCATAGATCATCCTAAAAGGTGAAGTGCCGAGTGGTGTTTTATAAGCTGTCCTATAGGCCCAAAGAACTTGATCCAACAGTTTTGACCAATCCTTCCTATCTGGACGAACCAACTTTTGAAGTATACTCTTCACTTCTCTATTAGAAACTTCTGCCATGCCATTAGATTGTGGATGATAAGGGTTGGCTATTCTATTTTCAAATTTGTACTCCTTAGCCAAAGATCTCATTTCCCTATTCACAAAGTGGCTACCTCCATCAGAAACCAAGACTTTTGGTATCCCGAACCTTGCAATGATATTATCCTTGATAAACTTACAAACGGTTTTGCTGTCTGCGGTTCGGGTTGGAATAACCTCTACCCATCTAGACAAATAATCAACCGCTAACAAGATGTACTCAAATCCATTGCTATTGGGAAAGGGACCCATAAAATCAATCCCCCATGCATCAAAAACATCACAGAAAATCATTGGTTGCATGGGCATTTCGTCTCTATAACCAACGGTCCCTCCCATCCTTTGACAAATCGGGTAAGACCGTACAAAATCATTAGCATCACGAAATAAGGTCTGCCAGTAAATCCACATTGGAGTACCTTGTGTGCGGTTCTCTTTCCCGAATGGTGCCCTCTAGCCTCGAGAGTGTGACAATGTGTGAGGACACTCTGGTATTCTTCCTGAGGAATACATCTTCTCTAGACACAATCCGCTCCTTCATAAAAAAGGAAAGAATCGTCCCAATGGTATTTTCTAGAATCTGACTTCATTTTATCAATCATTCTCTTGGTCCAACCAAAGGGAACCTTCTTGGAGACAAGATAGTTCACGATGTTGGAATACCATGGGGTTGAATCAATAACGCAAACAGATTCGTCTGGAAAAGTCTCCTTAATAGGTCCAGTATCAGGATAATCATTTTTCTCAATTCGGGAAAGGTGATCAGCAACAACATTCTTTATTCCAGGTATATCTTTGATCTCCAAATTAAATTCCTGGATTAACAAGATCCACCTCAAAAGTCGTGCCTTGGCATCTTTCTTATCCATGAGGTATCTAATTGTCGTATGATCCGTGAAAATTGTCACCTTGGAGCCCAATATATATGATCTGAATTTTTCAAGGGCCCAAACAACCGCGAGCATTTCCTTTTCAGTTACTGTATAATTTTTCTGTGCAGGATCCAATACTTTGCTCGCGTAGTGAATCGCATAAGGGATTCCGTCCCGTCTTTGTCCAAGCACAGCTCCGACCGGAAAATTCGATGCATCAGTCATGATCTCAAAGGGAAGAGACCAGTCAGGAGCTTGTAATTTCGACGATTCACATATTTTCTTTTTCAGGAGCTCGAAGGCCTCAAGACACTTGTTATTTACAATAAACTCGGTGTCTTTTCTTAAGAGCTCAGTCAGTGGGCGGACGATCTTTGAAAAATCAGGGATAAACCTTCGATAAAATCCAACATGCCCTAGAAAAGACCGTACTGACTTGACGTTGGTTGATGGCTCAAGTTTCTTGATCACATCCACCTTCGCAGGGTCGACCTCCATACCCTTTTTGGAGATGACATGCCCTAACACGATACCCTCAGTCACCATAAAGTGACTCTTCTCCCAGGAGAGTACCAAATTAACTTCTTTACATCTTTTAAGGACTCGGTCCAAGTGCGCTAAACATGTATCAAATGAATCACCATGGACCGAGAAGTCATCCACGAACACTTCCAGGAAATCACCCACCATTTTGGCAAATACGACAATCATGCACCGCTGAAATGTGCCTGGGGCATTACAAAGCCCAAATGGCATGCGCTTGAAAGCGTAGGTACCGAAGGGACATGTAAATGTGGTTTTTTCCTGATCCTCGGGAGCAATAGCTACCTGATTGTAGCCAGAGTACCCATCAAGAAAACAGAAGAATGCATTCCCTGCAAGTCTCTCCAAGATTTGATCAATAAATGGCAGTGGAAAGTAATCTTTCTTGGTCGCAGCATTCAGGCGCCTGTAATCGACACAGACACGCCACGACGTGGGTATTCGGATCGCGATCTCAACCCCCTCCTCGTTGGTGACCATCTGGATTCCCGACTTCTTCGGGACGACATGAAGGGGGGCCACCCACTTGGAGTCAGAAATGGGGTATATGATACCTGCTTTGCACCATTTCTCTATCTCTTTCTTAACCACTTCCCGAAGATTAGGGTTTAATCTTCTCTGAAATTCAGGGAAGGCCTTGCATTATCCTCAACATAAATTTGGTGCGAGCAGAGAGCAGGGTTGATTCCGACGAGATCCGACACAGTCCAACCGATGGCTTTTCGATTTCGCTCAAGGACTTCTAGTAGTCTGGATTCTTGGTCTAAGGTTAATGATGAGCTAATGATCACAGGGAATTTATCTTTGGGTCCATTGAGAAATGCATACTTCAGGGTGGGAGGGAGGGGTTTTAGCTCTGACAAATATGAATCATCAATCAAATCTGGCTGAAGGTCTTTTAAGTCTGGCTCAGTGATTGTTGGTGGGTGATCATTCTGTGATATGCTAGCCACTGATCTTGAAAGAAAGTGAGTCGGATCGCAAAAGTAGTGTGGTAATTCAGCCAAAGCCGCGTCCGACTCGTCATTGATTTTTTTCGAAGAGGATGAGATGGACCATTCCGAAAGGAGTTTTGTGTCATCATACAGGTGTTCAGATAGATTACACACTGTATGGCGCATTGTTTCTTTTTCTGACGAGATGGTATCCATGTGAAGATCTGGCAGTTGGTCCCAAGGTCCGGTAGTGCTGATTATATTACACTCAGAGGTTTCGGCATCCTCAGTGGTGGATTCAGAATCGGGTCTTTGCCATTTTGTTTGTCTCATTTCCAGATCCACTTCTCCGTCTAGGGAGCGGAATTTCATCATTCCAGTGCCGTAATCGAATACAGCCTTGGCGGTTCTTAAGAATGGTCTTCCCAAAATGATTTGCGACTCTTTCCAATGGTTCGGGGTCTCCATGTCAAGGACAGTGAAGTCCACTTTGTATTCCGTACCCTCAACCATAATGATAACATTTTTTACTTCTCCCTTAGGTCTTTTAGTAGATTTGTCCGCGAATTGGAGTAAAGATAATGATTTCTGAAGAGGACCTAACTCCAATCGGTAATATAAGGCTAAGGGAAGAAGATTGATGGAAGAACCATTGTCGAGAAGTGTGCGTGCGAATGCGATACCGCCAATACAGCTTTCCACATAATGAGCACCCAGATCTCTTTTCTTCCTTGGTAAATGTTGGTTTCTCATGCATTTGGTAGTGGCCACTGTCAGAACATGAGTCTCCACAAATTGGTTTGTTTTCTTTGTGCGGGTCCGGGTAGGAGTACATTTCATTTTCAAATATTTCTGAAATGCAGGGTTACTGGCCACATATTGATCAAAGGGCACCTTTACTGTGATGTTTTGTTGACAAAACTTTTCCATCACTGGGTCACTCTGGATAGCTTTCTTTTGTCTTCCTTTCTTAAGAGCATGGGGAAAAGGAATGGAAGCATTTGAGACAGGAGAAAGAAATCCAGAATCATAAATAAGAGCATCTTTATTGAATTTGGAGTTCTTATTACAATCATAATGTTCTGAATTATCATCATGTTGCTGAAATAGTGACAAAGGTATTTTCGCAGCAACTAGAGGTTCAAGGTCTTCTGTAGTCTCCATAGATGCTTTTCTCTTCCTTTGGGCAGAAATCCTCGGGCGTCCTTCGTCTTCATCCTCAGAAGCATCCTCCGGTTGATCTTCTGAGTCATGATGGTCAGCTTCCATTGCCCGGTTAGGTACGACCACGGTCCTTCCGCTCCTGAGGGACATGGCATTGATATTGTTAAACGAAAGGGTCTCGTGTTCAGATGTGGAAAAGTCTGAGTAATATACATGATTGTTGTGTTGAGATGATTGAGATTTGTTCAAGCTATTGGGGTTAGCTTGAACTTGAGCGGGAATGGCTGTGACAGGGGCTGTCTGTTCTTCCTTCCAACGGGATAGACGATTAACATCCACCCGTAGGTCGTACAGTTCATTCCAGAAGCTGCGAATTTCCTCCAGCATTTGTCTTTGGATATCAATCGGGTCTTCTGGAGGTTTGGATGATCGAGATGCTTGATTTGGAGCTTGATATTGTTGACGATGTTGTTGAGGTTGGTTCTGACGGTCGTGTGGCTGCTGCTGCCTTGAGGGCTGATTGTGTTGTGGAGCGGCATTGTAGGAGTTGGGTGGACGCTGATATTGCTGACGGTCCCCCAGATTACCCTGTCAGGTATTATCCTGAGTGTACCAGATGCCGTTTATCTCGAAAGTCAGAGGCGGGGCTTCTATGACTGCCTCAGCTGGAGGAAGTGACTGCTGGGAAGGTTGGACGTAGGATTGGTCCTGAGTCCATGGTTGCGGTTGTCCAGAGCCTGGCTGCTCTTGGACATGATGCACATGATAAATTGGGACCGTAGGAGCAGTAGGCATCCCTATCTTGGACACCTTCTCAGTGAGTTCCTCCATTTGTTTTGGAAATTGAGAGAGTCGGTTGTCGATGTCGTTCACCCTTTTATTAATGTGATCCACAACTGTTAATTTGTCTGTGATGATGTTCATGTTGGGCAGCAAGTCCTCTACTATTTCTGCGACCGTTTGTTTCCCTCCTTTGGCTTGATAGTTGTTCAGTGAATCAGTGTAAGATCTACTAGCAATTTGTGAACGGCTAGTCTCCGCCATTTGCTCCAGTATTTTCCAGACGGTATCAGCTCCTCGGGATGTGTAGTTTCCTCCACAGGCAGCGCTGACTAGACCCTGAGTCCCGTGGTTAAGGCCAGAATAGAGGGATTGGACCAGGATGTTATTATCTAGGTCATGGCAGGGACATTTTTGCAGCAGATCTTTGAATCTATCCCATGCATCACAAAGTGGTTCATTTGGCATCTGAGAGAAGCTAGTGATGCGAGTCCTCATTTGATTGGTTCGAATCAAGGGGTAGAATTTTTTCAAGAATAGGTTCTTGAACCTATCATAGGTGGTCACCGTCACTCCCAAATTTTTCACCCAGTAATCTGCCTTACCCTTCAAGGCGAAAGGTAATGCAGTGAGACGGATATAGTTTTGGCTGACTTGTGGGTGCCTCTGATTAGAACAGACTAGCTTCAAATCACGCAGGAATTCATAGGGTTCTTCATTCGAATTACCATGAAATTGTGGTAATTGATTTATAAAGTGTGGCTTCAGTTCATGGTGAACCTCAGGTTGAGGTGGCTGTAAGTAATTTATGACCCTATATTGCCCGGGATTATATGCAGCCTCCATTGGTGGTTCTTCCTCTGCATTCATTCTTTCCAATTGTGCCCTCATCAAATTTTGCTGCTGCTCATATGCAGCAAGTCTTGCGAGAATCATTTGCATCGGATCTTCATTTTGGTCATCTTCAGGATTGGTCTTCTTTGGAGGCATTTTTTGTGAAAGCTTCTTTTCACCTTCAGATTGTGAAAAATAGGAGTCAATAGTTTGAAGAGGATTATAAGATGAAAATTCTAAGGGAAGGTGTTCCCGAACCCAAGGTGGTTCTGAGTAAGAGTTGCTCAGAGGATTTAAGATTGGAAAGTTTGTGGTAGTCAGAAAAGGGTTTGCTGAGTCCGAACAGAAATTACCACAATTTTCCATTCTCGAATTGATCAGATCAAACACAATACAAAATTCTTTTTCACCAACTCACACAGTGAAGGTCGTAAGGGTTCGACCAATTTTCTTGTCAATTTTAAATGGTGAAAAGACAATCTTGTTAGCGAGATGAAATTTAGGGTTTTGGGCTCTAGCCTTAAGTGTCGTCTCTCGCTCACTGAGAAAAATAGCACATCCAAGGTCGGGGTTACTCTCCCGCAAAAATTCTTGATTTTATGGGTTGTTTGAGATCAGATATATTTATCAGTCCCGATTTTAATGAGGTGATCACTGAAAATTTAGATGAGCACAAATATACGTCTACCGTCCAGTCCCAATTTCCTTTAAAGTTATGTTATAAAAGAAGAGAGAGGAGTTCGGGAAAAGCCGATGCACGCGGAAAACTATGATGAATGCTCAGTTAGAAGACTTACAGTGAATCCTCGCAATCTCCATGTGGGATGCTAGACAGAATTTAAAAATTATTCTATATGATGTGTAAGTCGATAGAGAAACCGCACCTAAGCAGAAAGTTCTATTAGCGGGAAGAATTGATTTAAATTTGGCTAAGTTGAACGATCTATGTGCGTCTCAATTAAAGTGCAGTGTGGCCTAAGAACCTACGAGCACAAGCAAAAATATAAATGCTCTAAGAGCCGTATGTGCAAGTCTATCCTAATCGCCACTCAAGTCGGGCCCCACCCTCACCGGAGAGAGAAACAGGCTACGGCACACCACAGAATAAAGTCAGAGGTCTTTTTACACACGCGAGAGTCCAAACGGACACCGCTGTAAAATTACAAAAATTTAAAAATTGCAGGAATTAAAAACCTAGACTCTACGCTCTCTCATGACTCGACTTGATCTTAAATTAATTGCGTTTTATGTAAAAGTTGGTGAAGTTGCGTCGGTTATTGAAAAACCGCTCCACGTACAAGGTACCTCGCAAGAAAAATAAGAGAGAAAATGTAAGAGAGTGACTCAAAAATATGTGAAAAATAAAGGCTGAAAATAAATTGCAGGAAAATGAAATTTACAATGAAAAATTCGGGGGTCAGACTACTCGAATGCGGAAAAACCGAATGAAAAATTTTTAAACAAAAATCTAAGCCGTTTGCCTCCCCGACAACGGCGCCATCTGACGGATCCGAAGATGCCGATTTTAAGAAGTTGTTTTTATCGTGTCGTGCGTTGTAGGCGGCAATCGGAAACGATCAAGAAAATACCACAAATAAGTTATTCAATTTTTACTCTCGTGGTTTTATGTTTGTTTTACTTAGGCAAGTCCCAAGGTCGATCACAAGGAGGCAAAGGAACAACCTAGAATTAAGTCTATCAAAGTTCGTGTTCGGTTTTCGAGGCAGTCTTTTTTTGGAATTTTTCAATGTATTAGGGGGTGCACATGCAAATTCGGCCTATTCTAGGGACTAATCCGGAAATTTCAATCAAACGATGTCCGAAAAATACGAAACTTGGCCACAATGTAAATGACGATGAAATGAGTGCACTGTAATTTTTTTGGAATTTTTAGATGCATATTAATTTTTTTTATGGATTTTTAAATGCAAACAGAATGATTTTCAATATTTAATTATAATAAATATTAAACCTACTTTTTTTCAAGAAATAAAATTATCTAAGATCTATCACTAGGTGATGGATTTCAGAAAAATCCTAAACCTCGAAAATGTGGGGTTTATTACCTATTAGAAATTAAATACTAAAAGATGCAAAATGATTTTTACCGGACAAAATATGCATGCAAATGCAAATCCTTTTGGGCACAATGTTAAAAATAATTAATTCTACAAGATGTGATTTTTCAAGAATTTTTAGAGCAACAGTTAATCAACCATGAATTTTAGAGCAAGAGATGGGCAAAATATGCAAATTTCCACAAAACAATTATTTATTAATTAACCATCAATCATGAAATTTCCCATAACATGTCAAAGTGTAGAGAATCAATTAACAAACATCATGCGATTTTTAGATTGATAAAATAATGTAGAGAGAAGGTTTAAATCAAAAAGGGAACACAGGGGTATGTCTGTAAATAAATAAAAATAAAGCAAACTGCAGTGGGGGCTTTTTTGAAATTACCTATACCCGTAGGGGTATTCTTGCAAAATCGCCACTAGGTCACGTGACAAGCACGTGACCTGGTTGGTGGGGGCCTGCGCGCAATATGAGGTTCTTCCAGGGGGGTAACTGCAATTGACCCAGTGGGTCACGGGCAGATCACGTGACCCCTGGGGATGAGAAAGGGACGTTCCCCGCGCACGTGCCTCGCACGTGCCGGGGCCTCGGGCTTCGAGCCCGGCGGTGATGGCAGCGGCGGTGGTGCGATGTGCGTTGCCTCAGGCGGAGGAGGCTGCGGCTTCTGGCGGAGGGATGGCTGGCTGTCGTCGACGAAGTAGCTGGTGGTGTGGCCGACACATGGCCGTGGCGCGGTGGCGATGGTAGCGTACTGGCGTCGCTGGGCGGAGATGAATCGGTGGCAGGGGCGGCGGAGCAGCTGGAGCCGGTTGATGATGACGCGGAGATGAAGGAGTTGAAGGCGTGATGGAGCCGAGGGCGACGATGGCCGACACACGGCCGTGGGACGTTGATGGCGTAGCAGCGGAAGAGTTGGTGAGGGCGGCGTAGTTAATCGTCGGAGGTGGCGAGAAGGAGATGGAGGCGGCGCGGTGGCGATGGCGGGGTCGACGAGATGGAGCAGGGGGAGTAGCGGAGGGAGAGATAGAGATAGAGAGAGAGAGTAAACCTGAGGAGGGCTCGACGGTGGTGTAGACCGGAGCTCGGCAGCTGCTCGGGGCGGAGCTGCGGCAAGGTCTGCCGACCTTGGATCACGCCAATGGAGGAGTCTCGCCGGACTGTCACTACCGGGGAGGGTCTCTTGGGGATTGAACGACGGATGAGTGCTTCGAGGGCGGCGGTGATGTTTAAATAGAGGAAGGAGATGCTCATCGGATATGGAAGGTGGGGGTTTGATCGGGGTTTGACGAAATTGGCGAGGTGCGGTGATTCGAAGAGTTGCCGCGAGGTACGGTTGCGAGATTCGCGGCGATGATGGACGATACGAGGGGAATGGTGGAGGATTGGCGCCGGCGAGATATGCGGGGGTGGCGCGGGATTCGCGGCACGGGGCGGCGACGCCGCTCCCAAAGAGGAAAGGAGTTGAGGAGGACGACGCACAGGCGCCGTCCGATCGAGTTTGATCGGATGGCGCCCGTCGCGCCACGGGGCGGGCGATGGAGACAAGTGGAGGTGCGTGCAAAGCACGTGCCTGGGGAGGCACGTGCGACACACGTGCATCCCTATTAATTATTTTTTTTATAAAACCGAATATTAATAGTGCCAAAAATGGCTGACACGTGGCGGCACCAGGTGCGGCCACGTGTCAGCACCAGAAAATTCGTGAAATAAATCTTTTGTAAAATCAAAAATAAATAGCAAATGACCTTGGATCAAAAAAGTTTCTTCACAAAAATTGCTCGTCTCGATGAGATCTATAACTTTCATGAAGACATCAAAACCAAAATCGATCAAATGTATGAAGTGAATTTTTGGGGTATCACATATACATAGAATACCTTAATTTTGGGATTTTGTAATTTTTATGTCATTTTAAAATCAGATAAAAATCCGGAAAAATTACTGTAAAATTAAAGATAAATAAAGACACCTTAATCTTTTTTGGATTTTTATTAATAGGTTAAATAAGTATATAAAATAATAGGTCAAAAGCCGCTAAAATATACAAAAAGAGGCCCAAAACCCAACTTTCACATCTGAGCTCTGATTCACTTGAACTTAGTCTTGTTTTGAAGGTAATTGAATGTACGTTAGTTTAAAAGTGAGTAGGATTAAAACGGACACTGGATGGGGGAGATACGTGGCTTTTAGTCCGGAAATCCTAAAACTAGGGTTTGGATTTTTGGTCCACTTATTTGGGTTAGTTATTTTTTTGTATTTTTCCTTTATTCTTGCTAGTGATATGTACACAGTGGAAGAGGTTTTGAGTTATTCGGAGTTAGCATGAATGAGTTAAAAATCAGGGAAGTTAGGCTATTTACAGGTCATTTTGGCTTTGATTTTTGGCTTCTTATTTTGTGCAGATTTTTGTGCTAAAATGCACTTCTTATGAATATGGCATGAATGCTAATTATGTAGAATAGATGCTAAAATGCTGTTGATTTTAAGGGATTTGAGCTTAATAGATGAGATTTAGAGTGATGAATACGAGATTCATCACTGCCACAATGTCTCTAGGTTGTTTCTTCATCAATTTGCATTGCATACACGGACAAATTATCTTCCCATCTACATCGACTATTCCATCTCCTTGGGCTTATGCAAAATTAAGAAAGCCTTCTACACCTAGGAGAAATGGCATGCAAATAGATCCATTCTCTAAGCGATTGTACATCCAATCCCTTGCCGCATCCATTGTTCTACCTACAATGCATCCATAATAGATAATGAGACACGTGGTTTGATAAAACAAAAAATTTTCCTCTATTCGAGAACATACTCACATCTAAATCAATATGCTTCCTAAATTAGGTATGCAATATAATCGCATTCAGTTCATCCCATCAAGAATGACGATTTGATGAACCAACATTAGCAATATTGTGTATACAACATTGTGATATTGATGACCTTATTTGCGGTCATTGTTATATTATTTCTGCACAGGCCAACTATGTATTTGTTGTCCAGATCATATACTTTATAGGACTACAAAGTATACATACTTAATAAGTCACAAAGTTTGATATAATGAAAACTTATCCTCTAAGCATGAAAAGTCAACTTCTCTTTTATAGTTCATTCTTTTCAAAATCATATGGAAACGGGTTTCTGGTCACAAAGTTAATGGTAAGGAAAGCACAAGAGCTTGCCACAGCTACTGATGATGACTACCAATCCTCATTGATATCAAACTGCCACTAAATCACTCTTCAAACTTATCCATGGTAATGAATATCAACTACTTCTAATCCGTGCATGATTAGTCGTATGTGGGCCGAAATAGAGTAATTCCACACAAGGACGTATATGTAATATTACAATGTTGTATAATATCAGATGTTGATAGAAACATGTAAGAAATTGCGTATTGATGAAATTATAAAGCAAAGTTTTTGGATGAGATTAGGATGGAAGGCAACATGAACTCTTAGTCCTCCCACCATCTTGTTTTGGGCAATATCATGACACAAGTTTTGTATGATTGTTCCCAACATCTTGCAATTATTATATCAACCTCTCAACCTAATCTCATCATTGTGTAATATCTTAGTCCTCCCAACCTCCACGTAAGCTCATGATTCCACCTGAACCCTAGTATATTCTTCCAATTATTATATAAACTACTACAACATGTCTAGAATACCTTAAGTCACATCATTGGAATTTTGCTTACCCTTAGTCACCATATCATTAGAATACCCTTAGACTACAACTTGTATATCTTGAGTAAAGGAAGAACTGACTCAGGAAGAGAGTCATCCTAAGATTATGAAGACATATGGGACATGGTGGATAGATAAAGGCTCAAAAGTTCGAGTTAATGAATTTTCTAAAAGTTGTCCTTTTTTTATTTCAAAAGAAGCAAAAAAGGTGGAAAATCAAAGACCAAATTGAAAACTATGGTACAAACAATGAAAAGTTAGGTTTGTTTAGAATCTTTTCGATGTTATGTTATTTCACCAAGTTGTCAATCCATTAATTTATATTGTCGTGGCTAGGCGCTAGTGTGACTTCCCGTTCTTCTTGAGGGACCGAAATATTGTTATTGGTACAGTCAACGATTTTGGGGTAATGGCTTATACTGAGTAATTTTTGACGGGAAGGTGTTGTCTTTTCTCGAAATTATGTTTATAACCTTTTTTTTGCTTGCTTCCTCTGGGCATGAAATGCAAGAAATTGAGGCAATTCTTTTATATGTCTATTGGTTTTCAATGGATTTCTTAGGTGTCAACATCTTCTTATCTTCTATTTTTAGGAGATTGTTGTGCAGATTCGATTCGAACAAAGAAAGTAGTCTTTAACATGGTGTTTATCTTTTTCTCGATTAGCCAATGCAACTTATTCCTTGTTTCTGATGTTGAACACCTAGACTCATCTATTTGTTTCTCATGTTTGAGTAACCGCAAAATCACTCTTGATTCTCCTCGAAACGTTGTCTTTGAGCTAAGGGAAGAATGGGAAGGAGAAATAACAAAGGGAAGATGCCAACGGACTACCCACTTCTTTTCCTATTAT
The DNA here is from genome assembly GCA_037367405.1 of Ottelia alismoides. Lineage (NCBI taxonomy): Eukaryota > Viridiplantae > Streptophyta > Magnoliopsida > Alismatales > Hydrocharitaceae > Ottelia > Ottelia alismoides. The sequence goes on from JAZKJV010002155.1 coordinate 229,855, forward strand.
ACATATTTTCTAACACAACATTTAAACTTATGATACACCTGTCAAATACAAAACTGCAGGAAGACAATAACTAAATGAATGGTTAATGATAAACATGCAAATAAACAACATATACATGCAAAACTTAGTTTTTGTGAAACGTGAGTTATGATTTCCTTTTCTTCTCAAGTGGAACAGCAATAGCTCCATCTCTTTCAGCCAAAAGTTTCAAATAGGTTTTCTGTCGTAGCATTCTGACTAAAAACTCACATTTGCAATCATTTTTGACACACACAGGCCTTATGGTTGTATCCTTATTGCATCTTTTGATTGTTTATTGCAGATCTAAATCTTGAAACTAGTTCTTTGACTCAAAAAATATCAAATGTGATATCACAGCTAATGTATCAAAGCATAAAGTCGTTACTGTAAAGTTGCAACTAACCCATAGCCTAAGTGATAAACTCATCATTTTGTTTTCTTCACATCTTCCCTTCTAATTATTTTCTGTTTTTTGTTGAACAAAAACATACCAGCAGATAAGTAACATCTTTAAAAATTATATTTTTTTTAAACATGATAGCAGAACCATGATAGCAGAACTACGGATATGGACTTCTATCTTTTGAACGATTGATATCCTATGTATAGGACAACGAAATGTATCTTTAATAACAAATATCTACACACAATGTGCAGTTGAATATAATATTAATGAAAGTCAAAAGGCTCACACCTGGGGATACTGGAAACACGTGGATCAAGGGGGGTTTTCTGTGAAATCCGTCTCCGGTGAAAGCTTGAATCCTGCAGAAAAATACACACCAAAGATGGCCCTATGAAGATCCAAACTTTCGAATACGGTAAGATGAGAAGATAAAGAAGGGTTCCCATACCACGTGCATGTCTTGAGCAGCTTGGAGAGGGGCAAGCTGGAGATGACACCTAGATGGATCAAAGGTAGCCTTGAGAGGGCGACCTATAGAGGAGGATGCAACGGTGAAGGAGTCCTTGGGGAGATGAGGGCGGCTTATAGAGTGGAGGAGTCGACAATGGTTAGAAGAGATGTGGTATTGCAAATTAGGGATGAGGGCGGCCTATAGGGGATGGCCGTAGATAGTAACGGGTGGGAGGGGGAGGGAAAGGGGAAAATTAGGTTAAGAAGCCCGCCAAGAAAATATTTCCTCAAATTTTGCTACCACGATGCTACTACATCGTGGTAGGACTGTAGTCGCAATATGTACTACCACATATGTGACTAAATGTAGCCGTAAAATGGTCTTCCTTTTTATTGCGACTACAGTATAATGGTAATATGGTCGTAGAATAGTCCTTAAAAAAGTGCGTCTACTTTGGCACTATCTGTGGTAGCTAATTTGTAGTAGAAAAATCTGGAATTTCTTGTAGTGCTTGGTTTCCCTCTTGCAATTAAAAAATTATCTATGTTAGACTGATCAGGTATTACGTTTTTGTCTAAGTTAAAGGGGTGGAAAGCAAAAATACTTTCTCTACCAGCTAGAGTGTCTCGTATAAACTCTTCGCTCATACCTTTGGTGACTCACATTTCATCTTGTCTAAAATTCCCGCTAGGAATTCTAGAGAAAATTGATAAAATTCATTGCAAAGTCATTGAAGGATATGAAAGAATCCTTAAGTGCACCACAGAAGCGTGAGGATCGCATCATATGCGATCGGAAGCGACTAGTCGTACTAGTTACTCATGGCATATAAATATTAAAAAATTAAACAATGAAACCGCATGATCCAAGAATACTTTTCAGATCATTTCATCTAAATCACAAACAAGTAATAGGTTTACCTCTTGAAGCGTGTTTGCAATCGACTCTTGAAGGAAGAGACCTTTTGTCTCAATTCCGACCCGACGGAGGAGATGCTTGTGAGCGTGTTGATGAAATGTGTGCTCCTCGCAATCCATGTTGATGATCCAAGCGTTGAATATCTAATCTCATGACACGAGATCCGGCATCTTCTTCATGAGCGAAGTGCACTGAAGGAGTTGGGGATCCACGAGCAGTCGAAGCAGCTGCACAACGACGTGGCGATGATGACGACGATCTCTCTCTAGGGCATCAAGGTGGACGGCCATAAGTTGAGAGAGAATGAGAGATGGTGTGTAGAGAGAAAGAGGGAGAGATTATACATCTTATATGTGTAAAGAAGAGCTAGGGATGCCTCTCCTCTTATAATATTTTGGGAGTCCATAGATCTCAATACATGGACAACACAATCCAATGGTTCACATGATTTGTATTTCTTTAATGATCATGATTTTGTTGCTAAAAAAAATATAAATTATTTTAAATAAATTAATTATATTGAATAATAATCAATATAATTAAATTTTTATTAAATCAATCTACCTTGGAGTAATATAAAGGAGGATAGCCTCCTTCCAAAAGAGGACTTGGTGGCCGTCCCCTCTCCTTAATAGGAAGGGGAGCCTCCATTTCCTAATACGTGGAATCTCTTATTCCATGAATTTATCCAAATATTTGCAACAACTTTTGTTGCAATTTATTTCACAAAAATAACTCCAATTTCTTTTGTGAACATTGCAATCATACCATTGGAAATTTTTGAATCGCATTCACAATCCAAAATAAAAAGTAAATTACATTTTTAATTAATTTTCTAATGTGAATCCAATTTACGTCAAACATTTAAATTGTAAATATTATTGACAAATAAATCTCTATTATATATTATAAATCACATTTACAATGTATACGATTAATATGAATAGTGTTATCAAAATTATTCATATCCATGATAATTAAATCACATTTAATGATCTCAGATCTCTATTCTCACGTGCCCAAATAATATGAATCACATTCACATTATCATATCTTTAACAATTAAATCATATTTAATTATTTCATATAACTCTCCTTATATGGCCTAATAATATGAATCAAATTCATATTATTTAAGATAATTAAGTCACATTTAATTATACATTTTCCTCGATGCATGTATTCATTATCAACAATGAAATTATCCTTGAACTCTTTCAAGGACAATACGCTTTCTCTACGGATACTTGGAGATAAAGACATGATGATTGTACATTCCACATATAGTGACTTCGATTTGGAGTTCACATCTCAATTCAGATCTCGAAGACCTCCCACAGATGTCTAATTAAATCAACACCGTAAATCTAATCTTTTCATTGCATCTGAATCACATTCAGATCACTATCTAACATTTGGACTAAGATCAGATCACTTCTCTATGAGAGGAGTCACTAAAATCCAGACCTGTTTCATTAATCTCTTGGAATGGAAGCGTCATGATTATACAATCATTTATTGATTACATCACCCTCGGGTATTTATAATACATGTACATCTTGCAAACTGGAAGACCTAGAATAAACCAGAAGTTTTAGATATATTTAGACAGTCTTCTTCATGGTTTTATCAATAAGTTTCTCATTTGATCATTGGGAGTCAGTATCGATCATATACTTCCAAAAGCATATATCATACCCAGGTATTGATCATATCATTTCCAAAAGTATATATCAAAACTACAAATTCAGTCAAGCTTCCAAAGTGAGACGATTGTGCATGAAATTCAATCCCAATATCCCAGGAGTGAGCTCATGTTTTCTGGTTCAGTAAACGAACATGTATGATCCCTTTGAGAGATCATATTACTCATATGCCCTTGCATGCACACAAGTGCGCCGATGTATAGACCTTGATTAGGCCATAAAACTATCGGTTAGGCAAATGTATATACTCAGACATATAGTAACAAATCCGTCTCTGGTCGAAGGATGTATGCATATATCATGACAGTATACAACATAGATTTTTGTTTATCTCGATCTCTTTAAGTCAACTCTTTGACATAACTTATCTAACACCTTTGAATCTCTATTCCTATGGAAATGACTCGCATCAAGAGGTCAGTTAGATATCAACCCCTGCGAGAAAGGATTGCTATCTCCTACTCATGTTGGAGATCATTTGTTAATAATCATTTGACGATGCTTGATGACTCCTCAATTTAACTCTTTAGATATTCATCCAAGCACCAGCCTCTACGATTCAACAATTGAATCAACAGAAGTATGATAATTAAGATGGTCATGGTACATAATCCTAATTGTGCTGAGGGACATATTATGTAAATTAGTTATTCTTCTTTTCAGATCAGGGAATGATATTTGTAATAACATTTATTGCATAATGGCTCACCATTTGCTCGCATGTCCAACATTCTTGTGGTCTGGCAACACTATCGAAAGGATAAAATACAAGGTTGCCTTGGTCAAGATTACTCTCCCCAAGATAACTGATGGGTGGGAGATTCTTGATCTTAAAAATTCAATGATTCATTTCTCACCTAATCAACTTTGAGGATCTTAGATTATAAAAAACCTTGGGTTTCTTTGGAGATGGCTTGTGTCACTAGTAATCGTGGCTCCTACCGCATGATTTAGAAGGCCCATCTAATGGGTACCTCTCTACTATTACTGTTCATCTTTAAAGAGATTGGCTCTGGAGCACGCTCTTCATTTAGGGAAGACCCTTTAAATGCTTAAGTTCCCCTTCGTTCTTCTTATCTAGAACTTCGACCTTTTGGGCGTCACAAGCAGATCTCTGTTAAAGATGGCCTTGCAACCTAGTCTTCCAATATTGATTTGTTAAAAAGCATGATAAATGGGCCACCATTGAATCTTTTGTTGTATTCAAGATTGTATTTAGACTTTAATTGGAAAGTTTATGTAATTACAATTGGAAATAATTTGGTTCCAATTGGGAAACCAAATGGTTTGGAGGGAAAGTTGGGAATTCCCAAATTTGAAATATGGAAGTTTGGGTGGAAGTTTAGTCCCACACCGGGGAGAACTAAACTTTTTAGTGGACTTAAATATGAGTCCACACCCCAAGCTCTTGTAGCAATAGTAGAGAGGAGGAATGGAGGACCACAAGCGCGCGCGCGCTCCGCTCCGTCTCCGTCTCGGGCTCGGGCTCGGGAGAGTCAATTCAGATCTCGGATCTCGATACTTTTGCTGTGGATTTCATTTGGTAAGTCGATTAAATTAATCACACGATTAATTTGGTAAGTCGACTTAAATGGGAATTCAACTCGCCATTATTGGCGCGTTTTTTGGGATCCGAAAGGATGCGTTTTCGGGATGCATTTTTGGAAACCAAAGGTCGCGCCTTTAGGACGCGAGCCCCTCTATTTATATCCCTCACTTGACTAGGTTTTTCTTCACTCGCAAGAAAAACCTCTCTCACGCCGTTTCTCTCTGGTTCTTCCTCTCACGGACGAACGTTTTCTTCTTCCTCTCTCGGTTGCAGTTCTCAGAGGTACAATCGAGGACGATCGCGTTGGTGTGCGCCGACGACGATCGTGAACCGTCGTATCATGGGAGCAGATCGCCAGTACTCTACGCACCGGTATTGTGGGGGCGATATCTTCTCTAAGGACAGTCCATTACATGGACGCTTCGGTGACTTCTAAACTGATCTTTGTTTTATTTTGCTTGCCGCAATACGTTTATTGCTTTACCCTTTCTGGATCATGCCCGTGTTTTTGTTTCTGTTCTTTTAATCGGTTCCTGTTTGCATTGAATAATCGGATAATGATTGGGAAACATATGATTAATATGATTTTAATCTGTATCGTTTCTCTGTTAATTCATTTGGATCCGATATTATACTGTTTAATGTATGAACTGGTAATCTTATTTACAACAATCTTAGAGAAGATATCTGGAACCGTTTTCAAAATGTCGGAAACAATGTTTAAATCGAGGGTAGATATGACGGGTATGCCTGAAAAATTCGGTGAACAGAATTTTAAGCGTTGGCAACAACGCATGAAGATCTGGTTAACCACCATAGGATTAATCTCGATGCTTGAAACCGACTGTCCTACGGTGGAGGCGGAAAACCCCTCACCCGATAGCCATAAGGTGCAATCTGCGTGGAAGGAACGCGACTGTATATGTCATGGTTGCATCTTGTTGGCTCTGTCCAACACGTTGTTTGACGTATATTGTTCATCCACGCAGACTGCAAAGGGGCTATGGGAAGATTTGGATCGGAAGTATACCACCGAAGATCTCGGTATTGAGAAATACTCCGTAGCCAAATTCTTCAAGTTTTCCATGACCGAAGGGAAGTCTGTTTCTGAACAGGCACACGAGTTTTTACTCCTGCTCCATGGTTTAGAGGATGCCGAAATGAAACTTCCAGAGAAGTTTCAGGTCATGTGCATCATAGAAAAATTCCCAAAATCGTGGGAAGACTTCGGTATGACCCTGAAACACAGAAAGGGGAAAATTTCTATGGATGACTTGATGGTGGTAATTGCCATAGAGGAGGAACACAGGAAACAAAAACCTGTGCTTCCTGTTGATATTCAGGCTAAGGTCAATTTCATGACCTCGAAGGGAAGGATAAAAAGGGAAAGGGTCCCAATAACAATAAAATGAAACCAAAGGGCAAGATCCAGAAAAAGGCAAAGAATAAACCCTGCTGGCACTGTAATCAGGTTGGCCATTGGAAGAAGGACTGTCCGTCCTTGAAGGCTCAACCTAAGGCTACAGACGGGAGTCCACAAGTGAACATGATCACTATGGGACTCGGGGCTAGCGAGGGGTATGTCTCTGTAAAACCTGAACTATACCACATCCATGATCCAAATGAGTGGCTCGTGGATACGGGAGCCAATGTAAATATATGTTCTGATAGAACGTTGTTTTCTTCTTATCAGACCTGCAGCGGTGGGACTGTGAAGATGGGGAACGATTCTGCGGCCAGGGTGCTAGGGTCGGGACAAGTCAACTTGAGGTTCTCCTCTAGACGAGTCTGGACGTTGCACAGGGTGCTGCATGTTCCTGACATCAAGAAGAATGTGTTATCTGGCTCCATCTTAGTTAGAAATGGTTTTGAATTAAACTATAAATGTAATAAAGTTGTTATTCTGAGACATGGTGTCTTTTATGGAAAAGGTTATTTGGCTGACTTTGACTTGTTATTTAGAATTAGATGTGATTTAGTAAACATTGATGAATTGAATGTTTTGAATGCTGAATGTTCTAGTTCTGTGTCTCATGTTGTGAATAATCTAGAATCTTGTGATCTGTGGCATGGTAGATTGGGACATGTAAACCTAAATTCAATTAAAAGAATGATGAATTTAGATTTGATCCCTAAACACACAGTTGATAAAACTCAAAAATGTGAAATTTGTGTGCAAGCTAAGACACCTAGGAAGTCTTTTCAGTCTGTCTCTAGAGATAGTGAGATCTTGGATCTAGTGCACACAGATATCTGTGAGTTTAATGGTGTGTCGACCCGAGATAATAAGAAATACTTTATCACCTTTATAGATGATGGCAGTAGATACTGCTATGTACATCTAATGAAAACCAAGGATGAAGCCTTAGAGAAATTTCTTATCTTTAAGAATGAGGCTGAGACACAAACAGGAAAAGTGCTTAAACGCTTTACGTCAGATAGAGGAGGTGAATATACCTCTAACTTATTTGATGAACAATGCAAATCTTTTGGCATAGTTCATGAAGTTACGGCCCCATATCCACCGCAATCAAATGGGATAGTAGAACGGAAAAATAGAACCTTAACTGACATGATCAATGCTCTCCTACAGAGTTCTGGACTTCCAACCTATATGTGGGGAGAAGCCTTGAATACGACTTGCCATATTCTGAATAGGGTGCCTCCAAGACATATGTAAAAGTGTCCCTTTGAACTTTGAAGAAATAGGAAACCGAGTTTAAGATATCTCAAAGTGTGGGGCTGTCTCACTAAGGTTTTAGTCCCAGAACACAAGAGAAAGAAACTTGGTCCTAAAACTGTTGATGCGGTCTTCTTAGGTTACTTAGAAAATAGCTATGCATATAGGTTCTTGGTTATTCGGTCCGAGATACCGGGCATAGATGTCAACACTATTGTTGAACTCCGTGATGCTACCTTCTTTGAGGATGTCTTCCCATTGAAGACTGGGATTCCTCAGAACCTATCCATTGAGGGCGCCTCCACATCAGGATCTATTCCAGATCAAGTGGAAAGGATATCGAATGTGGGGGTTGAGACTCAACCTGAACCCAATGATCTTTCTGAAGAGAACGAGCCAAGGAGGAGTAAAAGACCTCGGATAGCCAAGGATCTGGGTAGCGACTTCGTTGTCTACCAGATCGAGGGTGATCCACCAAGTTACAAGGAAGCCATGGCTTCATCTGAAGCAAAACAATGGAAAGAAGCCATCAAATCTGAGATGGATTCCATTATGGCTAATGGAACTTGGGAGTTGGTTGATTTACCCAAAGGGTGCTCTACCATTGGGTGCAAGTGGGTGTTTAAGAGAAAGCTTAAACCTGGCGGATAAATTGAAAAATATAAAGCCAGATTAGTTGCCAAGGGCTTTAGGCAAAAGGAAGGTATCGATTATTTTGATACCTATTCCCCTGTGACTAGGATGACCACAATCCGGATGCTCATAGCATTGGCATCTGTATATGATCTCTCTATCCACCAGATGGATGTGAAGACCGCCTTCTTGCATGGCAATCTTGAGCAAGAGATCTATATGGATCAACCTGATGGGCTTGTGACTCCTGGGAATGAGGGAAAGGTTTGCAAGCTTGTTAAATCCCTTTACGGATTGAAACAAGCACCAAAGCAGTGGCATGAAAAATTTGATAAGACCATTTTGTCATGTGGCTTTAAGATTCATGAATCCGACAAGTGTGTTTATTCCAAGGTGAAAGGTGATGAATGTATTGTCTTGTGCCTATATGTTGATGAGATATTGTTGTTCGGATCACATATGAGGATTATTAATGAGACTAAGGCATTCTTGAGTAGCAAGTTTGAGATGAAGGACATGGATGTTGCTGATGTGATCTTGGGTCTCAAACTGACAAGGTCAGTTGATGGGATTGTAATTTCTCAATCTCACTATGTTGAGAAGGTACTTGAGAAATTTGGATATCAAGATTGCAAAGCTGTAAGCACTCCTTTTGATTCATCCAAAATGCTATTTAAGAATAAAAGTGGAGTACTTATAGCCCAGTTAAGGTATTCACAAGTGATAGGAAGTTTAATGTATCTTGCAAATTGCACGAGACCTAATATTTCATTCTCGGTTGCAAAGCTGAGTAGATACACTAGTTGTCCTGACCGTACTCACTGGGAGACTCTGGATCGAATATTGAAGTACTTGAAGGGACTATTTCTCTTAGTTTGCATTATGTTAGACATCTATCTGTACTAAAAGGATACAGTGATGCAAGCTGGATATGGAATATAGAGGAGTCTGGAAGTAATGGTGTTACAGGGTATATATTTACCCTTGGAGGCGGTGCAGTCTCCTGGAGGTCTGTGAAGCAGACCATTCTAGCTCGATCCACTTTTGAGGCCGAGCTGTGTGCTTTGGACACCATTGGAATAGAGGCTGAATGGCTAAGGGAACTTCTGTCTGAAATTCCCATGGTAGGTCAGCCTGTTCCTGCGATCTCGGTACATTGTGATAATATGACCACAATTGCCAAGATCAAGAGTTCAAAGTTCAACCAGAAAATAAGGAGACATATACAAATCAGACTTAAGACGTTAAGAGATTTGGTGTCTCGAGGAGTGTTGGCTGTGGATTTCGTAGGATCCAAATACAACACGACAGATCCATTGACTAAGGGACTTGATAGATCTTTAGTCCTAAAGTTTAGGCTTGTGATGGGACTGAGACCCATTGGAAGTTCCTCTACAGTAGCAACCCAACCTATCTGAGTGGAGATCCCACAAAGTAGGTTCAATGTGGTAATAACAAGCTGTTTGGAGAACTGGTTGGCACTCTAAGTTTAATGCGTAAGCATGAGTGTCTTATCCCTGGAAGCCTGAGTGCCATTTAAGCTGCAAGTTTAGGAAGAGCATAAGCTCTAAATGGGTTCAAACCTTTGGCCAGGATGTTAGCAGTGCATTCTTGGAGAACGCCACCTATGTGAGTGTTACTGTGGGCCAAAGTTAAGGGAAGAGGGTCTTTCCTGAACACACTCATGAAACAGGATAAGGGTGCATGGCCTTTAAGAGCACCAACCCTGAAGATTGTACCAAGAACAACGCTTTGTTGTTTCTACCGTATACTTTAACACTAAGGTCTGAAGTTCAAGACATATTTCACTTCGTTCCTGTTAAAGTGAAAGTAGTAACCTCAGGTAGAGGTTCAAACCGAAAGGTACCTTTACTGAAAGCAAAGTGTGAGCAGCCGAAAGAAGTCTCTTGAATCCTTTTGAATCTCTTTTTCAAATTGGTGAATTCGTGGGGGATTGTTGTATTGAAGATTGTATTTAAACTTTAATTGGAAAGTCTATGTAATTACAATTAGAAATAATTTGGTTCCAATTGGGAAACCAAATTCTTTAGAGGGAAAGTTGGGAATTCCCAAATTTGAAATATAAAAGTTTGGGTGGAAGTTTAGTCCCACACCGGGGAGAACTAAAATTTTTGGTGGACTTAAATATTAGTCCACACCCCAAGCTCTTATAGCAATAGTAGAGAGGAGGAATGAAGGACCACACACGCGCGCGCGCGCTCCGCTCCGCTCCGTCTCCGTCTCGGGCTCGGGCTCGGGCTCGGGCTCGGGAGAGTCAATTCGGATCTCGAATCTCGATACTTTTGCTGTGGATTTCATTTGGTAAGTCGATTAAATTAATCAGACGATTAATTTGGTAAGTCGGCTTACTTAAATGGGAATTCAACTCGCCATTATGGGCGCGTTTTTTGGGATCCGAAAGGATGCGTTTTCGGGACGCATTTTTTGACTAGGTTTTTCTTCACTTGCAAGAAAAACCTCTCTCACGCCGTTTCTCTCTGGTTCTTCCTCTCACGGACGAATGTTTTCTTCTTCCTCTCTCGGCTGCAGTTCTCAGAGGTACAATCGAGGACGATCCCGTTGGTGTGCGCCGACGACGATCGTGAACCGCCGTATCCTGGGAGCAGATCGCCAGTACTCTACGCACCGGTATTGTGGAGGCGATATCTTCTCTAAGGACAGTCCATTACATGGACGCTTCGGTGACTTCTAAACTGATCTTTGTTTTATTTTGCTTGCCGCAATACGTTTATTGCTTTACCCTTTCTGTATCATGCCCGTGTTTTTGTTTCTATTCTTTTAATCGATTCCTATTTGAATTAAATAATCGGATAATGATTGGGAAACATATGATTAATATGATTTTAATCTATATCGTTTCTCTGTTAATTCATTTGGATACGATATTATACTGTTTAATGTATGAACTGGTAATCTTATTTACAACAATCTTAGAGAAGATATCTGGAACCGTTTTCAAAATGTCGGAAATAATGTTTAAATCGAGGGTAGATATGACGGGTATGCCTAAAAAATTCGGTGAACAGAATTTTAAGCGTTGACAACAATGCATGAAGATCTGGTTAACCACCATAGGATTAATCTCGATGCTTGAAACCGACTGTCCTACGGTGGAGGCGTAAAACCCCTCACCCGATAGCCATAAGGTGCAATCTGCGTGGAAGGAACGCGACTGTATATGTCATGGTTGCATCTTGTTGGATCTATCCAACACGTTGTTTGACGTATATTGTTCATCCACGCAGACTGCGAAGGGGTTATGGGAAGATTTGGATCGGAAGTATAACACCGAAGATCTCGGTATTGAGAAATACTCCGTAGCCAAATTCTTGAAGTTTTCCATGACCGAAGGGAAGTCTGTTTCTGAACAGGCACATGAGGTTTTACTCCTGCTCCATGGTTTAGAGGATGCCGAAATGAAACTTCCAGAGAAGTTTCAGGTCATGTGCATCATAGAAAAATTCCCAAAATCGTGGGAAGACTTCGGTATGACCCTGAAATACAGAAAGGGGAAAATTTCTATGGATGACTTGATGGTGGTAATTGCCATAGAGGAGGAACACAGGAAACAAAAACCTGTGCTTCCTGTTGATATTCAGGCTAAGGTCAATTTCATGACCTCGAAGGGAAGGATAAAAAGGGAAAGGGTCCCAATAACAATAAAATGAAACCAAAGGGCAAGATCCAGAAAAAGGTAAAGAATAAACCCTGCTGGCACTGTAATCAGGTTGGCCATTGGAAGAAGGACTGTCCGTCCTTGAAGGCTCAACCTAAGGCTACAGACGGGAGTCCACAAGTGAACATGATCACTATGGGACTCGGGGCTAGCGAGGGGTATGTCTCTGTAAAACCTGAACTATACCACATCCATGATCCAAATGAGTGGCTCGTGGATACGGGAGCCAATGTAAATATATGTTCTGATAGAACGTTGTTTTCTTCTTATCAGACCTGCAGCGGTGGGACTGTGAAGATGGGGAACGATTCTGCGGCCAGGGTGCTAGGGTCGGGACAAGTCAACTTGAGGTTCTCCTCTGGACGAGTCTGGACGTTGCACAGGGTGCTGCATGTTCCTGACATCAAGAAGAATGTGTTATCTGGCTCCATCTTAGTTAGAAATGGTTTTGAATTAAACTTTAAATGTAATAAAGTTGTTATTCTGAGACATGGTATCTTTTATGGAAAAGGTTATTTGGCTGACTTTGACTTGTTATTTAGAATTAGATGTGATTCAGTAAACATTAATGAATTGAATGTTTTGAATGCTGAATGTTCTAGTTCTGTGTCTCATGTTGTGAATAATCTAGAATCTTGTGATCTGTGGTATGGTAGATTGGGACATGTAAACCTAAATTCATTTAAAAGAATGATGAATTTAGATTTGATCCCTAAACACATAGTTGATAAAACTCAAAAATGTGAAATTTGTGTGCAAGCTAAGACACCTAGGATGTCTTTTCAGTCTGTCTCTAGAGATAGTGAGATCTTGGATGTAGTGCACACAGATATCTTTGAGTTTAATGGTGTGTCGACCCGAGATAATAAGAAATACTTTATCACCTTTATAGATGATGGCAGTAGATACTGCTATGTATATCTAATGAAAATCAAGGATGAAGCCTTAGAGAAATTTCATATCTTTAAGAATGAGGCTGAGACACAAACAGGAAAAGTGCTTAAACGCCTTAGGTCAGATAGAGGAGGTGAATATACCTCTAACTTATTTGATGAACAATGCAAATCTTTTGGCATAGTTCATGAAGTTACGGCCCCATATTCACCGCAATCAAATGGGATAGCAGAACGGAAAAATAGAACCTTAACTGACATGATTAATGCTCTCCTACAGAGTTCCGGACTTCCAACCTATATGTGGGGAGAAGCCTTGAATACGGCTTGCCATATTCTGAATAGGGTGCCTCCAAGACATATGGAAAAGTGTCCCTTTGAACTTTGGAGAAATAGGAAACCGAGTTTAAGATATCTCAAAGTGTGGAGCTGTCTCGCTAAGGTTTTAGTCCCAGAACACAAGAGAAAGAAACTTGATCCTAAAACTGTTGATGCGGTCTTCTTAAGTTACTTAGAAATTAGCTATGCATATAGGTTCTTGGTAATTCGGTCCGAGATACCGGGCATAGATGTCAACACTATTATTGAACTCCGTGATGCTACCTTTTTGAGGATGTCTTCCCATTGAAGACTGGGATTCCTCAGAACCTGACCATTGAGGGCGCCTCCACATGAGGATCTATTCCAGATCAAGTGGAAAGGATATCGAATGTGGGGGTTGAGACTCAACCTGAAACCAATGATCTTTCTGAAGAGAACGAGCCAAGGAGGAGTAAAAGACCTCGGATAGTCAAGGATCTGGGTAGCGACTTCGTTGTCTATCAGATCGAGGGTGATCCACCAAGTTACAAGGAAGCCATGGCTTCATCTGAAGCAAAACGATGGAAAGAAGCCATCAAATCTGAGATGGATTCCATTATGGCTAATGGAACTTGGGAGTTGGTTGATTTACCCAAAGGGTGCTCTACCATTGGGTGCAAGTGGGTGTTTAAGAGAAAGCTTAGACCTGACGGATAAATTGAAAAATATAAAGCCAGATTAGTTGCTAAGGGATTTAGGCAAAAGGAAGGTATCGATTATTTTGATACTTATTCCCCTATGACTAGGATGATCACAATCCGGATGCTCATAGCATTGGCATCTGTATATGATCTCTCTATCCACCAGGTGGATGTGAAGACCGTCTTCTTGCATGGCGATCTTGAGGAAGAGATCTATATGTATCAACCTGATGGGCTTGTTACTCCTGGGAATGAGGGAAAGGTTTGCAAGCTTGTTAAATCCCTTTACGGATTGAAACAAGCACCAAAGCAGTGGCATGAAAAATTTGACAAGACCATTTTGTCATGTGGCTTTAAGGTTCATGAATCCGACAAGTGTGTTTATTCCAAGGTGAAAGGTGATGAGTGTATTGTCTTGTTCCTATATGTTGATGATATATTGTTGTTCGGATCGCATATGAGGATTATTAATGAGACTAAGGCATTCTTGAGTAGCAAGTTTGAGATGAAGGACATGGATGTTGCTGATGTGATCTTGGGTCTCAAACTGACAAGGTCAGTTGATGGGATTGTAATTTCTCAATCTCACTATGTTGAGAAGGTACTTGAGATATTTGGATATCAAGATTGCAAAGCTGTAAGCACTCCTTTTGATTCATCCAAAATGCTATTTAAGAATAAAAGTGGAGTACCTGTAGCCCAGCTAAGGTATTCACAAGTGATAGGAAGTTTAATGTATCTTGCAAATTGCACGAGACCTGATATTTCATTCTCGGTTGCAAAGCTGAGTAGATACACTAGCTGTCCTGACCGTACTCACTGGGAGGCTCTGGATCGAGTATTGAAGGGAACTATTTCTCTTAGTTTGCATTATGGTAGACATCCATCTGTACTAGAAGGATACAGTGATGCAAGTTGGATAGCGAAAATAGAGGAGTCTGGGAGTAATGGTGTTACAGGGTATGTATTTACCCTTGGAGGCGGTGTAGTCTCCTGGAGGTATGTGAAGCAGACCATTCTAGCTCGATCCACTTTTGAGGCCCAGCTGTGTGCTTTGGACACCACTGGAATAGAGGCTGAATGGCTAAGAGAACTTCTGTCTGAA
This sequence comes from Ottelia alismoides, assembly GCA_037367405.1. Taxonomy (NCBI): domain Eukaryota; kingdom Viridiplantae; phylum Streptophyta; class Magnoliopsida; order Alismatales; family Hydrocharitaceae; genus Ottelia; species Ottelia alismoides. Next base: position 244,915 of record JAZKJV010002155.1, read on the forward strand.
ATTCCAATGGTAGGTCAGCCTGTTCCTGCGATCTCGGTACATTGTGATAATATGACTACAATTGCCAAGATCAAGAGTTCAAAGTTCAACCAGAAAACAAGGAGACTTATACAAATCAGACTTAAGACGTTAAGAGATTTGGTGTCTCGAGGAGTGTTGGCTGTGGATTTCGTAGGATCCAAAGACAACACGGCAGATCCGTTGACTAAGGGACTTGATATATCTTTAGTCCTAAAGTCTAGGCTTGGGATGGGACTGAGACCCATTGGGAGTTCCTCTACAGTAGCAACCCAACCTATCTGAGTGGAGATCCCACAAAGTAGGTTTAATGTGGTAATAACAAGCTGTTTGGAGAACTGCTTGGCACTCTAAGTTTAATGCGTAAGCATGAGTGTCTTATCCCTGGAAGCCTGAGTGCCATTTAAGCTGCAAGTTTAGGAAAAGCATAGGCTCTAAATGGGTTCAAGCCTTTGGGTAGGATGTTAGCAGTGCATCCTTGGAGAACGCCACCTATGTGAGTGTTACTGTGGGCCGCAGTTAAGGGAAGAGGGTTTTTCCTGAACACACTCATGAAACAGGATAAGGGTGCATGGCCTTTAAGAGCACCAACCCTGAAGATTGTACCAATAACAACGCTTTGTTGTTTCTACCGTATACTTTAACACTAAGGTCTGAAGTTCAAGACGTATTTCACTTCGTTCCTGTTAAAGTGAAAGTAGTAAACTAAGGTAGAGGTTCAAACCGAAAGGTACCTTTACTGAAAGCAAAAGTGTGGACAGCCGAAAGAAGTCTCTTGAATCCTTTTGAATCTCTTTTTCAAATTGGTGAATTCGTGGGGGGATTGTTGTATTCAAGATTGTATTTAGACTTACATTGGAAAGTCTATGTAATTACAATTGGAAATAATTTGGTTCCAATTGTGAAACCAAATGGTTTGAAGGGAAAGTTGGGAATTCCCAAATTTGAAATATGGAAGTTTGGGTGGAAGTTTAGTCCCACACCGGGGAGAACTAAACTTTTTGGTGGACTTAAATATGAGTCCACACCCCAAGCTCTTGTAGCAATAGTAGAGAGGAGGAATGGAGGACCACACACGCGCGCGCGCTCCGCTCCGGCTCCGGCTCCGGCTCGGGCTCGGGGTCGGGAGAGTCAATTCGGATCTCGGATCTCGGTACTTTTGCTGTGGATTTCATTTGGTAAGTCGATTAAATTAATCACACGATTAATTTGGTAAGTCGACTTAAATGAGAATTCAACTCGCCATTATGGGCGCGTTTTTTGGGATCCGAAAGGATGCGTTTTCGGGACGCATTTTTGGAAACCAAAGGTCGCGCCTTTAGGACGCGAGCCCCTCTATTTATATCCCTCACTTGACTAGGTTTTTCTTCACTCGCAAGAAAAACCTTTCTCACGCCGTTTCTCTCTGGTTGTTCCTCTCATGGACGAACGTTTTCTTCTTCCTCTCTCGGCTGCAGTTCTCAGAGATACAATCGAGGACGATCCCGTTGGTGTGCACCGACGACGATCGTGAACCGTCGTATCTTGGGAGCAGATCGCCAGTACCCTACGCACCGGTATTGTGGGGGCGATATCTTCTCTAAGGACAGTCCATTACATGGACGCTTCGGTGACTTCTAAACTGATCTTTGTTTTATTTTGCTTGCCGCAATACGTTTATTGCTTTACCCTTTCTGGATCATGTCCGTGTTTTTGTTTCTGTTCTTTTAATCGGTTCCTGTTTGCATTGAATAATCGGATAATGATTGGAAAACATATGATTAATATGGTTTTAATCTGTATCGTTTCTCTGTTAATTCATTTGGATCCGATATTATACTGTTTAATGTATGAACTGGTAATCTTATTTACAACATCTTTTTCTCTGTGCTAAGAAGATTGGGCAGGTTTTTGATGGCTCTCATTCCTCTTTATTGGAGGAGAGTACGGTACAACTCTTTCCTCTGCAAGGGATCTTTCTCCAAGAGCTGCTTAAATCGTACAGTTTATAATTTGTTGGTAGATGGTGGTGTGCGAATAAACTTTCATGTTAAATTTTGGTTTTCAATTTTTCATCCAAGGGTTAGTTATTTTCTTTGGTTATTGGCTCACCGAAGAATTCTTAATTTCTTACATAAGATTTGTTGTGGAGGATGCATATAACTTCTGTCAACCAATGCCCCCTTTGTAAGAAGAACGGGAAGGACTACATGCATCTCTTTAACGATTGTTCAATCAGTTGTTACATCCTTGAGACATGTGACTGGACTCCAAATTTTAATGCTCTTTACAATTTGATTTCTAACCATGAATCATTTGGTGGTGCTTTTTGAGAGTGAATGGAATCCTTTGTAGCTTTGCTAATTATGCTTTATTAATGATGACTGAAATCCTGATATCTTCTCATATTGTCTTGATCCATAAGAATCACTTGATTATATAAGTAACGTTCTTTTGCAAATCGAAACCTTGACGAAGCCCCAGCAGCTACAAAAATAGCAAATGCCGAAATGGCCGCTCCCCAAAAATAGCAGCATCGAACACTGACCATATAAACAGGAGAATAAAACTGAATAGAGAAGAACATAGAAACAAGAAGCTACTCGTCTTCATCTTTACTTTAATCAACCGTAAGAACACGCAGAAAAAAATATGGCGTCAGCCAGGACATCCCTTGCAGTCATCTTGTGTGTCCTCCTGGTGGCTGTGCCGATGCTCGCGACAGCCGCCGCCGACCTCTGCTTCTTCGGCTGCTACAATGACTGTGTCGCGAAACCCGACAGCAATAACCTTTCCTGCACAACGGACTGCATCACCAAATGCATGTCAAAGCTTGGCTTCGAAGATACTGGTCAGATTAATTTAACTTCTATAGGATCCTCGTTACGAACAGTCATTAAAATCACGATATTTTGTATTAAAAACACTCTATTAATTATTGCCAATCTTGTTGATTTTATGTTTCATGCAGACGTGCCCCAAGGATCGTCTTGAAATGATGCATTAGAGGCGAAGCAAAGCCCCATACGTGGAATCATAGTTTTTTTTTTTGCATACCTTAAATCCAAGTATTGTATAAATTGTGTCTATTATATCATATCATATTATATTATATTTGTTTCAACATCCCTTTGTTGTCTGTGAGGTCGATGGACTTGTGTAACTCCCTTTCTAAAAAAATCTGATATTCGGTATTAATAAAAGGTTGCTCCACCTTGTTTAACTTGTATGGAATAATGCAAACCTTTTACACGGAATTCTGTCGATCAGAACTCCCAGCACTAAATATTAGTAGTTAATTAAGTTTAGGCAATCAAAATTAGAGTCGACCAAATTATTTGAAATAAGAAGCTTATTCTTGCAAATATAAAAATCACGAATCTTGCGAGAGGTCAAAGTTGGCCATTTAAAATCCTTCGAATGGAATGACCATGCTAGAAAATGGGGGCTATATTAACTTTTTGATTTAAATGCATCTTTGTTGCTATTTTTAAAATTTTAACTAATCGATATTAAATCTTGAACTAAAAAAATTAGAGGGCATGAGCTAAAATTAAAAGTAACTAAGCATAATAATGAACTAAGCATAATCATTATTATATGGATTGTCGTCAAGGATATAATGATGGATATGAATAGCTAATTTTTTTGGTAAGTAAATATTTGTATTTCCAAAAGCTTTCACAGGATGATCAGGATGATCACAGTAAAAACAAAAACCCCTTTGGGGAGACCAAAAAACTATGGTGAAGTTGCAAAAAAAGGAAGACCGGTCGGGCAAGGAGACCCTGTCATGAAGAGGAAAAATCAGTGATCTCAAGTTCCACACAAGGCGGGAACTCATTCTTTTAGGAGTTGACCAAACAAAATCTGGATTCAATCAACAGTTAACCCACAATAAAATATATGCAATTGATATCAAAAATGTGGAGTTAAAATTTATTATAACTCTACATGTAAATGTGTATAGGTGTAAGCATAAGTAGATGTCGAACACTGGGAGGCGAATGGTTGTGTGATGGAATTGAATGTACATTTATTCAATTCTTGGTTCATGCCCAATTCTTATTGTTTTTGTGGGTTTTTGATTTTGTATTTTTTATATTTATTTTTTTATAATTTTTATTTTGTTTTTATATTTTATATTTTTTTATATTTTCTTTTTATATTTTAACTTATATAATATAGGTATATATATATGTAGAGATATATATAAGAGAAGGGAGAGATATAATACATGGGTACTTATATATATATGCTCATAATATATTAGATACAATGTTTTTTGGCTTTTTATATTTTTCTAATTATTCTTGTTATTTTCTGGGATTTTTCTAATTTTTATGTATTTTTAATGTCACAAAATGTCCCTAATATGGGACTAATTAAATAAGTCGAAAATAATTTGGGTTTTAAAAATATAAAATAAGTCTCAAAACTACCCAAATAAATTTTAAGATGTAAATAATAGTATATAGATAACTAAAAGTAGGAAAACATATTTTTTGGTATTTTTGAAGAGTTTTTATATTTTTTTTAGGATTTTGGAGCTTCTTGAAATTTTTATATTTTATTTTTCTATTTTTAGGATTTTTTCATTTTCTGGACTCAATATATATATATATATATATATAAATACACCATATATAATATTTTTGGAATTTTTCAAAAAAAAATTATATTTTTTTGTATTTTATATTTTAAACAGGGCGAAAATGGCTCCTATTTCAATTTTAATAAATGGATTAAATGCACAAAATGGCCAAATAAATATATAACGTGGATCTACAAGGCACAAAGTATTTATCCTAATTTTCGTGGATTTTTAGGAGCAACATAGGTATTTTTAATAAATTATGAAAGTCACAAAAATACACAGCCTGGCAAGGGTATATATGCAATAAAAATAAAGGACAGGGGCCACAGTGCAAATATACCAACAGTATAAACATTTATTTACGTTTTAAAGATTATTTTACAATATACAAAACTGCCAGGGTATACATGCAATATTTAAGCGCCTCACATGGGACTACACGTGAGGCGGGGAAGGACCTGATTGTAATTACAAGAAATTCCAGGGTCCTATTCACAAAAATCCCAATTATTTATAACTTTACATTTATTTTACAGAACTAAATAGTAAATACAAAATGCAGGGGTATAGATCTTGTAATTTACCCCTTAACTGCGCGCAGACGGACGGCTGGATCTGATTCACTTGCCACGCTTGCCTCCTCCGCGCCCGATGATGGTTCGCCGAAGAATGCACGAGATTAGATCTCGTGAATGAGATCAACGGTGAGGGCTTCGCTCCATCGGACGACTGGGTTTCAAACTGGGGGCCTTCATCAATCGAACGGTAGATACGAAGGGACGAAGAACAGGGAAGAACTTCCCCGTCCCCGACCTTCGATCCGATGATGCACTCGCGTCCGGTCGTCCCCCAAGCTGTTGATGGTCCAAGAAGGTCCCTGGGGCCATTCTCTGTCGTCTGAAGTGCTCAAGAGAGCCAGGGGCTCCTCCGAGCAGTCCAGTGAGGTCGTTGAAGTTCGGGGTTCCTAGGTACCTGTGAAATCCTGCAATCGACCCCAACGAGGGTCCTTTGGCCCTCCAGACTTGCAAAAGTGAATCATGCAAACAAGATAAGGGTCTGGCATCCTTATTTAGGTGAAATGGATGGAGCGTGGAGCGGAGCGGTGATCTCCAGTGAAGGGCGGAGATGGGAGATCTGATCTCCGGATCCAGTAGGGATCCAATTGGAATGAAAGGCCTGGGGCATAGGGAAATGGAAGGGGTACGAAATGGATATGAAACCGTGGTAGGGGGACAGTCGGAGCATGGTGAGATGTTCGCCGGAGGGAGCTCCGACATATACGAACTTCGATTTCTACGCTATAATTCTACTCTAAAGACTACACTAATGACGTAATTAAAATGCGTAAGCAAACATCTAACTAAAAATGGGGAAAGCGCATCTCATACCTGGCTGTTTGGCCAAGGAGCAGGGTCGCCGGCGACGGTGGTCGTGGGTGCAACCTCCACTATCTCCGACCGATTCAAGGTACCAGGGAACTCCTCCTGTCACAAGGACTCCACCTAGACCGAATACGAGGAAGGGAGACAGTTGAAGACTGATCAAATTTGCAGAAGAAGCAGAGGTTCTTTATTTATAAGCAGCAAGGCACCCTTATTTGTTCGGCGAATATCAAAGAGTCTAATGTGTTTACAAGCAATCTAAGGGCTCGGCGTGAATAATGATGGTCCTGGGAGAAATTTTCGTGAAGAGATCGAAGGTGATTGATCACTGCATCGAGCAGGAAAAATGCAAGGATATCGGGGATTTACCAGGTCTGACGAGTCAGAGACGCGGATGGGACAGTTGACCAGAGGTCAACGGTCTTCTGCCCCTCATTGGTCCACGTAGGGCACTACAGGACAAAACAGGGATCTTTATTCGAAAATAATTAATTTAAAATAGTAAATGATTTTATTATTTTTCAAGTATAAAATAAAAAATGTTTATTATTTTATGTAGTATTTTAATATAATTTTATTTATTTTTTTGGCTTAATTTATTGGTAGTTAATTTGATGAGTGTATTTATAGGTATATTCATCTATGTTTTGTGCATTTTTATTTTTATTTTATGTATATTATTTTATTATTTTATTTTATAATTTTATATATTTATAACTTATTTTTGTGAGTATAAGTATATTTTTATTTGATTTTTATGACTTTATTTGCACATTTAAATAAATAGGTATATGACTTGTATATGTAAAGGTATCGGTATTTTGCCTATATTTTGTATACTTCTTTTTATTTTTAATGTATTTTAATGAGTTTTTATTTTTGTTTTGTATTTTTAATATAATATATGTAATGCTTACAATATTATAAAAATATGAAAGAGTAAAAGAATTAAAGAATGTATTTCCCTTTTATTTATATACATATAGAACATAGGTATTTCATCTATGTCAATGACATTGTTTAGTTTATTCTCCTTTTTATTTTAGATTTAATTCTAATTTTAATGTACCATACGTTATAAATAATGTTTACAAAATTATAAAAATATAAATTTGTAAAAATAATAAGTAATGAATAAATTGAATATTTTAATCGGTATTATGTACAATATGGGCCCAAAACCTATCTTCTGCATATTAACTTCGAAAAATATGAAACTACCTCCATTAAATAGATCTTGAAAAGTTATATACAACTAGAGGTGATTTTGCCATGTTTTGAGTTTTTATTTGCATGTTATGGGTCTGTGAAGTTGAGGTTCTGACTTTTTATTCTGGGCATGAAATGTACGTTGTAGATTATTTTTGTACAAACTCAATTTTGTATTTTTATTTACATTATTATCTACAACTTTCATGTACAAAGTTTATTTGTTTGATAAATAAATCATAAAGAACAAAATAAGTGCAAAAAATGCATGATTAATGCATAAATAAATAAGGTGCTTATTGTATTTTTGGCCCTTATCTCCCCCTACTTTATTCCTTGTCGACCAAGCCAACTCTTGACTTGGTCTCGGGGTTCGAGTCATAAAATATTTGCAATATTTTATTCCTTTTTCTTTTCTTCTCTTTATTCTATTATTTTGGCATTAAAAACCTTATTTTATGTGCAAGAAATACAATAAATAATGAATGCTATTATGGACAAATTGATGCTATTTACATGCATTTGTTGGGGTTTTTAAGGCCAAAATGATAGAATAAAGGTGATGAAATGGAGATTCATCACCCCCCTATACTTGCCTTTGCTAGTCCCTAGCAAATACTTATGCAATAAGTACAAAAAGAATAAAGAATAAGAAGAAAAGAAAAAGAAAAAATAAAGAATAAAGAATAAATTGAATTGATCATGATTATTAAACTCATCTGTACAAAATCAAAGTTTGGAGCACATATTAGACCTTGGTGTGAAAATGTGTGTGGAACCTAGTTGGGAACCAAATTTAAAACACAACAGCCTTCGAGAGTCACAGAACTCGGTTCAAATTACCTCAATAGTCAGGTCAGAACTAGCCTACATCATACACAAACCCTTATGACTATGAAGCTGAATTGTACGGTGTAAGTGATTGTGGCTCTCTCCAACTGAAATGACAAAGGAACTAACTTCTCCAGAATGACAACCCAAAGATTCCCCAATCCTGCCCTTTACCGTCGAGGAGCGGGGTATTCCCTTCAAAGTTCAAGTGGCATCCAACTCAAGAGGAGGGGTGGAGAAAAGAATGGACGGTAGCCAGTGTAGCTACCTATCTTGGGATGCAAGACCAGTGTAGTCAAGTCATCCAGCTGCAGGCTCACATGGTATAACTTTGATGCTCAAGCTTGCTTATTTCTATACAACATATATACATACTCTGGCAGTCACTTTATTTTTTTATTTATTTACAAGACTCCACTTTTTTGGGGGTTTTTTTCAACATACTATTTACAGCAGCATATACATAAGGACTTTTTCCTCTTGAGCCAGAAGACTATCCCTCTTTTGAAGCTTTATCGCAACCCACACTCTCTTGTCATTCGACTTCATTGAAACTGGACGAGGTTGGGGTGCACTTCCCTCCCTAGACGAGGACGAATGTTTCCACCCGTGTGCGTCTCAAACTGGCAAATCCAACCCCCTCACCACTCCAACTGAGTTAAGCCAAGTGAAAGGTGCAAGTGTCCAAGTTAGGTCACGGCCGACAAGAGTCATGCGTGTGTCTCGAAAAGTTCTATTTAGTCAGTTGAGGTGACTTGAACCCATCCCTGATTTCTCAAAGAATTAAGTCTGAATAGACCTGAAGTACCTTAAACCTAGTTCCCATAAGGTTCCAGTGCAGTTAGGTGCGGTAAGGTCCAACGAAGCTCCAATCTTTGAATTTATTGGACTAGTTCAATCATCAAGCTCAAAAAAATATGAATGCTATGCAAATGCTATTTACAAATATGCAAAGAATAATGCAATTTTTCAAAGAATTTTGAAAACAAAGAGAGGAATTTTTAAACAAAGAATTTGCAAATAAAAGAATTTTGGCACCCAAAGTATAAAATATATACAACAATTTACACAGGCGTGCCGCTTTATTTTACAAGACTTAAAGAATTTATATGTTTTAACAAAGTGATTTATTTAGGTGTATATACAATTGATAATGAGTTTTATGTATTTTATTTATGATTTATTTTATTTTATTTTATTTACTACGATTCTTTTATTCCTCAAAGTTATTTGAAAATCATTTTGAAAACTATAGTACAAAATAATTTTTGCAAATATTTACAAACATTTGAAAGCCATTTTGCAAAGATTTTGCAAATACTATATACATTTTTCGAAATATTTTTACAAAATGTTTTCAAAATCATTTGCGAATAGATTTTCAAATCCTTTATTTCACACAAATAGAATTTTTGCAATCAAAATATTTTTACAAGGGTTAAAAATATTTCACAAAAAGTTTTCCAAATAGTTCACACCATTTTTCAAATCATTTTGCAAAAATATTTTTAACCTGATTTATTAATCAGTATATACAAAAAGAATCCGAGGAATAAGAAGCATTATTAATGAATTATATTTTTAGCCATATTTATTAATAATTATCCGAAAGTACGAGTTATGGAGAAAGTATATACATAGTATATACGACCCCCATATGCTTAGCATGAGCTATGTTATCACAGGTCAAAGAGAAAAAGAGAAGACATAACTCGTGCTGAGTATAGAAAAGTCTATACTACAACGACTAAAAGAAGAACACATATAAGAATAACAAGATAAATGAATAAGAAGGTGACCTTCACCCTATACTTGGGATCAAACAATCCTAAGTATAGCAGACTGTACACAACGCAGGGAGGGCCACGGGTGGGAATAAAGAGATCAAAGAATTAACAAAACAAGGGTGCACCCCCTATACTTAGGACAAAGTACGTCCTAAGTACAGAAAACTGACACAAAGGGGCGATACCTTTTATTTGGAAGAAGAAAATAAGAAAAGATAGATATATACAGATAGATGAAAAGATCGTGGAGAATATACGCATCACTCCCCCTATACTTAGGGTGAGATATCCCTGAGTAGAGGCAACAACAGGAGTGACGAAACTGAACTAGGAAAGAACAACGCGGTGTGTACCCCCCTATACTTGGGACAAGGTACGTCCTCGGTATAGTCACAAAGATATGGCGATAGATCTGGGGCACACATAACATATAGGAAAAAGAAGGAACAGAATAAACAACACATATATACAAGCGGTGAAGAAACTGGTGAAGTGCAGGACGGTATCTGACAAGTGAATACCGTACTTGCGTCATCGTCTCCCTATGAGAACAGTGACGCAATCAAGCAGTGTAAGACACTCGGATATGCAGTCAGGTGGGTGTCGTCTACCGAAGCAAAATATATCGAAAGGACAGATATCGGGTCCGGTAGCATGAAGCAGTCAATCGGCTCATAGGGTCAGCATGAGGGAACAGAGCCGATACAGTCAGACCGAGAGGAAGAAGGAACAATACAGATTCCTCCGGTCAATCAATGTATCAGTAAGATATGGAATGGTAAGGAACAAGAGACATCGTGGCATTCGGTGGTCATAAGGTCGGAAGATCACAGGAGACACACTGAGTACCGCAAGTCATGGCTCAACCCTGTGAGGGTCATCAAGGTGAGCAGGCTCAAAGGAGACGAGAATCATAGAATAATCAGAAGACTTGGTCCAGTGATCCGCAGATCGGATGCACACCCAAAGAGTTGACCAAGTACACAACATGAGAATCGGCTTCGTGCTTCAATAGAATGGAGACACAATCAGAAGGAGACCGAGTACACAGTTCAGAAGGCTTGGCTTCATGCTCCAACAGACAGGAGACACCAGAAATGAAGCCAAGTACCTAGAAAATGATGTGCCCTCTCACAGATAACCCTCGGAGAGTGGTACATGCTAATCATTGAATATTCAGTCAGAAACTCAACCTTGCAAGGGTCGTTAAGGTGAGTGGACGCAAAGGCGTCAGTGATCCATCAGACGGATCATCAGTATCGGTCTCGATAGGCGACAAATCCTCTACCCAGCAGAAGAGACCGGAGAATCTAAAGAATGTAGCAGCGTCCCGCAGACAACCATCGGGGAACATGCTGCCAGCTAGGCATGGAAATAGCAGATGTCAGGGGCTCAGCCTCGCGAGGACCGTCAAGGCAAGCAGACTCAAATGTCAGGGATCTGACTAAACACATGGGTCCCATGATCCGCAGATGGGATAGGAAACTCAGGATGGGACCAAAATCATATATATCAAACGACTTGGTTCCGTGCTCCGCAGATCGGAGACATAGGCAGCAGGGGAAATCGAGCGTACAGATAATGCCGCATTCTCCCGCAGATAGTCCTCGGGGAGTAATGCAAACTAAGCAGTGAATATTCAGACTGTGTTTCTACCTTGCGAGGGTCGTCAAGAATAGAGAAGGGCTCGAAGGAGCCGGATCCATCAGACGGACCCACATACTGGTCTCAGTAGTCGACAAATTGGCTACCAACAGAGGAGACCAATCATATTGGAAATATGTCGTAGTCTCCCGCAGATAACCCTCGGAGAGCTACGAGCTAGTCAAGGAATGATCAGAAAAGACCTCATCCTTGCGAGGACCATCAAGGAGAGTGGACTCAAAGGAGCCTGGCCAAGTCAGTCACGTGCCCCAATAAATGGGGCGCACAATAAGAAAGGGAGACCAACTGCCCATATCAGATGAATTGGCTTCGTGGCCCAACAGATAGGAGACACCAGAAATGAGTGAAGCCAATCGTAAAGAAAGTGTCACATCGTTCTGCAGATAGTCATCGGGGAGAGATGTGAGGTACATAGTGAATGATCAGAGTACCTCTCGTCCTTGCGAGGGTCGTCAAGGAGAGAGAAGAGGATCAAAGGAGACAGATCCATCAGACGGATCCACAGAAAATGTGGCCTCTGTAGACGACATACCGTCTACCAGCAGAAGAGACCAAGAGAGCTATAATGTGTCATAGCCTCTCGCAGACAACCCTCGGAGCGCTATGAACTAGGCAGTAAACCATTGGAATATCAATGCTCGTCCTTGCGAGGACTTTCAAGGAAAGCAATCAGACAGTTGGCTTCATGTGCCGACAAATCGAGCACGTAAGCCGAGGAGGAGGCCAATCGAACACAACAGCTGACTCGGTTCCCGGGTCCCATCAAGATGGCGACCCATGCAGTGGATGAAACCGAAGTCCTAGAAATTGTTGCATTCTCCCGCGGATAGTCCTTGGGGAGGAATGCGAGCTAGATCAATGTAGGTCATGGGAATGCTGGCATAAAATCTCAGGTCCTCAAGGACATTCAATCATTCAATCATCCGGAGAGCATAAGATCATGTGAGGGAGCAAATAATCAGGTCAATCACAATACGGTCCCTCAAGTTACTCTAATCAGCTCAGATGGCACGACATGTCGTCAGAAATCATCTAGGTGCCAAAGGTAGATGATAGAATCAGGAGATCGAGGATGGTTCAATCAGGAAGATGAGAGATCATGCAGAATCCACACACCTTTATCGGGAAGTCCAAATCAGAATAATAAGTCAATCCTCAACATCAAGATGGGTGAAACCTCAAGATAAATAGATCAATCAATACTCATGAAATCGTCACCAAATCATCACATTATATCACATCCTCAATCCGGTGTGCAAAATCTAAATCCTCAGTAAAGAATCACACCTAATCCTCGTGCATCATAAAAGAAATCCTCAATAAGCTCCGAAACACAAGTCTCAACTCAGATCCGCCAAAAGTGGTATATCAATTTCAGCGTCCTCAATAGCGGGCCCGGCTTACACAAATAATATGTATAATCAAATAGTCCTCGATGCGGGCTTCATCGATATGCACAACATTCTCGGGTGGTAGAAGAGTCATACAAAGGGGATGAGGAGGACGGGCGAGAAGATTAGAACATAGAGACAATTGGGTGTTCCACACAAAGCAGGAACACCGGCAAAGGTGTGGTTTGAGGAGGATGATCTCCTCGATCCGGACACGAGTGGGGATAGAAGGGATGGTACGGTGGACACGAGGAGGGTGGTCAAGAAGAGCAAAACGGAAGTCTTGGCGACAATGATTGAGCTCTAGCGCCAATATCATGACTCAATGCATATGAGGATATATATATATATATATATATATAAGAGGTAGAGTGACTCAAAGATGAAAACGATGACTCACACAGACGGGACTAATGACTCTAAGAGAGATGGAAACGCGACAGACTCCAAGTCACAATCAATACACAAGGCAAACCCCCCAATTCACCTACTCAACACAGTGAAGACCGTCAGGTGACGGTCATTTATCTTTTCAGTTTTTAAAGTTAGGTAAGAAACACAAAGTTGCACAAACACTTGGGAGGCTTGATGGGATTTGGGCACTACTCCTTAGTGTGTACGTGAGCAATTTAAATGCATACAATGAGGGGGTTGCTCTCCCCAGGACAAGGAAGTCCATTACATTTTCTTTTAAGTCCAATAGAGTTAGCAGTCCCGATTTTATTTAGGTTATCACCGTTTTTTTGGTATTTTCAATGCACGTGCCTATCGAGGTTCCAACTTCCATTAAACATTCTAAGTGGTCAAAATCAGAGGGAGAAGATCATAAAAGCCATGCAAGTCGAAAATCAATGATGCATGCCAAGTAATAAGACTTACAGTGCTTCCCAGCTCTCTCCATGCGGGATGCATAATAGAATTGAAAACATATGCTAGATGCAAATGCAATCTGAGGAAATCGCCCTAGATACAGGATGTTATTAACGTGAAGAACTTTATTTCAAAATTGAGTAAGTCTCAAAATCGTATCTATAGGTACATGCATGTATATTAATGTTTGGGCCTTAGTCTACGTCAAACAATCCTAAGCTAGGGCTCATTCACACAAAATAATAAAAATGAAATAAAAGCAAAAGCGTCAAAATCATCGAGGCCCCCAAGGGAACAATCCCTCGGGCAATGGACCTCGGGAAGTCGGAGTGTACCTGTGAGAGTCCTGAATTATTACAAGTTTCTAAGTCTCTCTCTCTCACATAAATATACATAAAAATGCATAAAAATAGAGATAGCCTGTAAAATTTCTTTCCCTCTGTCTTTAATGCTCTCTCCTACCGGCTAGGTCTGAAAGCCTGCTCCGCCTCGCTTGGGTGCATTGGTTCTCCTAGGAGGTCCTCCGTCGCTTGGCGGTCCCTCGCATCAAAGACAAATAGAGGAGATGGGTCAGAATAGTCTCAATAATCTCAATAATAATCAAATAAATAAATGAATACTGGACATTAGCAAAGAATTAAATAAATGAATGAATATCCACATAAAATCCATCGCCTCCCCGGCAACGGCACCATTTGATGAAGAGGAAAAATAGGTGATCTCAAGTTCCACACAAGGCGAGAACTCAGTCGCTGAGTTGACCACACGAAATCCGGATTCAATCAACAGTTAAACCACAATAAAATATATGCAATCGATATCAAAAATGTGGAGTTAAAATTTATTATAACTCTACATGTAAATGTGTATAGGTGTAAGCATAAGTAGAGGTCGAACATTGGGAGGCGAATGGTTGTGTGATGGAATCGAATGCACATTTATTCAATTCTCGGTTCATGCCTAATTCTTATTGTTTTTGTGGGTTTTTTATTTTATATTTTTTTATTATTTTTTTATAATTTTTATTTTGTTTTTATATTTTATTTTTTTATATTTTATTTTTATATTTTAACTTATATAATATAGGTATATATATATATAAAAGAGAAGGGAGAGATATAATACATGGGTACTTATATATATATGCTCATAATATATTAGATACAATGTTTTTTTCTTTTTATATTTTTCCAATTATTCTTGTTATTTTTCTGGAATTTTTCTAATTTTTATGAATTTTCATAAAATGTCCCTAATATGGGACTAATTAAATAAGTCAAAAATAATTTGGGTTTTACAATATAAAATAAGTCTCAAAACTACCCCAAATAAATTTTAAGATGTAAATAATAGTATATAGATAATTAAAAAATAGGAAAACATATTTTTGGTATTTTTGAAGAGTTTTTATATTTTTTTTAGTATTTTGAAAGTTCTTGAAATTTTTATATTTTCTTTTTCTACTTTCGGGTTTCTTCATTTTCTGGACTCAATATATATATAAATACACCTTATATAATATTTTTGGAATTTTTCAAAAACATTTTATTTATTTTTTTGTATTTTATATTTTAAACAGGGTGAAAATGGCTCCTATTTCAATTTTAATAAATGGATTAGATGCACAAAATGGCCAAATAAATATACACGTGGATGTACAAGGCACAAAACATTTATCCTAATTTTCATGGATTTTTAGGAGCAACATAGGTATTTTTAATAAATACATGAAAGTCACAAAAATACACAGCCTGACAAGGGTATATATGCAATAAAAATAAAGGATAGGGGCTACAGTGCAAATATACCAACAGTATAACATTTATTTACATTTTAAAGATTATTTTACAATATACAAAACCGCCAGGGTATACATGCAATATTTAAGCGCCTCACCTAGGACTACATGTGAGGCGGGGAAGGACCTGATTGCAAGTACAAGAAATTCCAAGGTCCTATTAACAAAAATCCCAATTATTTATAACTTTCCATTTATTTTACAGAACTAAATAGTAAATACAAAAATTCATGGGTATAGATCTTGCAATTTATCCCTTAACTGCGCGCGGACGGACGGCTGGATCTGATTCACTTGCCACGTGTCGCCTCCTCCGCGCCCGATGATGGTTCGCCGATGAACGCACGAGATTAGATATCGTGAGTGAGATCTACGTTGAGGGCTTCGCTCCATCGGACGGCTGGGATTCAAACTGGGGGCCTTCGTCAATCGAACGACAGAGACGAAGGGACGAAGAACAGGGAAGAACTTCCCCGTCCCCGACCTTCGATCCAATAATGCACTCGCGTTCGGTCATCCCCCGAGCTGCTAATGGTCCAAGAAGGTCCGTGGGGCCATTCTCTGTCGTTCGAAGTGCTCAAGAGAGCCAGTGGCTTCTCCGAGCAGTCCAGCGAGGTCATTGAAGTTTGGGGTTCCCAAGTACCTGCGAAATCCTGCAATTGACCCCAATGAGGGTCATTTGGCCCTCCATACCTGCAAAAGGGAATCGTGCAAACAAGACAAGGGTCTGGCAGCCTTATTTAGGTGAAATGGATGGAGGGTGGAGTGGAGCGGTGATCTCCGGCGAAGGGCGGAGAAGGGAGATCTGATCTTCGAATCCAGTAGGGATCCAGTTGGAATGAAAGGACTGGGGCATAGGGAAATGGAAGGGGTACGAAATGGAGATGAAACGGTGGTAGGGGGGACAGTCGGAGCACTGTGAGATGTTCGCCGGAGGGGGGCTCCAGTGAACTACGAACTTCGATTTCTACGCTATAATTCTACTCTAAAGACTACACTAATGACGTAATTAAAATGCGTAAGCAAACATCTAACTAAAAATGGGGAAAGTGCAGCTCATACCTGGTTGTTTGGCCAAGGAGCAAGGCCTCCGACGACAGTGGCCGTGGGTGCAACCTCCACTATCTCCGACCAATTCAAGGTACCAGGGAGTTCCTCCTGTCACAAGGACTCCACCTAGACCGTATACGATGAAGGGAGACGGTTGAAGATTGACCAAATTTACAGAAGAAGCAGAGGTTCTTTGTTTATAAGCAGCGTGGCACCCTTATTTGTTCGGCGAATATCAAAGAATCTGGTGTGTTTACAAGTAATCTAAGGGCTCGGCGTGAATAATGATGGTCCTGGGAGAAATTTTCGTGTAGAGATTGAAGGTGATTGATCCCTACATCGAGCGGGAAAAATGCAAGAATATCGAGGATTTACCAAGTCTGATGAGTCAGAGACGCGGATGGGACAGTTGACCAGAGGTCAACGGTCTGCTACCCCTCATTAGTCCACGTAGGGCACTACAAGACAAAACAGGGATCTTTATTTTAAAATAATTATTTTAAAATAGTAAATGATTTTATTATTTTTCGAGTATAAAATAAAAAATGTTTATAATTTTATGTAGTATTTTAATATAATTTTTATTTATTTTTTGGCTTAATTTATTGGTAGTTAATTTTGATGAGTGTATTTATAGGTATATTCATCTATGTTTTGTGCATTTTTATTTTTATTTTGTGTATATTATTTTATTATTTTATTTTTCTTATTTTATATATTTATAACTTAATTTTGTGAGTATAAGTATATTTTTATTTGATTTTTATGACTTTATTTGCACATTTAAATAAATAGGTATATGACTTGTATAGGTAAAGGTATCAGTATTTTGCCTATGTTTTGTATTTTTCTTTTTATTTTAATGTATTTTAATGAGTTTTTATTTTTGTTTTGTATTTTTAATATAATATGTATAATATTTACAATATTATAAAAATATGAAAGGGTAAAAGAATTAAAGAATGTATTTCCCTTTTATTTATATACATATAGAACATAGGTATTTTATCTATGTCATTGACATAGTTTTATTTTATTCTCCTTTTATTTTAGATTTAATTCTAATTTTAATGTACACATATGTTATAAATAATGTTTACAAAATTATAAAAATATGAATTTGTAAAAATAATAAGTAATGAATAAATTGAATATTTTAATCGATATTATGTACAATAGGGGCCCAAAACCTATCTTCTGCATATTAACTTCGAAAAATATGAAACCACCTCCTTCAAATAGATCTTGAAAAGTTATATACAATTAGAATGATTTTGCCATGTTTTGAGTTTTTATTTGCAAGTTATGGGTCTATGAAGTTGAGGTTCTGACTTTTTATTCTGGATATAAAATGTACATTGTAGATTATTTTTGTACAAACTTAATTTTGTATTTTTATTTACATTATTATCTACAACTTTAATGTACAAAGTTTATTTGTTTGATAAATAAATCATAAAGAACAAAATATGTGTAAAAATGCATGATTAATGCATAAATAAATAAGGTGCTTATTGTATTTTTGGCCCTTATCTCCCCCCTACTTTATTCCTTGTCGACCAAGCCAATTCTTGACTTGGTCTCGGGGTTTGGGTCATAAAATATTTGCAATATTTTATTCCTTTTTCTTTTCTTCTCTTTATTCTATAATTTTGGCATTAAAAACCTTATTTTATGTGTAAGAAATACAATAAATAATTAATGTTATTATGAACAAATTGATGCTATTTACGTGCATTTGCTGGGGTTTTTAAGGCCAAAATGATAGAATAAAGGTGATGAAATGGAGATTCATCACCCTGCCACACCAATTCAGCGTAGGAGGTAGATCTTTTTCTCCACACCGTTAGTGGTTCACAGTGCATCGGCGGTGTTTGGAGGACCAAGCTCCAGCTCTGTCCATAGTCTGTTCCTGTCACTCCAAATAAACCAAACAACCACCGCGAGCATGATAGAGAGGTGGTTCCAGGTCACGTGGTCGTTGATGCCATTAATACAAGTGATGAGATCTTCAAGAGGTAGAGGATTTGTAATTGGGAGGTTGAGTCTAGTACAGGAGATAGACCCAATGGCAGAGGAGTAATGGCATCCAAAGAAAAGATGAGCATGTGACTCAAGTGCCCCCTTCCAAAGGAAGCAATTACCGTGCGTGCAGATCTGAAAATGGGCGTCTGTCAGTAGTGGGGAGACGGTTCAGAACAGCTCTGTAAAGAGTAAGGGAGCACTTCGGGGGCAATCCTTTAGCCTAGACGCAGGCGGTCCATCCAGGAGACACCTTGGCCGGGCTAAGGAAGTTCACGGCACTAGAGAAGGAGAAGCTCTGTGGGGAGTGGGTCCATCTACAGGACAACAAATCACCCTCAAGGGCCAGCCCAATAACGTCTCTGAAGAGCAAGATGGCCTTCCAAGTGGGGCTATGAGAGGAGGATATGCACGCATCCCAGAAGGAGATATCGTCCAGATGTTTGTGGCGCATGATGAAGGCCCAAAAGGAGGAATCAGAGGTAAGGAGCATCCACGTTCAGGAGGCTAACGTGGCCGCACAAAGGGAGGATAGCGAGCGCAGTCCAAGCCCGCCATGAGCCTTGGGCCGACAGATAGTCGACCAAGCGATATCGTGCCGAGAGAGACCCCAAAGGAATTGGGCACAGAGCATCTCGATCTTATTCACAGCACCAATAGGGAGAGTAGTACCATTGGCCCAGTAGAGTAGAGTTCCGGTGGTTACGAACTTAAGGAGCTGGAGGCGGCCGACCATGGATAGCGAATTGGCTTTCCAACCCGAGAGTTGGGCCGCAACTTTCTCTACCAATACAATGCCATTCCCCTGGACGATTAGGATGGATGGATGGGTATCCCCATGTATGTAGTTGGCAGGTGTTGCGAGAGGATACCAAGTCTGAGGTTGGCACCAAAGCTCCCCTGGAAAAGCTTTGGGCGGAAGAGCTTGCACTTGCGCACGTTCATTTGCAGGCCATACATCGTATAAAAATTATCCAAAACATTCTGAACCGTTGTAAGAGAACGAGCCGATCCCTTGCAAAAGAAGAGAAGGACGTCTGCGTAAATGAGGTGCGTGGGGGCCTTGTTCTTGCCACGCCCAAATGTTCAAGCCGACCCGTGGAAGTGGCTTGTTCAGCCAAGCAGGTGTGGAATTCCAGACCAATGGTAAAAAGGAGGGGGCTCAGGGGGTCTCCCTGGCGAAGACCCCGAGTGCCACGAAAGAAACCGGACGGAGCGCTATTCACCATAACCGAGAAGGAGGTGGTGGAGATGCAATTGTCAATCCATTTGACCCAGGTACTGTCAAACCCCATAGCATAAAGACCATCCAGAACGAACTTATGCTCAATGGAATCGAAGGCCTTTGTGATATCTATCTTCACGCAAACCTTGTTGCGATTATGTCTTCGATCAAAACCGTGTAATAGTTCCTGAGCCAGGTGGATGTTGTCCCCAACGGAACGACCCTTAATGAAAGCAGTACGGTTTGGAGAGACAAGGTGCGGAAGGACAACCGCCAACCTGGAGGCCAAAAGCTTAGCAAAGATTTTGTAAAGAACGTAACAGAAGAAGATGGGCCTATAGTCCCCTAAGCCATCCGGGGTGGGGGTCTTGGGCACGAGCGTAAGGAACGTATGATTCACCTGTCCGACCCATACCGCCTCCCCTATGGATGAAGTGCATAGCCGCACAGATGTCATCCTTAATCAGAGGCCAGTGCCGAGTGTAGAAGCTAGCGTTGAAGCCGTCCGGGCCAGGGGACTTGAAGGGTGAGATGGAGCGAACGACTCTCCATATTTCATCTTCAGAAAATGGGCGAATGAGCCAGTTGCATGCATTGGTCGAGAGGATATGCTTAGGAGTAGGGGGCGTCGTTAAGGTTGGCCCGGGAGTACTCAGGGCAAGAAGGGATGCAAAGTATCTGATGACCGCAGAAGAGACTCCAACGGTTTGTTAATGACGTTGCCCCTCTCGTCCAGGAGGGAGGGGATGGAGTTAACATTAACGCGCACTTTGGTCGCGCGTAGGAAGAAGCCAGTGTTGCGATCACCAAGACGAAGCCAATCAATTCTGCTCTTTTGCTTCCATGCGGATTCCAGATCATCTTTAATGTTAATAAGGTAATTCTTGACATCCCCTTCCAGCTGAGCCAAGTAGGGGTCTAAGGGGTCGGAAGCAAGCACCTCATTTAGGGCGTTGAGGCAGCCCTCCGCAGTCTTCTTATCCACGAAAACATTGGCCTCATTGGCCGCCCATGTCTTAAGGGTAGTTTTGACATTTTTGAGTTTGCAAGTAACTTTGAAGAGGGGGTCGCCATAGGTCTGGATACCCCAAGCGTCCCTCACGATCTTCTGGTAACCGTCCCTAGATGCCCAGTAGTCGAAGTAGCGGAACAGTTTGGGATTTGTATGAACCTTGCGAGCTCCGCAATCATTAGATTATGGTCGCTGGACTGAATGGAGGAGTATAGGAGCCTTGACTGTGGGAGGGAGGATAGCCACGCATCGTTGATGAGGGCTCTATCGAGTCTAGCGACAATTCTAGAAGGGCCCACCGAAGAATTTGACTAGGACCAGGGGTTGTCGCTAGCAGGGAGCTCGAGCAGGGAACAATGATTGATGCAATCGTTGAAGTCCGTCATGTGTGCTTGTAAGGTGGCACGTCCCCCCAGCTTCTCGTTAGAGAACCTCACAGTGTTGAAGTCTCCAATAACGAGCCAGGGACCATCCATTTGGGCATGAAGTTGTTTTAAATGCTCCCACAGCTCTCTACGCGCCACCGCACAGTTGTCCCCATAGATGATGGAGACGACCATGGAAAAAACCCCCCTTGTTTGCACACGCCATGGTGAGAGCCTGAGGGGTGTGAGTTAGTGTGGTACAGCTCGAGGAGTCCTCTTTCCATAGGAAATAGATTCGCCCAAGACTAGTATTGTTGTGGCAGTGGCTCCAGCCATTAGGTACGAGGGCAGCAAATTTCGCCCTCGATGTGTTGCGTAATTTTGGTTTCCACCAGGCCAATTAACTCTGCGCGCTTTGTTTTGAGTTGTTTGAGTAGGGACTTCATTGAGCCCATGCGAATTGCAGGACCGCGATCAACATTAGCAACCGGAGGTAGAGGGGGCTGAGCCCCGAGATTCATTGCCGTGTTTTTGCGGCTTCTTCTTCCCGGGTGACTCCATGGTCCAGGCCATGTTAGGCACGATAATAACCATGGGGATGGTGTCCAGAGTGGGTTGAACATAGTCACCATCTATGGAGGAGGGTGGGAGGCAAAAGCTCCTCCCTCCCTGGTTTGGCCAGATTCAGAGGCACCCCCCGAAGGCGAAGATGTGTTAGCATCAATATGGTGGGCAGAGCCCCTACCAGTGTCATTGGAGTCGGAGACCATCGCAGGGTTGTTAAGATCAAACCTCGCATCCCCCTTCGTCGTGGTGGCCTTGCTGTTGAGGCGGCTAGGGGCGGAGATAAGTCGCTGTAGGCGGGCTCTTGTACCGTTGGGAAGGGGTTGGGGGCCGCCTTGTGGGGAGGGCCGCCTCGACAGCTTTTGGGTGAACGGGGGCGAGCGTGGACCAAGCCTTTCACTTGGCCACCAGTGCCACCCGGCGATTGCGCATCAACGGGAGTATCAGGTGGGCCAGCAGCCAGAGAAGGATCAAGGAGGGGGATATCTCCTGGGCCCCTGGCCACTGCACCGTCGGAGATGGGGTAAGAGGGCCGGAAGGGAGGCGGTGGTGTGAAAGGGTAGAGCTTTGGGGGATGCCCAAAGGAGTTACGGAGGTCACACCTTGGCGGGTTCCATTCCAGTTCCACTGGGATCTGTTGTCTCTGGCCATTGAAGAAGACAAGGGGAACCGAGGGCGGAATAACTTTGGAGACGTGTATAGAGATACATCACCTCGCATACTCATCCCTTTGTCCTGCTGCGGTAGCTGCATCCATAAAAAGAGGCGTCCCAATGAGGTTAGCGAACTTGTTGAGGACGAAATCCGAGCAGTGTCCCATAGACCATGGAAACGGACCCATAGTAGGATTTCTGAGAGGAGGTCTCTTTCAAAGCAGCAGCCTGCTTCTCATCTGCGAATGACCATGAGACATCCTTGGAAGAGCCAAGACCCTCCAGAGATGATGCGGAGACAATCCTCCTCACACGCCTGGCGGAGGTAGTAAAAACCATTAGGCCTGGGGAGCAGCTTGGCCTCGCCAGAGGGCTTCTAGACCTTGTTCACAAAGTTTGCAAGATGCTTGAAGTAACGTCGTTTACCAAGAACGTAGATGACCAAAGTGTTCTTCCACATCTGGTCCAAAACGTTGACCTCTCCTTCCGAAATGAAGGCTACTTCTTCTCCCTCGAGGATGATCGGTTGGGCAAACGCCATGCGTCGGGGCCCCGGTGTTGGTTCAGGGGGATCCCCATGGACTTCGCGCCAAGATGGCTTCGGGGTATTAGCTAAGGTGGAGGGTGCGGTTGGGGGTGGGGGTGGGGGCGGGTCTTGGATGTGTAAGGAAGACCCTATGATTTCCGGGCGCGAGGATGGTCGAGGTTGGGTGCTGGCGGTGGTCGAGGGTGGGCGGGGGAGCCGCGAGGTGAGGGAGGAAGCGGTGTTCGCATCCTAAACCGTAGGGACGCATGAATAGCTAATTTTAGATATAAAAAATATTTCTTTAACAAAAAATCATCATTATGTATTTAACAACGGATAATTCAAAGATTTCAATCAATGCTACGTAACAAGTAATCATCTATAAAAGTGGTATATGGCAGCAGACTACTTAATACTTGTTATCATATATCTGAATGTTAAATTATTAACAAAAAAAATAGTATTCCTCGTAAAAATTATCTTTTACCTTTGTATTCACTAGAGGTGTGTGTTCGATTGGTTTGGGTGGGTTTGGGTTAAATAATTCGGGTTACATTCGGTTTGGATTAAAAAAGTGGCTACCCATGATCTGTCCAAATTATACTAGATCCATCGATTTGGTCAAATTCAAACTTCAGATGGCATCTATGGAAAAAAATAAGTACATTTATAAGTAGATGTTGACATATAAAATTAACGTCATATGACAAATATATTACTTAGTCTCAAGTTTAGTAAAAAGGCTAACTTTTTAGAACTTATGTGCTAGGTGAGGTTTTATCATTATGAACTAATATGAAATTATTGAATGCACAAACTTTCAGTTCAGATTATTTGGGAGGGTTGGATGGAGTACATTAGACTCATCACCCAACTCAAAAATCAACTAAATAATATGATTTGAGTCTAATCCGACTCAAAACCCAGCTCAATCTATTTCAATCATTTTTCAAAGATTGGATAAACTATTTGGGTGGACTCCAATAATACCAACTCTAGTGTTCGCAATGATGTCATATTCGTTTTTTTAAAGAATCGAAGGTCGTCAGACAAAAGAGGCCCGTAGATAGAAATGATTCAGAAGCGTCGTCGGAAACATTGCCGTCCAATTGAACCTCGAGGACAAGATGTGTATCCAATGCTGAGGAAAACTTTAATTACTAACGACTATTCATACGTGAATGATATTTTTATCGACGATTGCTGGGTACTTTTGTGGTTTACTACTTTTTGACAATGGTTTCGAACCGTCGATGATGAGCTTATGCTGTTGTAGTGATGATTGATTTACATTTCATAATATCGCCTTGCTTTTAATTAAATGTATAACAAATAATTCCGAACAATTGGTTCATATCCATTACTATATTACAAGCAGGTGGTCTTGCCACCGACACCCATTAATTTTTGGCATCTCAATTCCAATTTAGCCCCTGATAATGTACCGTAACTCTGACGGGAGACTGACTGTTGTTCCACCTTTGCCCTCGGTTGTTAAAGTAATTACCCAACTCACCCCATTCCCCCTCGAGCTCCGTCGTTGTTGTCACCCTCCAACCACAGTCTAAAAACCTAGCTCATGCGTTGTCGCCTCTCTGCCCTACCCTCTGACATTTCATTTACTTCGCCGCACGAAAACTCCATAGATGTCCCTCATACTACTGTCGTCACCACCCTCTGCTACATTCCCTTCCACTCATTGTCTAGGGCCCCCATCAAACCCAGTGCCTCCATTGCTGCACCTCCTCGCTTCCTCCGCCTACTCGACACGCCCCCTCCATTGTGCTTCGCCTCGACCATCTCAGTGCATGATCCCTCCCTCGCCATCATTGATGTCACCGACCCAGATAGAGAAAACTCCCTTTATGTTTTCCCCGATTGTGACTTTCACTACCGCTCCGTCTGCACGCCGGTCAACTAGCATCCTGTCCACCCATCCGCTGCCTCCAACAACCTCTATCTCTGTCAATGTAAACCCTCTACCTCAAAGGTAAGAAAACATCCACTATTGATTCCAAGATCGTCGACAACATCAATAGGAGGTCGGATGCCACTTCCATCTATGTGTCTGATGTAGCATCTGGAAAATCCCAAATCACAACCCAAGTCAGTCCCTGATTAATCTCCATTTGTAAGAACCGAGATACTAAGTATCATTGAGAAAATAACAATGCTTTCATTGGCAAAGTTGACACAAGGTAAAGTTGACATAGAAATATGCTTTTTAGGAATTTTCAATTACACACATGGGGATAGACAACATTTTGTAGTATGAGTTTATCAGGTTATGGCCGCACATGGCATAATCTAGATACTGAAATGTCAAATACTTATTTTGTGCTAAGTACACTACAGACAAAATGCATATGTAGTAGCTACATTATTAGTTCACTGCCTTCTCACCATGGACAAGTGATGTTAGATGTTTATATGCTCATGGAAAAGGGAGAAATCCATGTTTTCAATGGGAAGCCAATTGCCAAATATTATAAATGAAATTTGGATGTAGAAATGTCATCAATATGAAACTGTACTAAAATTTTTCCACACTTAGTGTCGAGAATTAGATTTTACAGAAGTTGGCTTGACATGATCCTCTTATAGCACATTTTCATCTTCTGCACCACAGCTTGAAGGTTAACCGTCTTAATCCATGAAAGGCCACTTCCTCTTTTATAACTTGCTACTTTTCAGAACAATCAAGTGATTGAATATCAATAAATTCAATTGTGGTCAAAAGCTTTTGGAGAAAACTACGACCAATAGGTGCTAATTGCATAATGCTATTACGATATCTTTTCCTGAAAACTCCAGAACAAGGAATTATCACTCACAAAAGGAATGCTTGGATCTTTGAAATTGTTCTACTTGATTCCATATGCTTTTGGATATTACAGTGCGGAAAAAACAATGCATAATGTTGGTATGTATGTAAGAAAGACTGCTATTATATATGTATAATGTCATATTTTATATTGCAATATTATACTTATAATATATACATTATATTATATGATAGCTTTTAGCATATTGTACAATATATTCCAAACATCCTATATATAGTAGATTATATTCTATAATATCTATATATATTTACAATATCATACAGATGCATATATAATTTCCACATACTACTTTATTATCTAAATATTATCCACAATTATACTACATGTTGGTCACTGACGGGAGTGTTGAAGTGGTCCTCGACCTTATCATTGTGATGGTTATCTTCCATTTTTGATGAGTTCCCCTTTGTTCGGATTTTCTCCTTTTTGCATCTATCTCATGATCATTTTGATGTGATTAGAGGGAAAATGAACACTATTGGTTCGAGCTTTTGTTGCTTCCATTATGATGATGATTATTAAGTTGTTTATTTAAGCTCGATAAAAGTGAGGGACCTAATTACGGCCAGTGAAAGTGGTTTCAAGAAAAAAGCAATGAAAAATCATACCCCTAAAGTTGTACAGAATTGGTGAAGATGGTATGGAACTCTTCACGAATGTAGTTAGCTTGGATAGTGTTTATGCATTGGTTTTGACCCTTTTGCCGTGTTTAGCTGGAGAGATTGCAGTATGTTCAGAAGAAGTGGACTCTGCGTAATCTAATATGATACATTGGTAATCAGAATGTGAACTTCTATATGGCATAAAATCTGAATTGCCTACGTTAGTCAGAATATGGAACTATTATCTAATCAAGAACATACAATTTGAATCATGATCAAGTAGTTAATTCCATAATATACATTTTGTCGCGTGTTTGAATTAACAATCAATCACATGGAACACAATAACGTAAAAAGGCGTGCAATGACCATATTTTGCAGCATGGGAGACATTTGCATTGTGTAAATTGCAAATGTGGGGCAGTTATAAGACAATACATCAGAAGCATGAGAAGAAGAGAGCCATACATGCAACAAATGCAATAGTTCATGATGGGACATATGTAACTTGACTTTTTATTTTAATTCTTTACTCTTTTTTTCTTGAATATATTATATTATTCATATATGTTGTCGAAATCAACTTACCCAACATAGTTGATTTATTGCTCTTTCTTGATGCATGTGTGACCCGTGCCTATTTCCTAGATGAAAATTTTCATTTTTTAAATAGTATATATATGGGGATTCAATAGAATGAGAATATATTCGGTTAAATATTTTCATATTTCCCGTATTTTTTATATTGGTTGCAACATAATATGCAGATAATGTTATGAGTTTTTATGTGTTTGCACATATGTACATTAATAAAGAGATGAGTGCGATTATATAACTTTCATAAAAAATATGATTATAGTAATTACTTGAACATTTTATTAGATTATTTTACAATAAATACTAATATGTGTCATAGCAAAACAACTATTTCCCCGAGCTTTGCACGAGGTGTGCACTAGTACATAAATGTTTTTAAAGTAATTAACATACTTCCGTTTGAGCATGTTGCCTTAAAACTGAAATTAATGTTCCGATATCAGCCTACATTTTGTGTAAAAACCTCAAAATTGTCTCATACCGTGGAAATATAAAATTTCCGGGTGGGATAAAAAAAGTGACGAGATTACTACCGAAACAACCCGACTAAAGCATTTTGGGGATGGTTAATCGGGTCCGTATGGGCCCGATCCCAAGAGGTTGTTAGGGCCAGTAATGCTCCGCTAACGGACCGGGGACCTAAGCCCGGGACGTTACAAATGGTATCAGAGCCGAATGCCCTCTGACAGTGGAAAGGGCTATCCGAGAGGTGGAGCCGCCCCTATAAAGAGGTTGGAGGAAATGGCTACCCAGAGCGTGCAGCCGCCACTGTCACTGGGAAGAAGTGATGTGCCATGTCGCAACGAGGACGTTGCGAATATAAGTGGGGGAGGTTGTAAAAACCTCAAAATTGTCTCATACCGTGGAAATATAAAATTTCCGGGTGGGATAAAAAAAGTGAGGAGATTACTACCGAAACAACCCGGCTAAAGCATTTTAGGGATGGTTAATCGGGTCCGTATGGGCCCGATCCCAAGAGATTGTTAGGGCCAGTAATGCTCCGCTAACGGACCGGGGACCTAAGCCCAGGACGTTACATTTTGTATCTCCATGTCAGGTCATGATCAAGATCCAAAGTTCCTATACAGCATAGGATACAGGTGATTTGACATTCATCCCTAACACTTTAATCAGTTTGAAGTGAAAACAATATGACATCAGGATCCAAAGTTCCGAACCCTAAGGTGGTGTTCGGTTGGGGGGTTACCCCCCACTTTGGGTGGGTAACCCCCTAAAACCCACACTTTTAACCCACTAGTGGGCCCCACTCCCTTCCCATCAAAAAAATTATATATTATACCATCATATCATCTAAAAATCATAAAATACTTAACTTCTACTCACTATTCCAAACTTCAATACAATCACATCACAACAACTACCCACTTTTTCAAATTTCAATACAAACATATCATAATAACTACCAACTTTTTCAAATTCCAATACAATCACATCACACAAACCCTCCCAACCCTTAACCCACCAACCAAACACACTACTACAAAAACGGGTTATCCACCCCTGGATAACCCGCCATCCGAACACAGTCTAACAGATGTACAAACCCCAAGACAGTATGTGGGTTCAAAAGTGGGAAAGTCTGTTCACCTTCCCGAGGAGGAGACGTTTCGTATTCCACGCAGTAACTAATATAGAAGAGGAGTCCTGGACGAGCGCCCGCAGTCAGCCCTGGTGCGGTGTTGCTCCGGTACCGATCGAGGATGGGCAGGAGAGTGGCCATCGGGATAGACCTGGGCACCACGTACTCGTGTGTGGGGGTGTGGCAGCGGGGGCGCGTGGAGATCGTTGTGAACGGGCAGGGCAACCGCACCACACCCTCCTGCGTCGCCTTCACCGACGCCGACCTCCTCGTTGGCGACGCCGCCAAGAACCAGTCAAACTCCAACCCCTCCAACACTATCTTCGGTCAGCGCTCTTTATCTACATATTGCTCCATTTTCTATTCTATGCATGTCCTCTTTTTTTGATTCTACCGTCAGTTGTAGATGCCTGGTAGTTGTCTGCTATGCAGTTATTCTTTTATTCCGAAAATTACTGCGATTGCTCATAGCTTTTATTTGCAGACATTGCACCAATATTTGTTCCTTTTATATTTTGATCGCATTAACATAATTGGGCATCCAATTGTCAATGAATTTTGAATTTTACTTTTATTCATTTCACATAGACATGTCGGGATACTTGTATCACTGCAAGAAAAATGAGTTGTGATCACAGAATGTGGTTACGGAAACTTTTAGCTACCATAATTTCGTAGCCACTAGTTTTTCATAGATACAATCCGTCGTTAAAGTCTTCTTACAAGAGTTATGACCACGACAAGTTCTGTGATCACTTTTAGTGGCTACAATATCTTCGTGGTTAAAGAACTCTCGCGACGAGACTTGTAACTACGTCTACTGACCACGATGTTTATAGCTAAAGCTCAATTCTATGGCTACAAACCCCATATCCGTGGACTTGGTTCTGTAGCTACAACTTGTTTTTCTTGTAGTGTATGATTGCGCTGGTCGGAAGGAACTACCATGAGCACATCAACTAAATCGGATATACATGACTATAAATTTTGATTTTTTTAAATGATCAGACAATAATCGATTAAAAAAACAGTATGTATAGAAGTTGAATCCAAAGTGAATTCTCTAATTTGAAATCAAATATGATTAATTTGATTTTGAAATGTTGTTCCAGCTCGTTCTATAGCACTTTTCCTAGTTTTAAATGCTATGCAATTCTTAAAAGTAATTACAAATGGATTTATATAAGGAACACAAAGTTCAAATAGGTAGAAGAAAGTTTCATGATTAAGAAAAAAACTTAGGACAAGAAAATTTAATAGTAAACTATGCAATACATAGACAAAAGTAGCACACAATTCATCTGCAATACGCATTCTTCATTAAGAACCCATACCTATCTATATTAAATTTTTTATTACTTAGACTGTATTTTGCATGTGATATTTGCAAAATAACTACTATACGTCAAGTGAACATATGCTAATAAATTGGATCGAGTTTTATCACTTATAAATTATAACGGTGTTACATAAATATAAAGAAACAATAGAAACACAAATCCATATAGAAGTTTTAGACGGAAACAAATCACTCAGAACACGTTTTATCTATTTAATGAAGGTGGTTTTTTAATTTTTTAGTTGGTATGCAAAAGTTGGCTTTTGAATCCCTATTGTAATATATACATGTATATAATATATTTGTTATATTCATTATTCATATTTTTAGCTTTATTTTTATATGATTGTAAATATTACTTAAAATACATGTAAATAACAGAAATAAAAAATAAAAAATCTTTAAAATAGATAAAATATTAATATATATAGGTAAACTATGCATATATAATACATACATGTGTATTTAAGTAAATAAAAAATCAGAAAAATAGAATAAAATATGTAAATATGTCCTTAAATAAGTTATAAATATAGAAATTATGCCTATGAAATAATAAAATACACAGGACAAAATAAAATAAATATACAAAATACATGTATCTAATGAATGAGCTTCTAAAAAGAAATAAAAATTAGAATAAGATACTACATAAAATAATTAACATTTTTTATTTTTAATAAAAAATATGAAAATCATTTATTTTTTTTATCATTTAAGGGATTTTATCCTTGGAATTCTCTGGCAGTGGATCAACTGTCCTAGCTTTACAATCGAAATTGTCAGTCACAAGGAGGCCTTCTTCTTCCATTTTCATGCCTCATCCATGCCATGTGCTCCCTCGAGCACCCCACCCATACGTTCCACCACCTTCCTTCCCCATCACCCTACCTCTAGCTTCCTCCATCGCCATCTCCTTCACATAACTCCATTCGATGTTAACCCCTTCGTCTGTGTATAAATTAGAACCTCCACCCCTTTTGCCTTTTTGATCCCTGATTCATGTATGTAATATGACCTCATGGTAGATGCATTTGGTGACAATAAAATAATACCCTCCTTGTTAGCTTGGACAAGGTGTAAATCATGGTGATCCAACTTTGTTGGAGATCCACCGATCAGGCTTCTCTGCTCCCTGACCCAACCATATACGAGTTGTTGCCATTAGTTTTTCTAGTGTAGTTTCCTTTCGGTTTCTTAGTGTCATAGTTAGTTTAATCAGTCAGGGCTTAGGTTAACTTAATTTTATGATCTTTGCTTGTTGGAGCACTAAGCTCTAGCTCAAATCTACCCATATCTCTACCAGTTCTGACCTCGCTGTAGATTTTTTATTTTTTTGTGGGTTTTGAGTATTTATTTTTTTATTTTTTTTTGTAATTTTTTATATTTTTAAATTTTTTAATTTTGTACATTTTCAAATTCATCTTTTATATTTTCTCATTTTTAATTTTAATTTTCTTTATAATCAGTTAAAATATAACTATATGGAATATAGGAATATAATATAACTAATATAGATAATAAAAAT
Source organism: Ottelia alismoides (assembly GCA_037367405.1). NCBI lineage: Eukaryota > Viridiplantae > Streptophyta > Magnoliopsida > Alismatales > Hydrocharitaceae > Ottelia > Ottelia alismoides. Next base: position 276,371 of record JAZKJV010002155.1, read on the forward strand.
ATTAAATATAGTCACAATTGGGAAAAAAACCCTAAAGTACAATCTTTTTACCTTTTTAAAGTTTTCATAAAATACTTTTCGTATTTTTATAATTTTGATAATTATAGGTACTAATATAAGTAAATATAACTATATATATGATAAGGATTTTATAATTATATATATAAATACTCAAAACTCATGAAATAATTTTTTTTATTTTTTCGGTTTTCTCAATTTTTAGTATTTTTATTATAATATTTGTTAACTTTTTTGGATTTTTAGTTGAACTAAAATAGTGAACAATGATTAATTTTAATAGGACATATTTTTTGGAAATTAAAAATAGCCAAAAGCCTCAAAAATTTCCAAAAAATAATTTTAATAAATATAAAATATAATAAATAAAATTTAGGAATGTAAATAAATATTTTTAGATTTTTATTTATTTTTAATAGTTTTTATAATTATTTTGGGACTTTTTAATTTTATTTTTTCCTATTTTAGGGATTTTTAGTCTGTTGATGCAAAATAAAATAATAAAGAACAATATATTTTTTTGGTTTTTGTAATAGGATAAAAATATCTCTGTTTTTATTTTTTTAATAAATAAAAGTATAGAATAAAAATATTAATAAAAATATATGTAGAATACTCTGTAAGGTATTTCTCCTAATTTTCAATTAATTTTTAGGGCACAGGTTCTATTTTTAACAAATTTAAAATCTAAAAAGAAAATATCACGTAATAGGAGTATTTTTGTAAATATTTATAGTATCGGCACTATTTCCTAACAGCTTAGAGAAGTTCAGGGTTAAAACTGCAAATATATCAAAGATTTCTAATAATATATACTTGGAGGGATTTTTTTGCAATTAATATAAAATTTGAGGGATGCGATGCAATTATTACACAAAATGTTACTGACGAATCCCAATTCATCAATCTTTATTCCTTTATTTTAGCTAGAAACTTGAGCAAAACACGATATAAACATGTGTAAATATCATAAATTGCCAAAACACATGCATAGTGTAAGTACGCATAATTATCATGTTTTTGTGCCAAAATAAAGGAATAAAGAAACACAAGAAAAAGAGGGAAATATTTAGAATAAATATTGAGTGACCTAATTCCAAGGGAGGGCTGAGCATGGGCTTGACCGCAAAAGAATCCAAGTAGATAGAGATAGGGAAGCTCAATTATGTGTACTGATGAATGCCCATTCATCACTCTTTATTCTTATATTTTAGCTTCAAAAACCTTTGCAAATGCACGTATATTCATGTAAATACAAATAATTATCAAAAGCATGCATTGTATTAAGTTTAATAATTAGCATGTTTTTGTGCAAAAATAAAATAATAAAGAGTAAAAAGAAAAAAAGAGGGAAATATTTAGAATAAATATTGAGCAACCTAACCCAAGGGAGGGCTCAGCATGGGCCTGACCGCATAAAAACCAAAGTAGAGGGAGATAGGAGCTCATGTGTGTAAATATTTATGTAAATAAAATAAAAGTATTTTCCTCACAAAAATAGACTCAAATTGGATTGTAAATATTTGTATATATTTATAAAGATAAAAACAAGATAAAAATAGAAAAAAAATTAAAAAGAAAACAAAAAAAACCTCACTCATGTACATTGTCACCATGTATATAATCCACTCATCCCCATTTATTTAGCTTTATAAATAAATAAAATTAATTTCCAAAAATTTTGTGAATATTCTACATTATATAGTGTAAATAAATAAAATAAATTAAAACAAAAAAACAAAATAAAAAGAACAAAATTAAAAATAAAAAAATACTATTGTAAATATACCATGTATATAAATGTACATATGTATTTATTTTACCTATGTATACAAATAATAAAAAGAAAAATAAAAATGTCTTTTTATTCCTCATTCTATAGTATAAATAAATAAAACATAAAATGGGAATAAAATTGTATAAAAATAAAAAAATCAAAAATCAAAAATTAAAAAGACATATTGTACATATACCTATGTATAGCTATATAGTGTAAATACCTCATTTTATTTTGAAAAATTAATTAAAAATCACCAAAAAATAGAAAAAATTAAAAGAAAAACATTTCATGTTTTGACTTTTTAATAATTCTGCCATTTACTATTTTTAATTGATTTTTCAATTCTTATCCAGGTGGCAGCCTCCCATTGGTCCAGGAGGGATGTTGACCGCCCGGTCAACTCCCCCTCCAGGACCACCTCCCACGGGTATTATGCGCCCGACCCGACTTCCCCTTATTTTGGCACCTAAACCCGACAACTTCGCACCTAAACCCAGGGTCCTAATCACTCTCCAATGATCCGGGAACCTCGCCCGATCTTTAGCCTAAAGATCCGCGCGCTCCATTGTCCTACCCGCGCTCATCTTTCCGGACCCTCCACCGTATATAGCCCGAGCTCCGCCACCTTCATTCCCATCTTTGGCTCCCCATCTTTCAGTCCCGTGACCTCCACCACCTTCCCTGAGGTGACAGCTCTCCGCGGTGGTGTCGAAGAGAGGCGAAGGTGATCGGACCATCGATCCGGCGAGTCTCCACCGCCGTGCTCCGCCCAGAGCAGGAGCATGAGCCTCGGGCCTCGACGACCCGTGAGGCGACGACCCAGAGCTTCGCTAGCTCAGCCACAGTCGATCCCTCTATCCAGGTAGACCCGTTTCCTTTCCCTTTTTGCTAATTTCCGATTTCCCCCAAATTTCGCCGTCGCCGTGTTTCGCCGATTCCGACCACCTCACAGCCCGATTCGATCATCGGAATCAAACGTCACCTCCGCCTTCCTCCCGCACACGTTCTCCATACTCCCATTCAACCCAGCTCGCACAGGAGCTGGGGCTCGATCTCCTCCGTCTACCCCCTCGTCGGAGCTCGCCCATATCGCACCACCGACCACCTTCACCCCGCCTAACCGGGTCGAGGCAGTTTGCCCTCGACCCGCGAGCTGTTTGGTCTATTTTGCAGGAGCATCCAAGCCCATCTGAGGGCTTGGACCATTGGGTCCAGCAGCTACAGCTCCAACGACCTTGCCGGAGCTCCCTAGAGCTCGGCTGGGTCATCAGAGACTCCCATCCGACGCGGAGGCTCACGCCGAACCTTTTCCGATCATCAGCGTCCCGCGAGGAGGCTCGGAGCGAGCGCACTGGGCCGGCGAAGTTCGCCGGCCACCTGTTCTTCGAGGATCTCCAACAGCCGTCCGATCAGCCTCCCGCTCTAGTTCTCATCTGAGCCGTCCATTCTGGGAGCAGCAGCCACCGTCCGATCTTTGGAGGATTGATCCCAACCGTCGGATCATCGAGGGTTAGCCACACCACCTCACAGACGTCAAATTCGCTACGAGGCACTGCCCCGACCGTCCGATCAGAGTAGAGGCCACTCGTTTACCCGCGTCGTACCACAGCCGTCGGATCCTCCACGTGGGAGAGCCTCCACCGTCCGATCAGAGCTGAGGTTTCTCCATTTCGTGCGGCGCGCCATTCCACCCGTCCGATCTGCCACGCGTCGCGCATCCAGCTCCTCGGATAATAAATAAGGGGTAATTTGTTCTTAGGCCCCTCTGCTTTTAGCATTTATTAGTTAGTCCTGTAAATATTTTATCAAGTTCATTTTATTCTGCACTTTTTGCACTTAGGACCCCGTACTTTCTTTATTTGCATTTATACCCCTGTCTACGTAGACCACGTGCTTCGTCACGTGAATTTCTTTGGTGTATTTGCATTGACGCCCTTGTAGTTCTGGTTAGTTCTGAAATGAATGAAACTTTTTAGAAAATTGCATTTATACCCCTGTGCGTGAATTATTTGAGCATGTGCGCTTATTTTTGGGTATTTTACAACAAGCCCCCTGGACTTTTAATACTTGTTATTATTTAGTCCAGGGCCCTTGTTTTTATTACATTTGGGTCCCTGAGTGCCCCAGACACGTGCTTGGCACGTGATTTCTTGGGTATTTTGCACCAGACCCCCCAGGACTCCTGTTATTTGCGTTTTGGTCCTTGTGTACTGTGTCCTTGTGTGTGATTTTAATAAAATAGCAAATCAACTCCAAATTTGATGAAAATTGGACACATGGCTCCTGCCATGATGTAAAATTTTCTATAAATTTTGGGGACATTCTAGACACTGTTTGGTATTTTTAAATATTCAAAAACATCAATTTTCTTTACTGTTCAACTTTAAAAATCACAAAAAATATTAAAACTCATCTAAAAGTTACAAAAAAATTGGCTACTGTTTGTCCTTGCTTGTTTGATTTTCTAGCCAATTTTGGCTATTTTTCATTATCTAAAACACCTAAAAATTGAAAAACACTCAAACACTCATAAAAATTCTTAAATAATTTAAAAATCCAAAAATCATAAATCCAGTGCCCTAATTTTCCTTAAACTTTCTAGTTTTTAGGAAAATTACCCTCAGGAGCTGGGAGCCTCTTGTTATATTTTAGATTGGCCTTTTTCTCCTGACTGGACAACACCCTCTATTTCTGTCATTGTTTCATTTTTAGAAAATAAAATAAAAATCAGAACAATCCCAAAAATTCACCAAAAACATCAAAAAATATATAACACACAAAAATATTTTTCTGGAATTTTTGGTTAATTTTTAGTGGATTTAATAAATTGTTGAAGTGTGTTGTTTAGTTGCTTTTCTTATTTTCTTAATTGATTAAAAATCCAAAAAACTATAAAAACCCTTAAAAACCACAAAAAATATCTTCTCTTTTCTTCTGATTGACTACTTCGTAGGCCGTAAGGCCAATCCGTGCTCCTTGTGTTTGACCCTGGTCGCTATACCAGGTTAATAAAATAGCCAGGACCGCTATCGTGTTTATTTGACTTCATCTGATTTTGGTGGTCTGCTTTACTTTTTCTTGATTGACCGATTGACTTCCGAGATCCGGGTCGCAACGACCCTTGATCTATTTAATTTCACCCGTGTCTTGGTGATTCATCGGTCATCATGTACATATACCTATGTATGTAAATAAAATTATTTTCCTCTAAATAAAAATAAATATGTGTTTCTCTCATTTTGTACATATTTATAAATAAAACGAAAATAAAAATAAAAATAAACAAAATCCCTCTGATCAGTGTATATAGAACATGTACATAGAATAATATATCTATTTATTTTCTCTTTGTGAATAATTAATAAAAATCCAATAAAAATATTTCCATATTCTATCTTTCATGGCGTATAAAAATAAAATAAAAATCAGAAAAATAAAAATAAAAATAATAAAAATCAATTTCTACCTTGTACATATACCATGTAAATATGTACATAAACCTATTTATTTAACTAATGTAAATAAATAATAAAAATAAAATAAAAATACCTTTTTAATCCAAATTTTATGTTATAAATAAATAAAATATAAAATTGGAATAATTATATAAAAATAAATAATTAAAATAAAAATAAAAAATACAAACATGTATATACCTATATATAATAATAATATAATGTAAATACCTTATTTTTTCAAAAAAATAAATAAAAATCACTAAAAATTAATTTGAAAATAAATAAACATTTTTCATGTTTTAACTTTTTCGAAATAAGGTCATTTATTAATTTTTATTGAATTTACAAATATTTATTGAATGGCCGCTTCTGATTGGTCCACAGGGGATGTTGACCCTCGGTCAACTCCCCCCGGGACCATTCAACCCGGATCTTTGTGCCCCGACCCGATTTCTCATAATTTTTGCGCCTTGATCCGACCATCATTGATCAAAACCCCGGGCTCCATTTACAGATCATTCAGCCGAGACCCTCGCCCGGGGTTGAATCTAGGTATCCGAGCTTCACAGAGCCATGCCCGACCTCATCTTCTCGGACCCCCAGTAGTATATAGTCTCCCCTCTACTGCACATTCCCCGCCATCTTTGGCTACGCCTCTTCGTCCCAGGACCTCCAACAGCTCCCTTGGAGTGACAGCTATCCGAGCGTGGTGTCGAAGAGAGGAGGAGGAGCTTCCCACCACTGATCCGACGACCTTCGTCGCCGTGCGCCACCGCGAGGTGCGCCAAGCCTCAGACCTTGACGTTCCTTGAGGCCAAGACCCCCAGAGCTTCCTTAGCTCATCCCCTGTCGTCTTCCTCCACAGGTAACTTCGATACCCCCTAGGTTCCTCTAATTTTCCATTTCGCCCAAATCGTTCCTCCGCCGTCGCCGATTGATTCCCATCGCTACAGTTATCCGCTCAACCATCGGACCATCCCGTCACCTTCGAGACTACCCTCCATCTTCTGCACCCATTCACTCAACTTGGTTCGCCCTGGAACCAAGAGTTCGACCTCCATCGCCGTCGGCTCGCTGGAGGTCTTCGTCCCGCCGCACTCCGATCGCCCATTTCACCCCTAACCGGGTCGAGGCAATTTGCCCTCGACCCAGGAGCTCTCCTGTGCTGTTTTGCAGGTCGAATGAGACCCATCTGAGTGTCCAAGAGTTCTCGCACGGGAGCTTACCTCCTCCGCCGTCGACGGGTCGCTCTAGTGGTCCCCGGCCTCATCGGAGGAGTCCATCAGCTGCGGAGCACCTCGGCGAAGTGTTTCCCTATCTCAGCAGCTCCAGAGGAGGTCCTCGACGTGTGCATTGGGCTGGCGAAGTTCGTCGTCGTCGAGTTCTTGGAGGATCCTCCTCCGTCGTCCAATCAACCCCGACGCTCCTGATTCGATCACCGCCGTCTATTTGAGGAGCTTCAGCCACCGTTGATTTCTTCTCGGGCTCGATCTGGACCGTTCGCTCCAATGAAGAGGTGCCCTCGCTTCTCAGTTGTCAGATCCTTCACGTGGCGCATCCTCGTCCATCCGATAATAACAGGGGTAATTTTCCTTTAGGCCCCTGTCGTTTAGTTTTTGCTATTTCGTCCTGTAAATATTTTTATACGTTGTGTTTAATTAGGGTAAATTGTACTCTGGACCTTCATGTTTTTTCTATTTGCATTTTAGTCCCTGTGTATGTAGAGGACGTGCATCGACACGTGAGGATTTGGAATTTTTGCACTATTGATCCTGTGTTTCCTGTGCGTTATTGTTTGATATTTTATAAATAGGATTTACATATATGCCCCTCTGTGCTTGATTCACGTGCCTCGCGCGTGACTTTGTGGACTTTTTGCACAAAGACCCCTGCACTTTCTTGATTTGTCATTGTTTAGCCCCTAAACTTAGTCTTCTTTACATCGAGGTCCCTGTGTACTGTGTGCCTTGTTTTGATTGAATAAAAAAACAATTTAAATCCAAATTAGGTGAAATTTAGACATGTGGCTCCTACCACTGTGTAAAAATTTCTAACAATTTTTGGTATATTTTTGAGGCTTTTTGATATTTTTAAATATTCAAAAATATTGATTTTTGCTACTGTCTGACTTAGAAAATCAAAGAAAAATATAAAAACTCTTTTAGAAATTCGAAAAAAAGTTAGTGTTAGTTAATTTTAGTGTCTTTTAATTTCTTTTCAATTTTTTGCTTTTTGAATTTATAAAAACCCTAAAAGTTGAAAAACTCTAAAAACCTCATAAAAATTCAAAAAAAATTCTATAAAAATCAAAAAAGTACAAACTCTTTTTCTGAATCTTAGTTGTTTATACTTTTCATAAAAATTTCCTCCAGACTTTTATAATCCATTATATATTTTTAGTTGGCCTTTCAAGTCTGGCTGTACAGTGATCTCCTGTTCTCACCTTTCTTGATTTTTAGAAAATTATATTAAAATTGGAGAATCTCCATAAAATTACCAAAAACACTTACAAACAGTAAAAACACAAAAACAATTTTGTTTGAATTTTTGGAGCATTTTTGAGTGATTAAATAATTTGTTGTTGTTGCTTGCTTTTGCATTTTCTTATTTTTCCTCATTATTAAAAATCCAAAAAAATATAAAAACAATTAAAATCCAGAAAAAAATATTTTATTCCTTTTTATTGATTTTAACTACTTCTAAGCCGTGAGGCAAATTCGTGCTCCCTGAGACCGACCCTGGGTGCTATACCAGGTTAATAATTTAGCGAGGACCGCTATTTTGTCTTTATTGATTTTATCTTTCTGATTAGTGGTTTCCTTCATTTTTCTTGATTGAGCTCTAGACCCGAGAGGTTGAGGTCACAACGACCATTGACACCTAATTTTCCTTAATCGCTCAGGTCGCTCATCAGAATGGTGCCGTTGCCGGGGAGCACGGCTTAGTAGTCGATTTCGATTTTTCTGCGGCTTTTCTTTTTCGCGGCTTTTTGTGTAGATATTTTTGTAGATATATTTTCTCGGCTTTATTTACATATTTTTCAGGACTGACACTTTGATTTCTCTTTCTTATGAGGGTCTGAGGACTGAGGCGGCTTTCTCGGAAGTCGAAGCAACCGCGGGAGTCGGGGGTGGCTTTTTTCTCTATGAAGCCGCAGGAGGACGCGATGAGAAAAGCCGAAGTTCGGGAGTCACGGAATAGCCACGAAATAACTGTAGAATAGCCGTAGATTAGGTTTAACTTAGTTTATTTTTCAGCATTATCTTATTGTAATAATATTGGGACAAACACTTGGACACTTGACGGTTTTCGGGGTCTGTTTCGTCGAGCACCGGTGTGCTCGGGGGACCTCATCGAGTTTTTCGCAGTTTTCGCATCTTTTGACCATTTATTTATTGCTTACTTGATTTACGCGGTTTTCAGCCTTAGCTTAGGATTTTCATTGATTATGACGTAATTAATTAGGATCCAAATACCTAATTATCTGCATGTACCTATAGTTCGAATAATTGGATCTAATTAATTAATTCACTAGAAAAAGTCGGATTATTAGAGCTCTGGTCCACGTGCCTTGAGGAGTCACATACAACGCATGCAGGATCTGTTGTGGTAGACACCGAGTGGCTCCCAAGATAGGACTCAGGACCTAGGCTCGAGTTCCCGGCTACTATTCTCTCGTGTAGAAATTGCTCTGCTTGGGACGGTTTTTCGCGTAAATCTGATGAATACCCATTCATCACTATTTATTCTTTTATTGTAGCTACAAAACCTTTGCCAAACACATGTAGATATATGTAAATAATAATAATTAGCATTTGGCATGCATTGTGTAAAAATAAATAATTAGCATGTTTTTGTGCATAAATAAAAGAATAAAGAAACAAAAGAAAAAGAGGGAGATATATAGAACAAATATTGAGCGACCTAATCCCAAGGGAGGGCTCAGCATGGGCTTGACCGCATAAAAATCTAAGTAGAGAGAGATAAGGAAGCTCATGTGTGTACATATATCTAAATAAAAATATTTTCCTCTAAATAAAACAAAAACATATTTGTGTGAATATGTATATATTTGTAAATATAAAATTAAAACAAAAATGAGAAAATTAAAAAGAAATAAAAAATCCTTCTCCGTGTACATAGACCATGTGTATATAAACCACATATGTATATATTTCTCCTTGTAAATAAATCAATAAAATTCCATAAAAATATGTATATATTCCCTTATCCCATAATGTATATAAATAAAGTAAAAATCACAAAAATAAATTAAAAATAAAAAGAAATAAAAATAAAAATCAAAAGCCACGTTGTATATATACCATATATGTATATAAATAAAAGTATTTATTAACCCTTGTAAATAATTAATAAAAATAAAATAAAATACTAAATTATTCCAAATTTTATTCTATAAATAAATAAAATATAAAATTGGAATAAAATGTAAAAAAATAAATAACTAAAAATAAAAAATGTATAGTCTATATTCCTATATATAATAATATATTGTAAATACCTAATTTTTATTTCAAAAAACTAAATAAAAATCACAAAAAATAGTTTATAAATAAATAAACATTTTTCATGTTTTAACTTTTTTCAAAATTGGCCATTTACTATTTTATATTGAATTTCCAATTATTTTATACGTGGCCGCATCCCATTGGTCCACTAGGGATGTTGACCCCCCGGTCAACTCCCCCCACAAACCTTCGTCCTTCACGGATGTGGCGCTTGATCCGATTTCTCCCATTTATCGCGCCTTGATCCGAGTTCCATTCGATTAAACCCTGGGCTTCGACCCTTCCCTGCAGATCCGAGATCCTCGCCCAGAGGTTTGCATCGGGGTCCGTGCTCCGATTTCCTCGCCCGACCCTCGTTTAGCCGGACCCCTAGCCGTATATATTCCCAGCTCCGCCACACGATTCACTCCATCTTTGGCTCCGCCTTTCCATCCGAGGACCTCCACTACCTTCGCCTGAGTGACAGCTAGCGGTTGGTGGTGTCGCAGTGAGGAGGAAGTGTCCCGACCACTGATCCGGCAGCCTAGCGTCGCCGTGCGCCGCCCAGGAGTAGAGCTCGAGCCTCGGGCATCGACGACCCTTGAGGCAAGGACCAGGAGCTTCAGAAGCTCTTCCACAGTCGACCTCGAGCATCTGGTATGCCTAATTCTGTCTATCTTTCTCTAATTTCCAGTTACGCCCAATTTCGTCCATCGCCGTCGACCATCGATTCCGATCATCCCGTCCACCCATTTCATGGATTGACCCGACCATCATCTCCGCCCTTCTGCCCTGCACGTTCTTCGCCCCTTCATCCAACCCAGTTCGCCCCGGAACTGGGACGCGATCTCCCTCACCGTCGCATCGCCGGAGATCCTCCGCCCCGATCCTCCGCCCCGATGCATCGCTCACCCATTTCACCCCTAACCGGGTCGAGGTATTTTGCCCTCATCCCAGGAGCTTGTTGCGATACTTTGCGGGTCACTACAGGCCCATCTAAGAGCCTAAACACCCAGAGGCAGCAGCTCCAGGCCATCGCCGTCGCCGGAGCTCCTCGGGGCTCGCCGGCCTCATCGGAGAGGTGCATTAGCTACAGGACATTTTGGCGGAGCCAGTCCGCATCTTAGAAGCAACAGAGGAGGCCCACCATGCGAATTCTGGGCCGGCGAAGTTCGCAGGCCACTTGTTCTTCCAGGACCTCTAGTAGACGCCCGATCTTCGTCGATGCTCCAGATTAGACCAGATCCATCCACTTGAGGAGCAGCCATCACCGTCAGATCTTTGGAGGCTCGATCGTGACCGTCGATTCAGTGAGGCTTAGCCACAACACTCTGTAGTCGTCCGATTCTCCAGGTGGCACTCCTCGATCCGTCAGATCTCGGCCAGGGTTCATCAAAGGGGTGCCATCAATCCTCCACCGTTCGATCAGCTACGTGGCACCGCCTCAGCCATCAGATCCGAGCCAGCACCCTTCACCGAGGAGCAGCGCCCCGCAGCCGTTGGATATCACACGTGGCGTGCCTCTGGCCCTCGGATCATAATAAGCGGTAATATCACTTAGGCCCCCCTTTTGTTTTGTTTTATCATTTAGTCATGTAAATATTTTATAGAATTCATTTTATTTTAGAACATTTGTACTTAGTACCTTGTCGTTTATTTTAATTGCGTTTCTACCCCTGTTAATGTTGGACACGTGCATCGACACGTGATATTTTGGTGATTTTGCAATATCTGGGCTGTACTTTTTACGTGTTAATGAATGAAATATCTTTCTTGTTAATTGCACTTATGCCCCTGTGAATGATTTTTATTGAACATGTGTTGAATTTGTTGGGCATTTTGCAATATCTCCCCTAGACTTTTAGCACATGTTGCTAAGAAGTCCAGGGAAGAATTTTTATTGCATATTGGTCCCTGTGTGCCCACTACACGTGCTTGGCGCGTGTGATATTTGCATTTTTGCACCAGGACCCCCTGGATTTCTGAGTTTGTTACCTTTTTAGCTCAGAACTTTATTTAAATTACAAGCATGTCCCTGTGTACTATGGGCTCTTCTTGGATTTAAATAAAATATCAATTTTCATCCAAATTGAGTGAAACTTTGACACGTGGCTCCTGCCACTGTGTAGAATTTTCTCTAATTTTTGGGTACATTTTTGAGCCATTATATTATTTTTAAAAATTTAAAAACATCCATTTTTACTTCTGTCCAGATTATAAAACCCCCAAAAAATATTAAAACTCTTTCAAAAATTATAAAAAAATTAGGAGTTGTTGGTTTTTGTGTCTTTGATTTTCTGGCCATTTTTTTTATCATTTTTAGAGTTATAAAAGCCCTAAAAATTGAAAAACCCCTTAAAACTCATAAAATTCTAAAAAATCATAGAAAATTCTAAAAACAGTAATCCCTTTTCATGAATTTTCCTTATTGTTTCTATTTTTCATAAAAAATATCTCCAGGCCTTGAAAAGACCAATTGTTATTTTTAAGTGGTCTTTGAAGCCTGGTTGGACAGTGTTTCTCTATTTCTGCCTTATTTGATTTTTAGAAAATTCCATAAAAAGCATAAAACTCTCAAAAATTTACCAAAAACAATAAAAAATCCCTAAAACCTAAAATTATTTTTGTTAGAATTTTTGGACCTTTTTAGAGTAATTAAATAAATTGTTGATTGCGCTTGTAGTTGTCTTTTTCTTATTTTTCTCATTATATAAAATCCCAAAAAAATATATAAATATATCAAAAATCCACCAAAAATAATTTGTTTTTATTTGTCTTTATTTTAGACTACTTCGTAGGCCGCAAGGCCAATCCGTGCTCCTCGAGTTCGACCCTGGGAGCTATACCAGGTCAATCCCATAGCTAGGACTGCTATTTGATTTTCATTGATTTTTATCTCTATTTGGTGGTCCGATTCTTGTTTCTTGTTGAGCTCTGAGTCCCGAGTGATTGAGGTCACAACGACCTTAGTGATTCCTTTACCTTAGTCGTTCAGGCGGCTCATCAGCATCATATAGGTAGTTTATATTCAGTTTTTTATTTATGCGCGGATCACCCTGCATGTAGACTGCTGGAGTCAGGTACGTATCTCTTATTCTGCATGCATCATTGATTCCCGCGCATCAGCTTTTCGTCTTCTCCTCCCTGTTTTTGGACTTAAAATAATCAGGAGAACCGAAAAATTCGTTAGGCATTATTTTTATCTGAAAAATATCTAAAAAAAGAAAAACTATAAAATTGGGTCTGCTAAACAAACTTGACCCTAAAAGACACTTCACTAAAAATCTGTCTTGGGGAGAGCAACCTCCTCATTGTCTGGTTTGATTGCACGAGAAAGTGACCCACGCACTAGGTTAGAGCCACATCCGAGCCCCGATCAGACTACCGATCTTTTATATGGGACAGTCTGGTTGGCAGATTAGATTCCTACCAGGTCACGTAACCGCTCTGATATCCTGACATGATCATCTAAATAAAATAGATAAGATAATTGACCGAGCTCTTATGATCTTCAGCTCAGTGTGGAGTAGGTCGGGATATGTTTGCTCGTCTTGTTTGTTTACAGATCTCATCCGTCAGACTCGCCATATCGAGATGATGGGTAGGAGGTCCCTTAGGCAACCTCTGGCTGCACCGCTGTTCAGCACTCCAGCCTACTCATCTAGGTTGGTTCGTGAGAGTCGTGACCCGTTCTCCGAACCCGAGTTCGATTCCGCCCTGTTCCCCCTTGACCACCCTTCTTCTATACCTGAGATGCCAGTACCAGATGCGAGATAGCAGACTGATGATATTTCGGCACCTGAGTTTGGGTCTTTTGCCTTTGCAGAGACCATGGCCAACAGTGAAGATCGCACCGAGGGTCAGAGGCCAGAGACGACCACGTACGTACTGGACCAGGGTGCGATCAACACCACCATGCTAGCCTCCCTTGAGATGATGCAGAGACAAATATGAGACCAGGGGGCTTTCATGGTGGACATGAGGAGAGAGATGGAGAGACTGAGAGCCGCAGCAGACCAACCGCGAGCCGATGGACGCAGGCCAGATCATCCTGATCAGTCAGACCAGCCGGTAGCAGCAGCAACAGAGCCTAAACCGATGCGGGAGTTGCACAACCCCGGATCGACACTGACGCACCGGTGGGTGGTTCTTCCGGCGATCGTGGGGGACTTCAAGTTCCCCCCGAACACAGTTCAGCTTCTTCCCCGCTTCCACGGGCTCGCCACTGAGGAGTCCCATCTCCATCTCCAGGAGTTTCTGATGATCTGCAACATCGTCCACGACATACAGGTGGACGAGGACACCATCCAGATGATTGCCTTCCCCTTTTCACTGGCAGATAGAACAGCCACCTGGCTGAAGCATTTGGGGTAGTTTGTGTACACCTGGGTGCAGCTCCGCACCGAGTACTTGCGCAAGTACTATCCACTCGGGCGGACGAATGCAGCGAGAGCCCTGATCAGCAACTTCTCCATGCTCCCCAACGAGCAGTTCCACGAGGCATGGGAGAGGTTCCAAGAGCTTACTGACCGATGCCCGCACCATGACATCACGAAGCCGAACCTAGTTCATAGCTTCTTCTGCGGGTGGACACCAGAGCTGCAGGGCCTGGTGAGCGCTTCTTGTGGCGGTTCCTACTTGACCAAGGATGAGGATTAGGTCTGGGCTATCTACGAGGGGATGATCGAGAACTACACTGTGATGTCCCAGACTCGAATTTACACCCAGGAACGCCCTCAGCCACAGACCGTGCAGTTTCAGAGGATAGCACAAGTCAATGCCGGTCCTTCCACTTCGTCAGCGGCAGCCGCACAGGCCGAGTCCACAGCCGTCGACATGGGCATTATCAGCGAGAAGCTGGACCGGATGGAGCTGATCGAGAAGAAGCAGTGCCAGAGCGTATCGCAGATGGAGCAGATGACACAGTTGTTGAGTGATCTGAAGACACATGTCATGTGTCTCCAGGAGGCACAGACGATTTCTCAGCCCCGTCTTCAGTCACGAGGAGATCCGAGCAGCAGCGGCAGCTCGTCCCAGCGCTCCCTTCAGCCTACACAGGTTCACCTTGTACAGGCGGAGCCGTACCAGCAACCGTAGCCGTACTACCAGCCACCACCATCTCCAGACACTCAGATGGTGGTCTACCAGCCAGATCAGCCCCTGGCAGTACTCCCGCCACCCCCTTACGAGCCGAAGCCGTTGATGGATGTCAACGGGATTTGGTACGACCGTCCCCAGCCCGGTATCCGACGAGATCATCCCGGATTCCGTTGGTCAACCGGAGGTGCCAGTTCCCAGTAGAAGCCTCCAGTTCAGGGTGGCCAGTACAACCATCAGCGAGAGCAAAACCAACAGCCCCAGCCCCCAGTACAGCAGCAGTCATCCCAGCCCCAGCAACAGTATGGTCCTCGTCCTTATCAGCAGGGACATTCTTGGAGGCGTGATCAGCCTCAACGGCTACATCATCCATAGCAATACCCCTCTCACCTGCACCTGCCACAACAGCAGCCTCATTACTACGGAGGCCACCCGTCAGGTTCTCATGGGCCAACCTATGAGAACCCCGCCTTGGATGACTTGATAGAGCAACAGGCTACCTTCAGACGGGAGATGGAGGAGTTCTGCCAGGAGATGCGGGAGATAGTGAGAGGGAAGGCCGCCATCCTTGCCCAGATTGAGCCGAACCCGAACAATATGAAGAGGAAGTTTGAGAGGTAGAGTTCACAGAGATTACTACTCCTAGTGATTCTTTTGGTGATTTGTCTGCATACTTGTTTGATGCTGATTTTGTCACACTTAGGAGCTGTAGGATGTCAGCAGGCGGTGCCTCGTCTGAGCGCCGATCCCACGCTACACCAGTAGCGCCAGGCGAGGAGGAGCGCGATACTAAGGCCGCGAGAGATGATGACGGTGGTACTGATGCCACCAGGGACGTTGATCCAACCGACGACTCTGAGGCCGTCGATTCACCAGTTCGAGGAGGTGGTACTGACGTCACCCCAGTTGCTGAGCCAGAGCGCGGTACTGATGTCGCGAGACATGTCGAGGGTGGTACTAACGCCACCATTTCTACTTCTGATAGTATTGTTGTCTTTCCATCTGTACATGTATCTCAGGACATTTCTGGAAATAAAGGAAAGGGTATGTTGTTTTCGGATCCACATGTGTTGATTGATGATGTTGTTCATGAGCATGCCAGACCCTCTCCTAGTCCTTCATCTGAGAAGAACCCTGTGATCCCCTTTCCACGAGCACTTCACATGGCAAAGGGGAAGAAAATAGAAAATCCAAAAAAAGTCATCAGATAGAGCTCATCCAGCAGATGATAGACAAATTCCATATCCAGCTGACTCTTCAGGAGGCCTTGGAGCACATCCCTCTACTCCAGAGATCACTCAGAGATAGGACCACAGTTAGGAGGAAGAGGAGGAACCATCATTCTGAGATCCATGTGCTTACTCGTGCCACTTGTTTCGCGATACAGAACCGTTTGCCAGCTAAAAGGCCAGATGCAGGAGCCCCGTATGTCAGATGCCACATTCATAAGCAGAGGTTCGAACGCACTCTATTAGACAACGGTTCTTCGATCAACCTACTTCCGGCAGCCCTTCTGGACCGCTTCGAGTTGAGCACTCTCCGACAGAGCAGGACAGTCCTTCAGTTTGCTGATCGATCTGTCAAGAGGCCGAAGGGGTTGCTGAAGGACGTTGTCGTCACAATTCAGGGCCTGAAATTACCCGTGGACTTCGTAGTGTTGGACATGGAGATCCTTGAGTCTGTGACCGATACCCCCATCATTCTAGGACGCCCGTTCTTGGCACAACCAAGGCAGTGTCTGACCATGATAGCAGGAAGGTGTAATTTCGCGTCGAGGGCGAGAGTATACAAATAGAGACGGTCGAGGAGACTAGAGCTAGAGATTCAGATTGCTCAGAGCCGACCACAGATTCAGAGCAGATGACAGAGGCATGGCGAGACATCCACCAGGACTGTGACTTTGTGATTAAAGATGATGAGGCAGTTTGGGCAGACCCAGTCGCACAGGCCGTCCTCTCACCTTCAGAGTTCGCTGATGCAGAGACGCCAGCAGAGGAGAGCTTGGAGAGCGCATTCCTGGTCCAGGATACCTTTCAGGCCGCAGATTCGGTTCTTGATCCCGATACAGATTTTTGTGAGGATGATACAGATCCCTCGGAGTCAGATGTTGATTGGGCAGAGTTTGATGATTTGATACCGTGTCTGACTTCCACTAAGCCTGTAGCGAGAGAGGAGGATGATTCTGAGCAGAGCAGAGACAGACCACTCGAGCAGCCTTCTCCAGATCCAGATATTGAGCTAGAGTCTTCATTCTCCCATGTAGATTTTGCAGCGTTCACTCAGAGCTTTCAGAGGCCAAATTTGCCAGCACCGACTTGTCCAGAGCTAAAGCCGCTACCTACGTCGCTGAAGTATAGGTTCCTTGAGGGTGAGCATGAGATGTACCCAGTCATTATCTCCGCTGATTTGACTGGAGAGCAAGAATCCCGTCTGATGGGGGTTCTTGAAAAGAACCGCAAGACGATAAGATGGAGTGTAGCAGATCTCCAGGGGATCAGTCCGGCTCATTGCTCTCACCACATCTATCTCGAGGATGAGGCAAAGCCGTCACGTGAGTTCCAGCGGCGGGTGAACCCGAATCTTAGAGAGGTTGTCATGAAGGAGATCTCGAAGTGGTGGAGCGCTGATTTTATGTACCCCATCTTCGACTCCAAGTGGGTCAGTCCGTTGCATGTAGTGCCCAAGAAGACGGGCATCACTACAGTTGTCACGGAGTCTGGAGGGGATATCGCTACCCGGGTACCCACTTCTTGGCGGGTCTGTGTGGATTACAGACGATTGAACCAGACCATGAAGAAGGATCATTTCCCCCTGCCCTTTATTGATCAGATTATTGAGAGGCTGGCAGGGAAGAGCCATTATTGTTTCTTGGATAGGTACTCCAGTTATAATCAGGTGGCCATCGCACCTGAGGACCAGGACAAGACCACCTTCACCTGTCCCTTCGGGACACATGCTTTCAGACGCATGCCATTTGGATTGTACAACGCTCCGGCGACATTCCAGAGATGCATGCTGTCCATCTTTTCAGACATGGTGGGGGAGTGCTTGGAGGTCTTCATGGATGATTTCTCGGTCTACGACGACGGATTCGATTCTTGTCTTGATTGCCTAGACCGACTCCTTCAACGATGCATAGAGGTTCACCTAGTGTTGTCTTGGGAGAAGAGTTACTTCATGGTGACTCTAGGGATGGTGCTTGGCCACATCATCTCCAACTGGGGCATGGACATTGATCCGGCCAAGGTGGATACCATTAGAAAACTCGATCCACCGTCCAACTTGCGGCAGTTACGATCTTTTCTGGGGCACGTCGGTTTCTACCGACGCTTCATTCATGATTTCAGCAGGTTTGCCCGACCGTTGACTGATCTGCTGACGAAATACACCGAGTTCCTTGTTGATGATAAGTGTCTATCGTCGTTTGAGACTCTCAAGAGCTGTGTTATGGAGGCTCCTATTCTCCAGCCACCCGATTGGTCTCTCCCATTCGAGATCATGACGGACACCTCCGATTTTGCCATGGGGGCTGTGCTGGGACCGAGGAGGGATGGAGTCCCATTTGCTATTCACTATGCTAGCCGTACATTGATGCCACGTAGTGGAACTATACCGTCACAGAGAAGGAGATGCTAACCGTAGTTTTCGCCCTAGATAAGTTCAGATCTTATATCATTGGATCTAGAGTGATCATTTACACTGATCATACCGCCATTCGGTACCTCATGACAACGAAGAATGCCAAAGCTAGATTGACTAGATGGATCCTTCTACTCCAGGAGTTCGATATTGAGATTAAGTATAAGCCTGGAGTCAAGATTGTGGTGGCGGATCATCTCTCCCGATTGGAGTATCTCGAGGATTCTGAGCAGATTGATTCTATTTATGAGACCTTCCCAGATGAGGCGATCCTTGTTATGGCCTCACTCCCATGGTATGCTGATATTGTGAACTATCTTGTCGCCAAGAAAGTTCCACAAGATTGGCCCAGGTAGAAACTTGAGACCTTCCTCGCGAAGGCCAAGTTTTACCATCGGAAGGATCCCGTCCTTTACCACGAGGGAGGGGATAGTATCTGGCATAGGTGCATTCCTCAGAAGGAGCACCACAGCGTCCTTACTTACGGCCACAAGTTTGAGGCATGAGGACATCACTCAGGGAGGAGAACGGCACAGAAAGTCCTCCAATCCAGCCTATGGTGGCCTACTCTCTTCAAGGACTCTGATGAGTTCGTGAAGAGGTGTACTGACTGTCAGAGGATGGGCACATGTGGACAGTGTGATATGATGCCGATGCAGCCCATACACTTCTGTGAGGTTTTTGACGCATGGGGCATCGATTTCATGGGTCCATTCCCTAGGAGTCAAGGATTTGAGTACGTTCTGTTGGCCGTAGATTATGTGAGTCGTTGGGTTGAGGCCATCCCCGCCCGAATCACAGTTGCTAGGACAGTTTGCAGATTTTTGAGGAAGAATAGCATTTCACGGTTCGGGGTACCTCGAGTGTTGGTATCCGACAGGGGGGTCTCATTTCGTCAACAACAAGGTAAAGGCCCTTGCTAGCGAGTTCATCATAGACCATCGAGTTGCCACTCCATACCATCCTCATACGAATGGTCTTGCTGAGGTGTCGAACATGGAGATCAAGACTATTTTGCAGAAAGTCATCCGCCCTGACCGAAAGGATTGGTCACAGCTTTTGGACTCGGTCTTGTAGGCATATCGGACGTCTTTCAAGACTTTTTTGGGTACATCTCCCTTTCGCCTCGTTTTTGGCAAGCCGTGCCATTTACCTGTTAAGCTGAGACATAGGTCACTTTGGGCAGTCACTGATATACTTTTGGATCCAGAGAGTGTCGGAGATCAGAGGAGGGTAGAGTTAGCAGCCTTGGAGGAGCTTCGTGACACTGCCTTTTCAAACAGCCTACATTATAAGGAGAGAGTGAAGGAGTGGCATGATTCTCATATCAGCCACAAGCAGTTTGAGCCAGGACAAAGAGTATGGCTGTTTGATGCTAGGCTGCGTCTATTTCCAGGGAAGCTACAGAGCAAATGGAAGGGACCGTATTTGGTTAGAAAGGTGCATGGCAATGGGAGTATTGATATATCTGAGTTGTCTTCTAATGCTACCTTTCGATTGAACGGCCATCGGCTCAAGCCATATCTAGATCATGAGCCGCGGGTCGGTGATGTTGCCCCTATTCACTTTGCGTGAGATGTGGTCTCTTGACTCACATCTATTGCATCTCACGCCTGATTATCACTGTTCTTCCGACTTGTATAGATCCAGTTGTCCATATTACTCTATTCTTTAGTCCAATATCCCTTCTCTCATCTTATGATTATGCTATACTTAGGGTGTACTTCACCCTAAGTATAGGGGGGATGTAGGACTCTCGGGTATTCTGTTGATTCTTTCTACCCCTATTTTGTTGCCTATACTTAGGGATATCTCACCTTAAGTATAGGGGGGGTAGACCCTTTACATCCTTCACTCGGACTTCCCTTCATGTACAACTTGCTATACTTAGGATTACTTGATCCTAAGTATAGGGGGAAACACTGAATCCTCTTAATTCTATTCTTTGATTCATCTTTGTATATAGCCATTCCTTTTCACTTCCCTATACTAAGCACGAGTTATGTCTTCTTCATCGCTCTTAATCACTCTTAAGACATCGTTCGAGCTAAGTATAGGGGATGTGTATATATTTCATATATACTTTAGCCATAAATCGTACTTTGTGTGAGTGTGTTAATAAATAAACATGGCTAAAAATCCATAAAATTTAAAAAAATTTCCCTTGTATATAAAATTCATCTTGCACATACCTATTTATTTATAAAATTATTTTTGTACAGATGATTGTAAAATCTTTTTGGTGTAAATAGTTTGTAAATGTTTTCATATCAAAATTATGTATATAGTACAAAATTTTTGTAAAATATTTTGAAAACAAAAAGTTTGCAAAAACCTTGTGTAACTTTTTGTAAATATTTTGCAAAACTTCGCATGCATGCTTACATCCATGTTTTCAAACATTTTTCAAAAATTTTGCACAATTGTAAATATTTGTAAATAGTATCTTTGTAAATACATTCACAGTTTTTCCAAATAATAGTTGACATTTAAACTGGACTGGAATTAAATTGACAAATGGAGCTTGGTTAAGACCTTAATCTACCTAATAATAAGAGGAACCTTATAAGGCTTAGGATTGAGACTTTTCAGGTCCGTTGGGACTTAATTCTTTCAGTCCACTAGGCTATGAGCATATGTCATCTTGATGAGCCTAAGTAGAGCACTTAACAACACACGCATGACTCTCAGAGACAATGGATTTACTTGCACCAGCACCTTACACACAGCTCTCCACGTATGAGGTGGTGAGGAGGCAGTTTCCTTTGGTTTGGGGTAGCATATGAGGGTAGTACTTCTCGGCGGAACCTCTCTTCTTCTTATAGTGAAGGAAGTACGTCTCAACTTGGTCTGGTGGTTATGAAGTATAAAGACAGAAGCTGTGGGTTGCAATAAAGCTTCAAAAGAGGGATAGTCTACTGGCTCAAGAGGAAAAACTCCTTGTATATATGCTGCACCATGTAGATATGTTGTACAGATGCACATGAAAAAAATGTGCAAAAAGAAAAGAACTCCAAAAAAGTGGTGGGTCGGATTGAAAATTTAATAATCCCACCGGAGTGTATATAGTCAAAATAAAGCAAAAGCTTATGGTATACATGTTGCATCTCATGAAGCTTGCAGCGGGAGACTCAGCTACACTGGTTAGAGCTCCCAAGGATACATGGTTACACTGGCCATGGTCCATTCTCTTCTTCCCCCTCTTCTTGAGCTGGTTGCACTTGAACTTAGAAGGGAATACCCCGCTTCTCGAGGAAAGAGGTACTAGACCGAGGCATTAGAGTTACCGAGTCGAGGGAGGTTGTTTCTTTATTACTTCTGAGGTGGGGAGCTACACATCACTTATACCGTACAAGGAAAGATTCATGGTCATTAGAGTTTGTGTATATTGACTTGTTCTGATCTGGCTTATTGAGGAGTCTTGACCATATCTTGGTGGAACTTAGAGGCTGCTAAGTTTTAAGCTTAAGTCCAAATAAGGTTCCGACAAATTAATAATCCTAAGGTCTGATCGAGCTCCCTATTTCATTTTAATGAAGGAAAGTTTAATAATCAACCTTGATTTCTCCTCTTTTTCTTTTTCTTTCTCTTTTGCACTTCTTTTTCAAATAAGCGTTTGCTAAGGGACTAGTAAAAGTAAAGTATAGGGGGGTGATGAATCCCAATTCATCACTCTTTATTTCTTTATTTTAGCTAGAAACTTGAGCAAAACACCATGTAAACAAGTGTAAATATCATAAATTGCCAAAACGCATGCATAGTGTAAATATGCATAATTAGCATGTTTTTGTGCCAGAATAAAGGCATAAGGAAACACAAGAAAAAGAGGGAAATATTTAGAATAAGTATTGAATGACCTAATCCCAAGGGAGGGCTCAGCATGGGCCTGCCCGCAAAAGAATCGAAGTAGAGAGAGATAGGGATGCTCAATCATGTGTACATATACCTATGTATATAAATAAAATTATTTTCCTCTAAATAAAAATAAATATGTGTTTCTCTCATTTTGTACATATTTATAAATAAAACCAAAATAAAAATAAAAATAAACAAAATCCCTCTCATCAGTGTATATAGAACATGTACATAGAATAACATATCTATTTATTTTCTCTTTGTGAATAATTAAAAAAAATCCAATAAAAATATTTCTATATTCCATATTTCATGGTGTATAAAATAAAATAAAAATCATAAAAATAAAAATAAAAATAAAAATTATAAAAATCAATTTCTACCTTGTACATATACCATGTAAATATGTATATAATTCTATTTATTTAACTAATGTAAATAAATAATAAAAATAAAAAAATACCTTTTTATTCCAAATTTTATGTTATAAATAAATAAAATATAAAATTGGAATAATTTTATAAAAATAAATAATTAAAAATAAAAATAAAAAATACAAACATGTATATATATATAATAATAATATAATGTAAATACCTTATTTATTTTTCAAAAAAATAAATAAAAATCACTAAAAATTAATTTGAAAATAAATAAACATTTTTCATGTTTTAACTTTTTCGAAATAAGGTCATTTATTATTTTTTATTGAATTTACAAATATTTATTGAATGGTCGCTTCTGATTGGTCCACGGGGGATGTTGACCCCCGGTCAACTCCCCCCCGGACCATTCAACCCGGATCTTTGCGCCCCGACCTGATTTCTCATAATTTTCTCGCCTTGATCCGACCATCATTGATCGAAACCTCGGGCTCCATTTACAGATTACTCATCCGAGACCCTCGCCCGGGGTTGAATCTAGGGATCCGAGCTTCACAGAGCCATGCCCGACCTCATCTTCTTGGACCCCTAGCAGTATATAGTCTCCCCTCTGCCGCACATTCCCCGCCATATTTGGCTACGCCCCTTCGTCCCAGGACCTCCATCAGCTCCCTTAGAGTGAAAACTATCCGAGCGTGGTGTCGAAGAGAGGAGGAGGAGCTTCCAGCCACTGATCCGGCGACCTTCGTCGCTGTGCGCCGCCGTGAGGTGCGCCAAGCCTTGGACCTCGACGTTCCTTGAGGCCAAGACCCCCCAGAGCTTCCTTAGCTCATCCCCAGTCGAATTCCTCCGCCAGGTAACTTCGATACCCCCTAGGTTCCTCTAATTTTCCATTTCGCCCAAATCGTTCCTCCGCCGTCGTCGATTGATTCCCATCGCTACAATCATCCGCTCGACCATCGAACCATCCCGTCACTTTCACGAGACTACCCTCCATCTTCGGCACCCACTCACTCAACTTGGTTCGCCCCGGAACCAAGAGTTCGACCTCCACCGCCGTCGCCTCACCGGAGGTCTTTGCCCTGCCGCACTCCGATCGCCCATTTCACCCCTAACCGGGACGAGGCAATTTGCCCTCGACCCAGGATATCTCCGGTGCTGTTTTGCAGGTCGAAGGAGACCCATCTGAGGGTCTAAGAGTTCTCGCACGGGAGCTTACCTCCTCCGTCGTCGTCGGGCCGCTCCGGTGGTCCTCGGCCTCATCGGAGGAGTCCATCAGCTGCGGAGCACCTCAGCGAAGCGTTTCCCTATCTCAGCAGCTCCAGAGGAGGTTCTCGGCGTGTGCATTGGGCCGGCGAAGTTCGCTGGCATCGAGTTCTTGGAGGATCCTCCTCCATCGTCCGATCAGCCCCGATGCTCCATATTCGATCACCGCCGTCTATTTGAGGAGCTTCAGCCACCGTTTGATTTCTTCTCGGGCTCGATCTGGACCGTTCGCTCCAACGAAGAGGTGCCCTCGCTTCTCGGCCGTCAGATCCTCCACGTGGCGCCTCCTCGTCAATCCCATAATAATAGGGGTGATTTTCCTTTAGGCCCCTGTCGTTTAGTTTTTGCTATTTAGTTCTGTAAATAATTTTATACATTGTGTTTAAGTAGGGTAAATTACACTATGGACCTTCATATTTCTTCTATTTGCATTTTAGTCCCTGTGTATGTAGACCACGTGTATCGACACCTGAGGATTTGGAATTTTTGCACTATTGATCCTGTGTTTCCTGTGCGTTATTGTTTGATATTTTATAAATAGGATTTACATATATGCCCCTCCGTGCTTGATTCACGTGCCTCGCGCATGACTTTGTGGACTTTTTGCACAAGGGCCCCTGCCTTTCTTGATTTGTTACTATTTGGCCCCTAAACTTAGTTTTCTTTACATGAGGTCCCTGTGTACTGTGTGCCTTGTTTTGATTGAATAAAATAGCAATTTAAATCCAAATTAGGTGAAATTTGGACACGTGGCTCCTGCCACTGTGTAAAAATTTCCTTAAATTTTTGGTACATTTTGAGGCTTTTTGATATTTTTAAAAATTCAAAAATGTTGATTTTTGCTACTGTCTAACTTAGAAAATCAAAGAAAAATATAACAATTCTAAAAAAAATTAGTGTTAGTTAGTTTAATGTCTTTTAATTTCTTTCCATTTTTTTCTTTTTGGATTTATAAAAATTCTAAAAATTGAAAAACTCTAAAAACCTCATAAAAATTCAAAAAAATTCTAGAAAAATAAAAAAAATACAAATTCTTTTTTTGAATCTTAGTTGTTGTTTATACTTTTCATAAAAATTGCCTCCAGACTTTTATAGGTCCATTTTATATTTTTAGTGGACCTTTCAAGTCTGGCTGTATAATGATCTCATGTTCTCACCTTTCTTGATTTTTAGAAAATTATATAAAAATTAGAAAATCTCCAGAAAATTATCAAAAACACTTAAAAATAATAAAAACACAAAAACAATTTTGTTTGAATTTTTGGAGCATTTTTGAGTGATTAAGTAATTTATTGTTGTTGCTTGCTTTTGCATTTTCTTATTTTTCCTCATTATTAAAAATCCAAAAAAATATGAAAATAATTAAAATCCACCAAAAAATATTTTATTCCTTTTTATTGATTTTGACTACTTCGTAGGCCATGAGGCAAATTCGTGCTCCTTGAGATCGACCCTAGGTGCTATACCAGGTTAATAATTTAGCGAGGCCGCTATTTTTTCTTTATTGATTTTATCTCTTTGATTGGTGGTTTCCTTCATTTTTCTTGATTGAGCTCTAGACCCGAGAGGTTGAGGTTGCAACGACCATTGACACCTGATTTACCTTAGTCGCTCGGGTCGATTATTAGTTACACTAGTATTTCTAAAACATGGATTGAAATGAAATATACAAAGTTCAAGGGCCATGGTGTAAAATACCCGGTCGATTCATGCGCATGAGCTAGTTAGGTGACATGGATTGGACTTAAGTACAGATAGGGAAAGTTTAGGGGCTGATCATAAATATTACAAAATAAATACAAAGGTAGATGGAAGTTTCTCTATTAAACGATGGAAGTACAAAATGAGCGGGGTATAAGGCAAAATTACTCATGCTAGGCAATTCAACGATGCATGACTCCTACTTATGCACATGTCTACCTTCGACCGCTACGATGGTTCACATTCGAGTGTCATAGATTAGATCTCGGCTGTTAATCATGCGGCTATGGGGCAAAACATCCAATGATTGCTGCTTTGACTAGAGTTCCTTGTCGATCCAATGACGGAGAGCAAGGGAGGAAGAACATGCACCCAAGCGGGAGAGCTTCGATTCGCTCCCTTACGCAGCTTTGGCGATCGAAGGCTTTGTGGATAGGTGCAAAAGACTAGGCGATGTCAGAAGGCTCTTGATCTTTCTTATATTATCCAGAGTCACCAGAGTGAGTTCTTGAGGTCAAGGAAGAATGCAGTGTGCAGGAGCATCGACCTAGTTAAAACTCGACCCATTTTGAGCCTTTGACCACTTCAACTTGTTGGGTTAGAAGGTGTTATTTCAGGTGAAAAGAATGGAGTATGATCGGGTGAAGTGCCCTTGATGAGCTTTGAGTTCCTGATACAGGAAGGATCAAGGTAAGTGAGGGTATACATGGCGTATCTAAAGCATCACTGAATGAAATGGTGGAGAAAAAAGGGACGGAGCACAGCTCCGGGGAACTACGATTTTGATTTTTAGGGAAAACGAGCTGAAATTAAGAGGAAATAAGTCCTTGTCTCTGTTTTTGTTTCGGATTGGAACAAATCACTATAATACGCCCCCTCTTACGAATCAATCGACATTTTTCACAAATTTTACGAATAGAAGCTCTTATTTTCATATTTATGATTCCCTATATTTTCTTTTTAATTCTGAATCTACTTCTTGAAAGAAAAAAATCTCTTTAATTTTGGAACCCCAAATTCTATTCCCATGAGGAGGATGCTAAAAAATACCTAATGGTTCGAATCCTTGTTGCGAAGTCTATAGATTATACGTCCTCTGGTTGAATCATAACGACTTACTTTGATGTTAACTCTATCCCCCAGTAGTATGTGTATAAAACTGCGTCGTATCCTCCCTGAAACATAACATAGAATTAGATCCGCATTGAAAATGAGTTGAAATTAACAGGAAATAAGACTTAATCTACTCTAATTCTAAGAATAGAAATCTAAAAATGCACGAAAAGAAAAGCTCATTGGCCTGGGTGTTGAAAAGGATTTTTCGCAAGTCAAATATGTCCTTACAAGGTGAGGACACATTCGTTGTGATAACACATAAGAAACCTTACTTTTGACAACAACTAACCCAGAATAGATATTGCAATGAAAAGCAAAATAATATTGTGGACTTGAAATTTATTATAATTCTATAAATGATGTGTACTGGTGTAAGTATGTGTAGAGTGTGATGGATTGAGAAATGAAATCCAAAATTGTCCTTCTCTTATTTTTTTATTTTCTTTTTGTGTGGGTTTTAATTTTATATTTTTTATGGATTTTAATTTTTATATTTTAATTATATGTTTTTTATTTTATTTTTATATTTTCTGATTTCTAATTATCTTTTAGTATATAATATAGGCTTTTATATAACAATATATATATATTACAAGGTAATATACTTTTTAATACAACTAAAAATAAACAAAAAATATAGAATTAATTGTTTTTGTTTTTTATATTATTTTCTACTATTTTGTGATTTTTTAGATATTTTTGCTCATATATATATATATATATTTAAAGTCAAAAATATCCCAAAATAGGGATAAAATAAATAGGCTGAATTGATTTGAAGATTAAAAATAACAAAAAGTATCAAAAATTCTCCTAATCAATTTTAATATATAATAAATAATATAAAGATAATTTAAACATAAATTAATATTTTTGGGATCTTGTTGTTTTTTATATTTTTGTAAAGGATTTGGGACTTTTTTAATTTTTCATCCTTTTCTTTTCTTATTTTTAGTGGTTTTTGGTCCGAAGGAACAAAATACCATAAAAACCAAATACTATTTTTTTTTGGAATTTTTAAACACGTTGTTTTGGATTTTTTTAATTCATACATGGGCTAAAACATTGATGAACGGCCAACCGACTAGGTTTAAGTATCAAGAATAAACACGGGTCGTTGTGACCCCAATCAGCTGGTCAAACTCAACAAGAAAATAGAAACCACTCGATCAAACATATAAATCGATCAAAACAATGTTAACGGTCTCTACTATTTATTTATCCTAGTATAGTGACAAGAGTCAAACTCAAGGAGCACAGAAATGTACGAAGTAGTCAAAATCATTCAAAATATATTTTTATTTAATTTTTAATTTTGCAAATTTTTATATTTGAAAATAAGGAAACAAAATAAGGAAATAAAGATCAAGCAAGCTTTCACAATTTTATTAAGGGTTAAAAATGCTCAAAAATAGTAAAGCAATATTTTTATGTTTTTTAATTTCAGATGTTTTTGATATTTTTTTTAAGATTTTTCCAATTTTTATATGATTTTATAAAAATCAAATAAAAGCAAACAATAAATCATTATACCGCCTGGACTAAAAGGCAAATTTAAAATACTAAAAACTACCCTAATGTCTTGGTTGTGATTTTTATGAGGGAGTAGATGAAAATATCTATCAATAGCCATCGAAATCCTATTTTTTTTGAATTTTTAATGATTTTTATGAGTTTTCAAGGGTTTTGAGATGTCTAGGGTTTTTAGAAAAGTTTTTGCAACCAAAATGCTATTGGAATCAAAAAACAGAGACAATTTTTATGTATTTTATAAAACAGACGGAACAGATTTTGGGATTTTATTTTTTTAGAAAATACAACAACACAACAACAACAAAGCCTTTTCCCACAATAAAGTAGGTCGGCTACATGAATTCTTTACCTCCATTCAGATCTATCTTGGGTCAATCTCGGGCTTTTATCCATAAAACTAAGATCCCTTCGTATAGTTTCTTTCCAACACTTCTTGGGCTGTCCTCGTCCTCTCTTTACCAGCTCAACATCCCAACACTCGCATCTCCTAACTGGAGCATCAGTTGATCTTCTTTGCAAATGACCAAACCATCTTAAGCGGTTTTCTCGCATCTTAGCCTCGATGGGAGCTACAACTACTTTCTTTCTGATTGCATCATTTTGAATCCGATCTTTAGGTTTGTGTCCACACATCCACCTCAGCATTTTCATTTCTGCTACAACCATTCTCTGCACATGTCTATGGTTCACAGGCCAACATTCAGATGCATAGAGCATAACATGTTTCACAGCTGCTTTGTAAAACTTTCCTTTAATTTTTAAAGGAATTTTCTTATCACAGAGAACAACAGAGGCTCCTTTCCACTTTAGTCACCCTACATTTATTCTATTAGTAACATCTCCATCAATTTCCCCATCATGTTGCAAAATAGATCACATATATCTGAAAGAATCTCTCTTCCGAATGTTCATCACATATCTTCACCTTGATTCCTTCACCATTGCTTCCATCGAAGGAGCACTTGATGAATCCCCATTCATCACTCTTTATTCTTTTATTTTAGCTAAAAATTTATGCAAAACACCATGTAGATACTTGTAAATAGAATAAATTACCAAGTTGCATGCTTTGTGTAAATACCAATAATTAGCATGTTTTTCTGCAAAAATAAAAGAATAAAGAAATAAAGAAAAAGAGAGAAATATTTAGAATAAATATTGAGTGACATGAACCCAAGAGAGGGCCCAATATGGGCCTGATCGCCAAAGAAAGTAAGTAGAGAGAGATAGGGCCATTCATCATTGTGCACATTTCCTTCTTAGTGTATATATTTTATTTTCATAAAATAAAAATAAAAATGTATTTCTCATAGCTTGTATATATTTCTAAAAATAACATAAAAATAAGAAAGATAAAATAAAAATAAAAAGAAATACATTTTCTCTCTCACCCTTGTACATACCATGTATATATGTACGTATAGCTATTTATTTCACCCTTGTAAATAAACAATAAAAATAAAACAAAAATTATTTTATATCCCAAATTTTATGTTGTAAATAAATAAAATATAAAATTGGGATAATTATATAAAAATAAACTAATAAAAATAAAAATTGAAAATACCTATGTATTTATAACTGTATATAATATTATATTATGTATACATTAATTTATCTTTCAAAAAAATAAATAAAAATCACTAAAAAATAATTTGAAAAATAATAAATATTTTTCATGTTGTAAATATTTTTAAATAAAATCCTTTTCTGTTTTATTTTGAATTTTCAAATAATTTCTATTCCTTGAATTTTGATTGGTCCACGGGGGAATGTTGACCCTCGGTCAACTCCCCCCCTGAACCACATCCTTCGCGGACTCGGTTTTGACCCGACTTCTCCAAATTTTGCTGGATTAATCTGATCACCATCTTCTAAAACCTAGGGATCCGATTGAAGAGGCATGACCCGCGATCTACGCCCGATCTTCTCATTAGGTATCCGTGCCTCGATCTACGTGCCCGACTCCTATCTTTTCGGACTTTCACTCATATAAGACCTGATCTGGAGCCACCTTTTTACCCCATCTCCGACCTTTGCCTTCGTCTCCCAGGATCTCCATTCCCTTGCCTTGAGTGACATCGAGCTTGAGGGAGTGTTGCAGCGAGGAACGAGGAGCGTTAGCCTCAGATCCGGCGACCCACATCACCGCACTCCGCCACCGGTGAGCTCGAGCCTCTGGAGGCGTCGCTCCATCGAGGCGAGGACCAAGGAGGTAGCTGACCTCCAGCGCAGATGTTTGCACCCATCCTAGTAATACACTCTCATTGATCCCTCATCTAGTTACTTGATCCTCGAGGATGGGGATATTTCCTTATAAGGTCAGGTCGTGCTATGTCTACAATTGAAATAGAGGAAGAAGATAGAAGAATGGGAAGAGAATTGTAGTGTGATCTGTGTAATCACATCTCCTGTGAAGCCTGACTAGTTTAGCCAAGTCTCCACTAAAATAATGTAGGCTTTTCTGAAGCTTGGACCATTGCGGTCAAATATGTATTTGGTGTATTTGACTTCTCTGATAGAATTGATTGTTACACTGCATAGATCTTTTACGCTGTGGCGAATATTGCATCTTTTCATTCCGTCCATTTTTTGAGGCCTTAAAAAAATTGTGCCAGCAGATCCTTCCCTCATCCAAAGCTTTATTTCAACCTCACTCCCATCTTTAGACGTCAACATCACTAGACAAAGATGGAAAAGCATCATCGAAATGGATTGCCCTTCACAGCTTCATGCAAATTGAGCAAAGTGTGGAGTGCATGAGTTCAAAATTGATTCAAATGGAGAAGAATTAAACATATGACACTAGGTTTACTACTTATGCATTTTCTAGTTGAATTCCAAACATGGTCTAATGAAACCCAAATAATTTAGTCTAAAAGACCTGAAGAGTCTTAATTGAGCTAAGTGTAGAGTGCATGAGTTCAAAATCAGTTCAAATGGATAAGAGTTTAACAGATGACACCATGTGTCCTACTTAGGCACTTTCAAGTTAAATTCCGAACATGGTCTCATGGAACCCAAAGAATTTAGTCTAAAAGACCCGAAGAATCTTTATTATAGTTCCTAATAAAGTCCCTTTATAATTAATTGGATTATGGCCTACATCAAGCTCCATCTCTCAGACATAGATCCATTCAGTTCAAGAATCAGACTTGCTCTGAAAAATGCTATTGAATGCAACATTTTTTTATGAAATGGATTTTCTCGTTTAAACTTTTTAAGTGATTTTTAAAGAATTTTGCTAATTTTCATTGAGTTTTAAACTTTTCAATTTTTAGGGTCTTTTTGAAAGATTTAGTGGATTTAATTCAATTTACACAAATTTTCCATAAATTTTGTACATTTTACAAAGGATTTTATACATATTTTGTATACAAGTTTATATGGCTTTTATACAAGATTTTACAAGTATTTATAAGTTTTGAATAACTAAGCTTTTTATCCAAGGATTTATACAAGCCCCTTTTTTATAACACTTTTTATGGTTTTCTTGCGTCTTTTAAAAACTCAAAATATACACCCATACTTTTAGAGAGTCATATTATTAAAAATACAATAAAGTACGTGTCATAGCTTCGAAAGTATATATAGCATATATATACGACACCCCCTATACTTACGTTGAACTATGTCCTCACAGTAACCAAAGAAGCGGCAAAGGAAGATATAACTTGAGCCAAATATAGAGCAGTGAATAGAATCCTATAATACAACGACTCAAAAGAATAACATTTTTAAAAGAATTAGAAGTCGATCATCCCCTCTATACTTAGGATCAAGTAATCCTAAGGATAGCAGGCTCAAAATCGAAGATGATCAAGGTCAAGAGAATGTGCACACTCAATGGCTCAGCTTGTCCCCCTTATATTTAGGATAAAATATCCCTAAATATAGAGATGTATATCAAAAGATGAGGGACAAGCGAGAGAATAGGTGATATAAAAATTGAAAACGATTAAAAGTTGATATGAGAGATATTACCCCCCTATACTTAGGGTAAATCACATCCTAAGTATAAGCAAAAACCGAGGCAATAGAATATAATGACATGAACAACACGGTGTCTACACTCCCTATACTTAAGATAAAGGGATTTTATCACTTGTGCCCCTCTGAGATATTGCAATATCAGTTATACCCCTATCTTTTTGGTAATATCAGTTGTGCCCCTATTTTCTTGCTCCGTCACCAGTTGTGCCCTTCCGTCAGATTGACCGTCAAAAAATTAAAATAACCATGGTTTATTCAAACCATGGTGTGGTTAAGAAGGGCATTATGGTCCATACCCTTCTTCATCTTCTTCCTCCTCCATTTGCTCTTCTTCCTTCTCTTCATAATTTCTCTCTCTTACTAACACCTTCATGCATCCATCGAATCTCTAAAATTTTTACATTTCCACGGACATATCACTCGTTACGGATCAAATGATGAATTTTATTGAATTTTTGGATAACTTTTTATGAATCAATTAGTCAAAAATTTATCAAAATTTAAGAAAAACTCAACTCCAGTTTCAGCTTCAGCCACAGGTGGAGGAGGAGGCGCGGGGGTAGGGACAGCGGCGGGGGCGGCGGGCTGGGAGGGGGCGGCTCAGGGGAGGGAGCACAGGGACGGGGAGGGGAGGGGGCAGGGGAAGGGGTGGGGGCGGCGGGCTGATCATGTCGCCGATCATGTCGGGAATTTCGGGAATGAACGACCTCTTCTCCTCCTCTCCCCCACTTTGAAGCAAAGCAAAGCGATGGCCTCCTCTCTCTTCCTCTCCTCCCCTCTCCTCCTCCGAGGGCGCCCAACCCCTCTCCCCAGACCTCTCTCCATCCCCACCCCCTTCCCCCGCCTTCGCATCGCCGCCTCCGGTGTCGCCACCACCCCATCTCCCACGGCAGTTGCCATCACCGCCACCCTCAGATGTGGAGCCCGAGCCCTCTTCTTCGCGGCAATCCGGGACCGTCCCGGTGGATACCTGAACACTCCCCTGACGGTGGTGGCGGCGGGGATGTTGCGGTGGCTCGACATATACAGCGGGGTGCTGATGGTGAGGGTGCTGCTGAGCTGGTTCCCCAACATCCCCTGGGAGCGGCAGCCCCTCTCCGCCATAAGGGACCTCTGCGACCCCTACCTTAACCTCTTCCGCAACATCATCCCTCCGATCTTCGACACCCTCGACGTCAGCCCCCTCCTCGCCTTCGCTGTCCTCGGCACCCTCGCCTCCATCCTCAACAACGCCCGGGGTGCCTACTGAGATTTTGTCGCTTTCATGTTGATTTTGGTTTGATTTTTACGTGTGAAGGTGTAGAAAACGGTCTTTCAAGCTTTCTATGTAATGGATGACGGATCATGTCGCCGATGCGGGCTGGGAGGGGGCGGGGCTGGGAGGGGGCGGCTCAAGGGAGGGAGCACAGGGACGAAGAGGCGAGGGGGCTGGGGAAGGGGTCGTGGCTGCGGGCTGGGAGGGTGCGGCGGGCTGGGAGGGGGTGGGGCTGGGAGGAGGCGGCGCGGGGCAGGGGTGGGGGCAGAGAGGGAGGAGGAGGAGGAGCCGGAGGAGGAGGAAGAGGATGGGCAAGAGGAGGAAGAAGAAGAGGATGAGGAAGATGATGTAAAATGACCTCCTAACCTTTTTTTTAAAGTAATTCCGCCTATATCCTCAAAGTTAACGTCCGTTTGCACTGTGGATGGACGGTAACTAACCCGAGGGGTACAACTGACAAAATAACAAGAAGTGAGGGGCACAACTGATATTACCAAAAAGATAGGGGTATAACTGATATTACGATATCTCGAAGGGGCACAAGTGATAAAGCACATCCTAAGTATATCAAAAATGCTAGATGAAACGTAAGGGTGTAAGACAATCAGAAGAAAGAAAGAATAAAATCAAAAGGATATATAAAGTGATATGAGAAATCAGGTTTGAGATGTAGAGTGTAAGAGTAAAGAACATCTCTCATACAAAATGAATCGAGGCAACCTCAATGATCGTCGGTTCATGATCTAGAAAATATTTCAATCGCTGACCATTATCTCGAAAGATGGAATCAAAAGACAACTGAAATATATCGATGCTACTGTTGTTGTACACCATTCTCACAAGATATATACCTTTCCATTTGCTCTGAAGTTTCTATGAAAATCGCTCCAGTCTCTCATCAAATAGCCAGACTTTGTGATTCGACTCAAACTGTTTGTGACTGATGTGTGCATCATGCCACTCTTTCATCCGTTCCTTATAATGCAGGATACTCATTAAGAATTCTTCTCGCAATTCTTCCAGGGTTGCCGATTCTGCCTGCCTCTAATCTCCCGCATCATCTAGATCAATGATCACTTCTTTCACTGCCCACAAAGATCGGTGCTTGATCTCAACAGGTAAGTGGCATGAATTGCCATAAACGAGTCGAAAGGGAGATGCACCCAATGGAGTCTTGAAGGATGTTCTACAAGTCCAAAAAAACCGAGTCCAAGAGCTGCAATCAATCCTTTCGATTTGGGCGAACAACCTTTTGCAAGATCATCTTGATTACCCTATTCGAGACCTCGACTAGACCACTCGCCTGAGGATGATACAGAGTAGCAACCCAATGATCTATGTCGAATTCGCTGGCAAGTGCTCTTACCTTGTCGTTAATGAAGTGACTATCTCCGTCTGATATCAGAAATCGAGGGATCCTAAACCCCATGATGATATGCTTTTTCACGAATTTACAAACCGTATTCGCATCGGCGGCTCGGGTAGGAATAGCCTCTACCCAACAATTCACATAATCCACAGTTAGAAAAATATACTCAAACCCTTGACTTATTGGGAATGAGCCCATAAAGTCGATACCCGATGCATCGAACACTTCACATAAGTGAATCAGTTGCATCGATATCATGTCTGTCTACAAGTGCCTATTCTTTGGCAGTCAGTACATCCTTTTACGGATGCATGGGTACCTGCAACGAGCATAGGCCACCGAAGGCTGGATTGGAGTACCTTCTGTGCTGTCTTCTTCCCTGAATGGTTTCCTCCAGCTTCTAATTTATGGAAATACATGAGGACACTCTGGTGTTCCTCCTAAGGAATACACTAACGCTGGACGGAATCCGCTCCTTCATGATAAAAGATCAGATCCTCTCAATGGTTAGACTTGACTTTTGCGAGGAAAGTCTCAAATCTCTGTCAGGACCAACCATGTACGACTTTCTTAACGATAAGAAAGTTCACGATGTCGGCATACCATGGCAACGAGGTGACAACAAGAATCGCATCGCCAGGGAAGGTCTGGGTAATAGGTGAATCAAACTTAGAAGTCTCAGGTGTTTCTAATCGGAAGAGGTGATCCGCCACCACATTCTTGTCTCCAGACTTATCCTTGATTATAATATCGAACTTCTGGAGTAGAAGGATCTATCTGGTCAGACGCGGCTTGGAATCCTTCTTGTCCATTAAGTATTTGATAGTGGTGTGGTCAGTGAAGATTGTAACATGACAAAGCCTCATTCATCACTCTTTATTCTTTTATTTTAGCTAAATATCTTGGCAAAGCATCATGTAAATAGTTGTAATTGCAATAAATTAGCAATAAGCATGCATTTGTTAATATCTCATAATTACCATGTATCTGTGCAGAAATAAAAGAATAAAGAATAAAAGAAAAAGAAGGAAATATTTAGAATAAATATTGAGTGACCTGAACCTAAGAGAGGGCCAAGAATTGGCCTGATCGCCAAATAAAATAAGTAGAGAGAGATAGGGCCACTCTACCTTGTACATATATATCACTAATGTGTGTGTATATATATATATATTTATATATAATGTATTTCTATAAAAATAAGAATAAAAAGGTGTTCCTATTTCCTTCTAAAAACAAGGTAAAAATTAGAAAAATAAAATAAAATAAAATAAAACTCTCCCTCACCTTGTATATCATACATGTAAATATGTATCTTTCCCTATTTAATTTATACTTGTAAATAAATAATAAAAATAAACAAAAATAATTTTATTCTCCAAAAATTATGTTGTAAATAAATAAAATATAAAATTAGGGTATTTATGCAAAAAAAGAAAATTAAAATAATTGTACAAAATTCATAGGTATTTTATACATATATATAATACAATATACTGTATATACCATAAATTATTTTTCTAAAAATAAATAAAAATCACAGAAAAATAGTTTGGAAAATAATAAATATTTTTCATGTTGAACACTTTTTAATTTAAAATCATTTGCTATTTTTAATTGATTTTATAAATATTTTTGACTATCTATTTTTTTATTGGTCCAGGAGGAATGTTGATCACGGTCAACTACCCCTCCCAGACTCTCCCCTCGCGCGGATCCGATTTTTACGCACCTTTCACCCATTTATCCCGACTGGATCCTATGCCCTCTTGCTCCGAAACACTGCCCGCATCTCCTCAGTGGATCTGTGATCCTCGCGGATCCCTATGGAGACGCGGATCGTCCTCGGTTCGCGCGCTCCGACCCAATCTATACGACTACCTGGGACATGCTATAAAGGTCTTCATTTCTCCCCCTGCTCGACAACTCGCGCCACACCCCTTTCTGGTACCCTAGACACCTCTGCCTTGGTGATAGCAACCAGAGGCCACCTTTGGTCACCGGAGAGGTGTTGTGTAGCCGTAGCGCGCTTATCGTGGCCGGAGCATCGCTGCGAAGAGCCTCCTCCACCAGCACAGCGAAGTCGAGGCAAAGACTCTGTCGTCCAAATCCCCTGGAGCTCAGGATCATCTTAGGATCTTCAGGTAATCTTTCCATAGTTCCTAGCTCCTCCGTTTAATCAGTCCTAGCTCCTCTGTTTAATTAATCTTTCGTTTGTCTTCCGTCGCCGCTCCGCCAGCTCTGACCAGCCGGTCAGAGCCTAGTCACTGTCATCCACCCGTTCAGATCGACAGTCCTGCTCATCCTCCATCTTCCCATTCCGTCTGATCACCTTGATCTTGGCTCGGATCACCAAGATTAGGTCATCGGTCTCATCCACCGCCATCGTCGGAGAACCACCTCCCATTCGTCGCTGCTTCTCTCTATTTTAGGCCCAATAACCCCGACCGGAGCCTTGCTCTGAGTCCCAGCTTTCTCTTCCAGGCCTTAGCGTGCATGGAGACACCCCAGTTCCCTTTCGACTACCTTCACCGTAGCTCACCTAGGTCCCAATCATTGTGTCGTTGATTCGACCGTCAGCGACCCATTCTGAGCTGGCCATTCGACGCGGAAGGTCCCCACGATCCTTCTGGCACCATTCGATCCTTCATCGGAGCTCCAGATCACCACCTGTGCTCCGGAAAAGCTCGCCCTATCACTGTTCTTCTAGAGGCCTTCTCCGTCGTCTGATCGAGCCTTTCTTCCAGACGCCATCTCAACCATCCATCGCCTAGAGCTATCAGGCCGTTAGATGTCAGATCTAACAACCCCCGTACCAACCACGTCCTGAACATCTGACATCTGTCAAATCTAATCTCTGACGAGCCAGAGTCGCACATTCACGCCCAACCAACGACCGACATCTGTCTCGTCACGCGCAACTCACGTGCTTGCATGGGTAAATTGCTCATTCTACCCCACCTTTATTTTAGTTTGTCTTTTAGTTTGTAAAATAAAATACACAGTTAGAGCTTTTTGCATTTTGGTACTTGTAGTTTACTATATTTGCACTTTAGTCCTGTTTTTGTGGTCCCACGTGCTTCGTCACGTGTTCTGGATATTTGCACATTGTACCCAGAACTTCTTTATTGTTACTGATAGCATGTCTAGTTTCCATATTTGCAAATATACCCCTGTGCGTGCGGATTTGTGACATGTGCGAATTTTAATGGGAAAATTGTAGAACGAACCTTGATCTTTTCTTGCTTGTTATTGTTTGGTCCTAAGACTTATT
Source organism: Ottelia alismoides (assembly GCA_037367405.1). NCBI lineage: Eukaryota > Viridiplantae > Streptophyta > Magnoliopsida > Alismatales > Hydrocharitaceae > Ottelia > Ottelia alismoides. The sequence goes on from JAZKJV010002155.1 coordinate 314,616, forward strand.
GTAATTGCATTCTGGTCCTTGTGAGCCGTCTTTTGTATTTGATTAAATAAATAGCATTTTTTCTCCAAAAATCTTGAAATTTTGACATGTTGCTCTTGCTTTTGTGTAGGAATTTTGGGAATTTTTGGGTTGTGTTTTGATTTTGTTTGTTATTTTTAAAAATTCAAAAACCTTAAAAAGTGTCACTGTCTATTTCTAAAAATCAACTAAAATATTAAAATGTCTTGAAACATAATAAAAAAATTCCTGATTGTGTGTTTTGTACTGTTTGAGTTTCTATCCAATTTTCATCTTATTACTATTTATAAAACCCATAAAAATTGAAAAAGAGTAAAATCTTCTAAAAATCATTAAAAATCCTTAAAAATAAAAAATGTGTTTTCTTCTTCTGTAGTTAGATTTTGTTTTGTTGTTTTTCATAAAAGTGCTTCTAGGGTGTTATAGGAAAGCTAAATATTTTTAATTTGCCTTTAAATCTCAGTTGTACACTGCTCATTGTTTTTGACCTTTTTCTATTTTTAGAAAGTTAATTAAAAATCAGAAAAACCCCATAAAATTCACAAAAACACTTGCATATTCTGGAAACATAAAAATATTTTTGTTGTGAATTTTTGAGTATTTTTGCCCCTTTAAATAATTGCTTGAAGGTGATTTTTGGCTTTCTCTATTCATTTCCTTACTATAAAAATCAAAAAAACTTTTGAAAAAGTAAAAACCACCAATTCCCTTTCTTTCCTTGGTTTCCCGACTACTTTGTAGGTTTTCCATCTCGTGCTCCTTGTGATCGACCCTGGTAGTTATACTAGGTAAAATAATCTGGCAAGATCGCTTGCCACATTTCGATTGCTTTATTTCTTCAGTTGGTCATCTGATTCTTCCGTTGAGCCCGGTTCGGGTGATTGAGGTCGCAACGACCTTTGATGTCACTTAACTTTAGTCGCTCATGCCGCTCATCATAACCTTAAATCCTAAGATGTGGTACCTAAATTTATCTAAGGCAAATACTACGGCTAGCATTTCTTTCTCTTCAACGGTGTAATTCCGCTGAATGGAATCCAAAGTATTGCTAGCGTAGTGTATAACGTATGGAAGGCCATCTCTCCTATGTCCCAGCACAACCCCAATGGCAAAATCGAAGGCGTTCGTAATGATCATCAACTATAAACTGGGTGTCTACTGTGAGAAGATCATATGACAGTCGGACAATTTTACTGAAGTCTCGTATGAAACATTGGTAGAAACTGACTTACCCGAGGAAAGTTCGTAACTGCTTCAGATTTGATAGTGGATTGAGTTTCTTTATGATGTCCACCTTGGTCGGATCCACCTCTGTGCCCCTGTTGGAGATGATGTGACCAAAGACCGTCCCCTGAGTCATCATAAAATGACTCTCCTCCCAAGAAAGAACAAGGTTAACCTTTGTGAACCTCTGAAGCACACGGTCTAGGCTAGATAGGAAGGAATCAAAATCATCTCCATAGATCGAAAAATCATCCATGAAGACCTCCAAGAAGTCTCTCACCATGTCCGAAAAATAGAAAGCATGCACCTCTAAAATATGACCGGAGCATTACATAGTCCAAAGGGCATCCATTCGAAAGCATACGTTCCGAACGAACATGTGAATGTTGTATTTCTTAGTCTTAAGGAGCAATGGCTATCTAATTATATCCCGAGTACCCATCGAGAAAGCAATAATGGCTCTTCCCAGCTAATCGTTCTATGATCGGATCAATGAATAGTAGCGGAAAGTGATCCTTCTTGGTTGCCTGATTCATACATCTATAGTCCACACGATGCGTCAAGAAGTTGGTTCTCGAGTAGAGGTCTCCTCTCCGTCCTCATTTATCATTGTAGTGATACCCATTTTCATGGGTACCACATGTAAGGGACTAACTCATTTCAAGTCATAGATGGATAGATAAAATCGGTGCTCCACCACTTAGACATTTCCTTCATAACCACCTCTCGAAGATTCGGGTTCTGCCTGCGCTGAAACTCACGAGATGGATTGGGTCATCCTCGAGAAAAATGTGGTGGGAGTACAAAAACAGACTAATCCCATGAAGATCAGCTACTGACCACCTGATTTTTTTATGGTTCTATTAAAAAATCTCCATCAGACGGGATTCTTGTTCATCGGTCAGATCAGAAGTGATGATGACCGGGAACATTTTGGGCTCTCCAATAAGGAACCGGTATTTCATGTTTTGAGGTAGAGGTTTGAGCTGAGGGGGAGAAGGAATAGGAAGAACTCGTCTGGCTAGGGCATGGGTATAGGCTACTAGGTCAGTATCCATAAGCTCGGCCTGCTCTGACTCAGAAAGATCTGGAGATTGTTGGATATTTTGAACTGGCTTTGTCTCCAGTCTCGTTGTAGGCTCTGTAGACAAAGTTTGAAGTGATAAGAATTCAACAAAACATTGTCGTCATCATCTTTGTAATCTGACTAATTTAAGGGTAACTAACAACTATGATTATCCACTTCGGACTCAGTGGAATAGAGAATATCAGAATGATGTAGAAAGATATCAGAATCGTCTTTAAATGCCTCATCTCTAATTGGCTCCAAGACCGTGTTTTCCAATCTCCCATCATCGAATATTTGAATCTCAGACTATACTGTCAGCATGATGAAAGATTGTGTACCCGGTTTGACCTAGATGGCCTCATCATCTGTTTGTATAAAGTCAAGTCCTGATGACTTTCGCCTTTGAAAGTAAGTACGCCTTCCCGGAACCTTAGTCGGAAACATCCTTAGTTGTTAGAAGTCGCCAAAGAAACTACCGGATTTGTGAAAGAGTGGAGTGTGGAGATACTGGGACTCTCCTCTACCGCCATTGATGAATACCCATTCATCACTCTTTATTCTTTTATTTTAGCTACAAAACATTTGCCAAACACATGTAGATATATGTAAATAATAATAATTAGCATTTGGCATGCATTGTGTAAATATGAATACTTAACATGTTTTTGTGCATAAATAAAAGAATAAAGAAACAAAAGAAAAAGAGGTAGATATTTAAAATAAATATTGAGCGACCTAATTCCAAGGGAGGGCTCAACATGGGCCTGACCGCATAAAAACCCAAGTAGAGAGAGATAAGGAAGCTCATGTTTGTACATATATACTTGTATATAAATAAAAATATTTTCCTCTAAATAAAACAAAAATATATTTGTTTTAATATGTATATATTTGTAAATATAAAATTAAAACAAAAATGAGAAAATTAAAAAAGAAATAAAAATCCTTCATACTTGTACATAGACCATGTGTATATAAACCACATATGTATTTATTTCCCCTTGTAAATAAATCAATAAAATTACATAAAAATATGTATATATTCCCTTATCCCATAATGTATATAAATAAAATAAAAATCATAAAAATAAAATAAAATAAAAATAAATAAAAATAAAAAAAATCAAAAGCCACATTATATATATACCATACATGGATATAAACAAAAGTATTTATTTAACCCTTGTATATAATTAATAAAAATAAAATAAAAATACCATGTTATTCCAAATTTTATACTATAAATAAATAAAATATAAAATTGGAATAATTTGTATAAAACCAAATAATTAAAAATCAAAAATGAAAAATACATATGTATATACATGTATATAATAATAATATTTTGTAAATACCTAAATTATATTTCAAAAAAATAAATAAGAATCACAAAAAAATATCTTATAAATAAATAAACATTTTTCATGTTTTAACTTTTTCCAGATTCGGTCATTTATTATTTTAAAATGAATTTCCAATTATTTATGACGTGGCTGCACCTGATTGGCCCACGGGGAATGTTGACCTCCGGTCAAATTCCCCCCTGGACCACCTTCTCCAGCGGATCTCGCTTCTGACCCGATTTCACCCACTTTTCTAGCGATGATCCGACCGCTTCATCCGTAAACCCCGGGCCCCGATAACACTTGGGTCATCCCTAATCCTCGCCCAGGGGATTGCATGGGGATCCGCGCTCTGATATTCTCGCCCAACCTTCACCTTCTTGGACCCCTATCACTATAAATCTCCTGCTCCGCCACCCATTCCACGCCATCTTTGGCTCCGCCTTTCCATCCCAAGACCTCCACTGCCTTCGCCTGAGTGACAGCAAGCGGCTGGTGGTGTCGCAGTGAGGAGGAAGTGTCCCGGCCACTGATCCGGCAGCCTAGCTCTGCTGTGTGCCGCCCAGGAGTAGCGCTCGAGCCTCGGGCATCGACGGCCCTCGAGGCAAGGACCAGGAGCTTCAGAAGCTCATTCCCAGTCGACCTCAACCACCTAGTAAGCCTCGTTCTTTCTATTTCTCCTGAATTTCCATTTACGCCCAAATCCCCCGTTCTCGATTCCGGCCATACCCGTCCCCCTTTCGACCATCAGACTCAACCCTCACACCCACGAGACTCCTCCGCACCTTCTGCACCCACTCGCACCCCCTGACTCGCCCCGGAGCAGGGTCTTCGATCTTCACCGTCGTCGCTTCGCCGAAGATCGACCATCTCGACGCACAGACCACCCACCTCGCCTCTAACCGGGTCGAGGCACTTTGCCCTCGACCCAGGAGCTTTGTGTGCCACTTTTCAGGTCAGAAGGGCCTCATCTGGAGGTCTTCCCGTTCGAGCATAGGAGCTCCAGGTCACCGCCGTCGCAAGAGCGTCTCCGACGTTCCCGGCCTCATCGGAGACCAATAGCAGCTGCGGGACGTCACGTCGATGCTCCTCCGCATCTTAGCAGCAGCTGGGGAGGTCCATCGTGCGAGTAACTTCGCCGGCCACCTGTTCATAGAGGACCCTCCAGAGCCGTCCGTTCAGCCTTCACCTGCCATATCTTATACAGACCGTTTGATTCAGGCGAAGAAGAGGCCAGTAGCAGCCGCTGGATACACCACGTGTCCTCTTCTCCGCCCTCCATCCAGCGAAGGGAAGCCATCGACTCTCGACCGTCAGATATCCTACATGGCGAGCCCTCCACCGTTCGATCATCCCAGAGGACCTGCGTTGAGGCGCCATCACTCCCAGCCGTCAGATTCAACACGTGGCGTCATCCCAGCCCTCGGATAAATAATAGGGGTAATTTCACTTAGGCCCCCCTCCTGTTTTGTTTTAGCATTTAGTCCTGTAAATATTTTCCGCAGTTCATTTTATTTTGGAACATTTGCATAGAGGACCTGTTAGTTTATTTTAATTGCATTTCCACCCTTTTATATTGTGGACACGTGCATCGACACGTGATGTTTTGGTGAAATTGCATTCTGTGGGTCGTAGTTTCTGGTTGTTAATGAATGAGAAATACTTTTAGTTGTTTGCACATATACCCCTGTGAGTGTTTTTATTGAACATGTGCTGAATTTAGTGGGTTATCTGCAATTAGCTCCCTGGGCTTTTAGCACCTGTTGCTAATAAGCCCTCGGAACTTATTTCCTTTGCATTTGGATCCCTGTGTGCCCAATATACGTGCCTTGCGCTTGCAGACTTGGACCTTTTGCATCAGGACCCCCTGAGCTTTTGTTTTTGTTACTTTTAGGCCCCCAGAAGATACTTTTATGACAAAGAGGTCCCTGTGACTGTGGGCTTGTTTTGGATTTTAATAAAATATCAAATTTCATCCAAATGGCGTGAAAATTGGAAACGTGGCTCCTTCCTCTGTGTACAATTTTCCCTAATTTTTGGATACATTTTTTAGCCCTTTTATTATTTTAAAAATTCAAAAACATCCATTTTTGCCTCTGTTCAGAATATAAAACCCCCCAAAAATATTAAAACTCTTTCAAAAATTCTAAAAAAATTAGGATTTTTTAATTTTTGTGTCCTTGGTTTTCTGTGCATTTTTGGTCATTTTTGGATATATAAAAACCCTAAAAACTGAAAAATCCCTTAAAACTCATAAAAACTCTGAAAAATCATAGAAAATTCCAAAAATCATAAACTCTTTTCCTGAATTTTCCTCATTGCTCCTATTTTTCATAAAAATTACCTCCATGCCTTAAAAAGATCATTTGATATTTTGAAGTGGTCTTTGAAGCCTGGCTGGACAGTAGCATTGTTTTTCTTCCTTCTTTGATTTTTAGAAAATTCCATAAAAAGCATAAAACTCTCAAAAAAATTCACCAAAAATAGTAAAAAATCCATAAAAATAAAAATATTTTTGTTTGAATTTTTGGAGCTTTTTAGAGTAGCTAAATAATTTGTTGTTTGTGCTTATTTTCACCTTTTTATCATTTTTCTTCATAACTAAAAATCCAAAAAAATATAAAAACATTAAAAACCACCAAAAAATTATTTGTTTATATTTTCTTCACTTGTAGACTACTTCGTAGGTCGGAAGGCCAATCCGTGCTCCCTGAGTCCGACCCTGGGTGCTATACCAGGCTAATCTCATAGCCAGGGCCACTATTTGTTTTTTTCGTGTTTGATTTCTCTGTTTGGTGGTCTGCTTTCATCTTTCTTGTTGATCTGATTGATTTCTGAGACTCGGGTCGCAACGACCCTAGCTCTACTTCCTTTACCTGAGTCTTGGTGATTTTTTCGGCTCATCAGATTGAGAATGTGAAGAGTTAGTAATAGAGAAATCAACCCCGAATACATGCTCCAGTATAGTATTAGATAATAGAGATGTGTGAGAGAAGGATTGCAGTTGATATAACAATGTGACAACATGTTAATATATAACAAAGTTCACGTGAATAATGACTACGCCAAACTGTAATTCGTTACAATCATCGATAACTCATAACATTTAGATTTGCATATTATAATCTGCTCGAATTTCTAGGTTCAACTCTCACTTGCTACATTCTGTCACGCAACCTTATCTTGTGATAATAGATCTTGCATAAATCATTCCTAATATCGTAGCTGAGTATATGCCATATGTTATTTTGGAGTTAGATTTTTTTCACTAACACTTAGAATTAAGAATAGTAATGAAATTTCTAAATGAATGGCTTCATTAGGATAACGCCACAATATTGCAATTGGAAAGTCCATGCAATATATGGAAATTTCGATTGGATCCAAAGCTAACAATTCATCGAGAAGAGTAGAAAATCTTCTTCATCTGTCGGTTTTCATACCAATCTACAAAAGAAAAATCACACATGATGATACTCATTTTAATAGGACTGAATATAAGAACTGAATTTCCCTTTCCAACTCAAGTAAAGCAGTTTTGCAGGAAATATAAATGACACTATAAAAGTTGAGACATATATAGAACTTTATCTGATGAAAAAAGATATTAGCATGAAAAATGGAGAAGACATCAAAATAAAGGTGCAACAATCACCGACAAAAAGTTTTTTAAGGTCCTCAGACCATTGTGAGAATGCACAACTAGGGAAACCACATATGTAGGATTTCTAAAGATAAAACTCTACTTTTAAGAGGAACTTCTTTAAAACTTACATCCATAAAATAGCATCGGGGATGAATCTTGTACTTTTGGTGTTGTAGCGATCTAATAGAGCGATTAAGTAAGAGCAGTGGAAATCACAGTTGGAAAATCTTGGGCAGATGCTACAAAAAAGGGTATCATACTAATCTAGAAGAGTACACATCACAAGTCAGACATAAAATTGAAAGGAACTAGAAACTAATGTTGTAGAGTAATTCGATATCATTGCACAAAATGATGGAATAAAAAAAAGAGGCACTACAACTTTATATTATATGCAATATATTCTATATATTTGGAAAGTGGAACATAAGGTATAAATAATTAACATATATTACATGTAAGTAGAAGTAGAACTTCGTAAATAACTAATTTGGCAAAGCCTTCAATCTTTTTTGAGGGTAAGTATTCAAGTCCAAAGAAGAAATCAAATTTTCACAATGTGTCATCAATTTTGATGCGTTATATATTGTAGAATTTGAGAGTTAAAACCATCTTCGCATAAGATAAATTATTGTAGCAGTAATAAAACATGCAATCTAAATCCACTAAAGGTGTTGATGGAGCACTCACTTGGAGAAGCAACATCTTCGTAATCTTGATCCTCTCTTGGAAGAGGGACAAGTGTGAGAATTCATTTCTTTGAGATGTATAGGTAGCATAGTACACAGAACGTGAGACAATTATGTGACCATCACCATAACTTTAATATGAGATTATAAAATAGTCAGTTAATGATACCGAAGATATTCTCCACAAATAGAAGAAATGGGTGACATGCATTAACTAAATGCTTCAATGCCTCTGGACATTTTGCTTTCCATGACGTTAGACATTTGATTTAGTTTTATGTATATGTAAAGCGACCTTTAATTTGATATGTTTATAAAGTCCGCATTTGGTAACGATTTGGTAAAATCAAATTTAAGAAAAAATTATTTTTTTTGTAATCAGGAAAACAATAAATTAAATGATTTTTAGTGGCATAAAAATGCATTTATCTTTGCATATGTTTTTCTAAATTGAAATTAACAACTCTTAATATTTCGATGAAACTTTCATGAGAGCTTTTAATATAAGTGTCACCTTAGAGGAGTCATCAACCTGACCTCTTCGGTCGGAAGCAATCATATGATTCTCGCAGTCTTCTTGGAGTAACATCATCGCAGGCGGAGGCGAAGAAAAGAGGTGGAGAATCGAAAAGAGGTTTAGATTTTAGGATTTTAAAAGAGATGGCGATGAGATCTAAGTAACCCTCATTTTCTTGATCATCGAACATCTCCACTGCAATCCTTTCCTGACGTATCGGTATTAAAAATGCACTAACATGTAACGTCCCGGGCTTAGGTCCCCGGTCCGTTAGCGGAACATTACTGGCCCTAACAACCTCTTGGGATCGGGCCCATGCGGACCCGATTAATCACCCCCAAAATGCTTATGCCGGGTTGTTTGGTAGTAGGCTCCTCACTATTTATCCCACCTGGAACTTTCGTGTTCCACGATATGGGACATTTTTTTAGTGGTGTTTCAACCTCCCCCACTTATTCTCGCAACGTCCTCGTTGCGACATGGTTCATCACTTCTTCCCAGTGACAGTGGCGGCTGCACGCTCTGGGTAGCCATTTCCTCCAACCTCTTGTAGGGACGGCTCCACCTCTCGGGTAGCCCTTTCCACTGTCAGAGGGCGTTCGGCTCTGATACCATTTGTAACGTCCCGGGCTTAAGTCCCCGGTCCGTTAGCGGAACATTACTGGCCCTAACAACCTCTTGGGATCGGGCCCATGCGGACCCGATTAACCACCCCCAAAATGCTTAAGCCTGGTTGTTCGGTAGTAGGCTCCTCACTATTTATCTCACCCGGAACTTTCGTGTTCCATGGTATGGGACATTCTTTTTTTGGGGGGTGTTTCAACAAATTTGTAATGTCCCGGGCTTAGATCACCGGTCCGTTAGCGGAGCATTACTGGCCCTGACAACCTCTTGAGATCGGGCCCATACGAACCCGATTAACCACCCCCAAAATGCTTAAGCTGGGTTGTTCGGTAGTAAGCCCCTCACTATGTATCCCACCCAGAATTTTTTGTGTTCCACAGTGTGGGACATTTGTTTGGGGTTTTACAACCTCCCCCACTTATATTCGCAACGTCCTCGTTGCGACATGGCACATCACTTCTTCCCATTGACAGTGGCGGCTGCACGCTCCGGGTAGCCATTTCCTCCAACCTCTTGTAGGGGCGGCTCCACCTCTCGGGTAGCCCTTTCCACTGTCAGAGGGCGTTCGGCTCTGATACCATTTGTAACGTCCCGGGCTTAGATCCCCGGTCCGTTAGCGGAGCATTACTGGCCCTGACAACCTCTTGAGATCGGGCCCATACGAACCCGATTAACCACCCCCAAAACGCTTAAGCCGGGTTATTCGGTAGTAAGCCCCTCACTATGTATCCCACCCGGAATTTTTTGTGTTCCACCGTGTGGGACATTTGTTTGGGGTTTTACAAACATGTGTCAAAGGAAGTACATGACACGACGGCTCCGAAAAATTCCCACTACACATGATAAAATAAGTACACCATATTTACATTGGAATAAAATATATAAAATATCAACGAACCAGTGGATTGGATAGTGGTATATATATAATATAATAGATAGATAAATAAAATATTGGAAATATGAAGAGAAATAATGCCACAGGGATGTGAACAATGCCATGTCCACGGCCCTTAATATACAGTAAGATGAGTTAAATTCAAGTATTCTTGGGACGTGGTACCCAAATTTAGTTGATTAGAATTCTTGGTGGTTGGTAGCTGTGGGCAGATGGTTTGGATATTGTAGAGTATTGATGCAAGTAGTTCGAATCTCTCTACAGTAAAAAAAATGCATAATAGATACGTTAATACAAAATGATCATAACGACATTATTTTACATAATATTCCTGGCAAAGCTCGGGTTACATGCTACTTCAAATTAACATCCCTCAAAACAATTACAGCTATCAAGTTGCTTTATAGTTTCTAAGAGACAGCTATATATAAATCGCAGCTCCGTTACCAGAAAATCTCTACTCTAAGATCCATATCAGTGAAAATGTCGATAACTTCGGAAGAGTTTCAAGCAGTGACAATGGACATTTGATCGATGTTTTCATCCAAAAACCACTCACTCCATTCTAATCTTGGGCAGGCGCAAAGCGTTTCATCGGCAGGAAGTTCAATGACCCATGCATCCAGAAGCACATCCATTTCTTACCCTTCAAAGTGATTGCTGGAGCCGAAGACAAACCCATGATTGCAATCCAATTCAAAGGAGAGGAGAGGCACTACCACGCGGAAGAGATCTCATCAATGATCCTCGCCAACATGAGATCGATCGCCGAGGCCTATCTGAGTGCCCCCGTCAAGAGCGCTGTCATCACCGTCCCGGCCTACTTCAACTACTCGCAACGCTGCGCCACCAAAGACGCTGCCCGCATCGCAGGCCTCGAAGTGCTCCGTATGATTAACGAGCCCACAGCGGCCGCGATTGCCTATGGCCTGGATGATGAAGCTGCCGGTGGCCGTAAGAAAAATGTGCTGATATTTGATCTGGGAGGTGGCACCTTTGATGTCTCACTTGTAGCAATGGACGGCACTGTTTTGGAGGTGAAGGCCACTGCTGGGGACACCGATTTGGGAGGGGAGGACTTCGACGATCTTATGGTGAATCATTTTGTTGCCGAGTTCGAGAAGAGGTCCAAGAAGGACATGAGCACGAATCCCAAGGCGTTGAGGAGGTTGAGGACCGCTTGCGAGCGGGCGAAGAGGATCTTATCCTTCGCGTCGGAGACGACGATAGACGTTGATTGCTTGCACGACTATGTCGATTTTCAGTCCAAGATCACGCGAGCCAAGTTTGAGGAGCTGAACATGGAGCTATTCTATAGGTGTATGGAGATTGTAGAGCAGTGCTTGCGTCATGCAAAAATCGAGAAAGATGATGTTGACGAGGTTGTGTTAGTTGGAGGTTCCACGCGCATCCCCAAGGTCCAGGCGATGCTGCGGGAGCTATTCGACGGCAAGGAGCTCTGCAATTCCATCCACCCTGACGAAGCGGTCGCCTATGGTGCAACAGTCCAAGCAGCGAAGTTGGTTGGTGAGGGGAATGGAAAAGTAGAGGATCTAGTGCTTGTAGACGTCACACCGCTCTCTCTTGGCCTAGCTTCGCATGGAGGAGTGATGGGCGTCATGATACCGAGGAACACACCAATCCCCGTGAAGATGAAGTGTGAGTTTGTAACTTGCTATGATAATCAAAGAGAGGTTAAGATTGAAGTTTTTGAGGGTGAGAGGGTCTTGGTGTCGGAGAACAACCGGTTGGGGGAGCTCGAGCTTGGTGGCTTGCCCTCTGCACCGTCTGGGGAGATCGAAATTGTGGTGGGCTTCGAGGTGGATTGTGACGGGATACTTTCGGTGTGGGCGAAGCACAAGGGTGGTGGTGGTGGGAGCAAGAGAAGGATCACGATCAAGAACCAGAGGGGGAGGATGGGCTCGAAGGAGATCGAGAGATTGGTCAAGGAAGCGGAGATGTGTAGGCTGGAAGATGGGAAGGCGAGGAGGAGGATGGTCGCTAAATTCGCGCTCGAGGCGCTTATGTATAACCTTAGATGCAGGATAAGCAGTAGAGATATGCAATTCTTGAGAGGGGAAGTGGAGAAGGTGAGCATTTGGTTGGAGGGAAATCAGGACGGGGAGGATTTTGAATTCGATGCCAAGAGAATGGAATTAGAGCTTCTTTATGACACATGCAAGTCCTCTTCCTCATAGGAATAAACAGTTGGATCTTCGTTTGAGAAAGATAGTAGTAATTTTGATCGAAGAACACCCCGCTACGAATTATTTGTAGGCCATTATGACGTAGATGTTTTTATTGATCACTGATGCTAACGCGTATTTGATGCAAGAACAGCTATCTTAAATATATGTTTCTGATGGGGATGTGTGATCTGTGTTTTACGCATATATTGTAGAAGTAAAAAGAGAATATGTAGCTTAGTTGTACGTAATTAGGTATTTATCTCTTCCGTGAAGCCTCTACCTTTGGACCACGTGCAGGATACTCTCGATACAAATGTGTGATAATAAGGTGATGTAAAGAAAAGTTGCATGGAGATAATTGTAGACTCCAGTCCTCGTTATGATTTAATGGGGCCGCCTGTGGGACAGCGGCTGCCCCACCTCCTTGTTTCGACATTTTTTTTATTTTTTTAAATATCACCATATATATTTATCCCTATATCACTCATATTTGTCATTCGAATTTCGTTAGAAACAGAGACGCCTACGGGCTTCATTGAGATATTGTCGATTTAAAAAATCATGTTACCGTTAAAAAATGACTGTCTGGATGGAGGTTATAGGAGTCTCTGTTTTTGAAGAAATTCGAATGTCATATAGGAGGGATATATGGATGAATATACACGGCGATATTTTAAAAAAAATAAAAAAAACTTCGAAAATGACATCGGGGCAGTCATGTTGGGTGCTCCAAGGAGACACACCCATTAATCTCATCTACAAGGACGAAGGGAGGAGGGGACAGGAGGGGGCTAGGCCTCCCCGTTACCCCTCGCCTCCCTTCCCAAAATTTAGGAGAAACGCAAATCTACCCCGTGCTTCTCTCTTTTTACCTATCCTCTCCCTATTTTTAGATAAAAATAGAAATAGGAGATGGCTGTGACATACATGATTAAAAAAAGGGAAAAAATAAATTCCATGAAGAAATATTGAAAGATAATTATTTAACTTCTTGATTACTTCAATTATCTTCTTATTTTTATTTCACATTGATCATTGTTTTTAAAAATCTCCTATTATGAATGCCATTAAAACCCATGAGGCACAAATAATACCTCAACTTTTACCATCCACGAGTAGAGAGAGGTAAGAGAGAAGAAATGAAGAAATAGAGAGAGAAATACAACGACGTTAATCTTTCATCGGTGCCATTCTGAATCTAACGACCACAATCGTTTCTTCCGCAACGATTCCAATTCAGTAAAATCATATGCTCAAAGACATGGCTAGCAACCAGTTGGATTGGCGTAATCAAGGCATTTTCGAGGACAGATTCTTCACCCCTATCGAGATATTTATCGAACATATTGTTGTGTAACGCTTGCCTGAAACTCAAATCAAGTGTACATAAATATCTCTTGCTTCATTCCCATCGACATTAAACTATGATGAGACTCGAAAAATATTTGTCATGATAATACTTCTTATACATAGGGAATATGCAAAATTCCTATTGTCATGAATTTATGTCTTCTGAGAATATTTCTCCTCTTTATATGTATATATAATATCTATTTAATTTCTTAATAGTGAAGTTAATATTATTTTTTATCTTGGCATTCACAATAAGAGTCCTTGATCCAATATTCAATAAAAAGTATTGTCTCCTAGTTGTATATGTACATTATTAAACAATTATACTTTTACTATTCAAATCATTGGAGAAGATGAAATTCATGTAGGATGATAAATATGCAATTATTTTATATTGTATCCATTCAAGTATCCCAAAATATTAATTTTGAGAAAGTAATTATTCCGTTATGAATTTGATTAGTCATTAATTATTTTGTAACTATCTATAAGAATAAATTATATTTCCGTCGCAAGTTATTTATTTTGCAACTATATGTAAGAAGAAATTATATTGTCATGATTCAATATATGTATTTTTTCAGGTAATACGATGTGTTATGACAATTTTATTACTCAATGCTTTCTTTTCATATTTTTGTGAATTTTTTGTTATTTGTCGTAAAAGTTCTTTAGTGTTTTCTTAGAAATGATATGATATGAAGTCAAAATATTATTTACATCTCAAGTAAAAAGCTCTCTCCCTCTCCCTCTATATATATGATGAAAATGGGGTTGCTCCCTCAGAGGAGCTAATAGGTTGCTCCCACTATATTTTCCTTTATTTTTATCTTTTGAAAGATAAAAATATATATATATTCATGACTATATCTCTCTAATATGTCATTCCAATTTTGTCAGAAACAAAGACTCCTATGCCCTCCATCTAGATATGTAATTTTAACGGTCTTAGAATTGTTGTAATCGACCTGCTCTAAATGGATGACGTATGAGTTTTTATTCCTAATAAAATTGAAATGACATATTTGAGGAATATAGTGATGAATATAAATATTTTTATATTTCCAAAAAATAAGAGGTGGGGATGAATAGGGCAGGAGCATCCCCCTAGCTGATCCTAGGGAGTAGCTATATTTTTTCATATATATATATATATATATAGGATAGGGAGTATGCACCCGGGTGCATGTAATTTTACATGCACCCGGCCCTATAACTTCCACTTTTTTTATTTTTTCGAAAAATACCGCCACGTATATTCATCTATCCACCGAGCGTGGATCGGGCCTTTGGGATGAGCTACGTCTGGTCCAGGCGAAATATGAAGACCTTCCTTGGATCATTGGTGGTGATTTTAATGTCACTCTTTTACCTTCAGATCGGTCTCAGAATCGAGGTGGGCTGGATCCTGGTTCACCGGCCTTTAGGGAGTTTGTTGAGGAGCACTCTTTAGAAGTCTTTGATGCTTTGAACTCTCATTTTACATGGCGGAATACATCCTCAAGATCTAGGTTGGATCGTTTTCTTTGTTCGACGGAGATGCTGGAGGCCTTCTCGTTGGCCTCTACTAGGTCCTTGCCGTGTGCTCACTTTGATCATACACCCATTTGTTGGGACTCTGGCGAATCGGTCTGGTGGGAGCCTCTTTCGCTTTGAGCGCTCATGGCTCTTAGAAGAGGATCTCAGAGATCGTATTGTTCAGTGTTGGAGGGGGATTGATTCTTCTAGCTCGGCATCCAGGGATATGGCATCTCGGTTGAAGGCACTTCGGTCCATGTTGGTGGACTATCGCAGGGAGCTCAAGATCCGTCGTAGTGAAAGAAGGGATTTAGCCCAGGCTGAAGTGACTAGGCTAGATATCACCGAGGACACCAGGGAGCTTTCTGAGGAGGAGAAGATGATGAGGACAACTCACCAATAGGTTCTTTTAGAAGAGGACAAGAAGAGAGAGGTAGAATGGAAGCAACGTTCAAGGCAAACATGGTTGAGGGAAGGAGATGCGAATACGCGATTTTTTCATGCGGTTGCAAATGG
The DNA here is from genome assembly GCA_037367405.1 of Ottelia alismoides. Lineage (NCBI taxonomy): Eukaryota > Viridiplantae > Streptophyta > Magnoliopsida > Alismatales > Hydrocharitaceae > Ottelia > Ottelia alismoides. The sequence goes on from JAZKJV010002155.1 coordinate 330,217, forward strand.
AAGGAGGCGGAGAAATTTAATCCATTCTCTGGAGGTAAGGGGAGTGCGAGTGGAAGGCGAGAAGGAGATCGGGGCTGCAGTTGTTGAACACTTCAGGATTTGACTAGAAGAGAACACCTCGGTGGAGTTCGTTTGGCGTGATAGAGATGTGCCTCGAGTTTTAGATGTCCAGGCATCTCAGTTGATTTGCCCTTTCACCCTTCAGGAAGTCCGTACAACAGTCTTTGATCTTAATGCAGATGGTTCTCCAGGGCCAGATGGTTTTCCTACTTTCTTTTTCCGTGAATTTTGGGATTTGGTGGGTCATGATTTGTTAGCTGTGGTGGAAGAGCTGGTGGGGGGGGGGGGAATCGTGGTTTTAATCGGTTAAATCAGTGCTTACTTTTCCTCTTGCCCAAGAAAGAGGTGGTGGTTAGAATTGAAGACTTCAGGACTATTGCGCTTTCAAATGCAATATACCTAATTGTTGCGAAAGTCCTTGCTAATAGGTTGCGTGTTGTTTTGGGTGATATTATCAGTGACTTCCAGATAGCTTTTGTTCCTGGAAGGCTTATGATGGATGGTGTAATCATTGCCTCGGAGATTGTTGCTGATTGGAAAAGAAGAGAGGTCAAAGGTTTACTTTGGAAAACTGACTTCTCCAAAGCGTATGATTGTGTTAGCTGAAAGTTTATCTGGGCATCGCTCTCCCGACGTGGTTTTCCAGATGAGTGGATTAGCTGGATAAAGAGATGTGTGACGACGACTTCTTGCTCAGTGTTAATTAATAGAAGACCAGAGGGTGGATTTTTCGAGCCGCAGAGGGGGGTTAGGCAGGGATGCCCGTTAGCTCCTCTTCTCTTTGTTATTGTGGCAAACGCGCTGTCAAGGACGGTCACTCGTGCGGTGGAGGGAAATTTTTTCAGGGTTACAATTCAAATGGTTTATCTATCCCAATCTTACAGTATGCTGATGATACAATTTTGTTTGTGGAAGGTGGAGCTCGTGAAGCTGAGGGAGTTGCTACAGTATTGGAGTTGTTTGGGGTTGCCTCAGGGTTGAAGCTCAATGAGGAGAAATCAGTTTTTGTTCCCTTTGGTCTTCTAGAGGAGGAGATCGAGGCATGTGGGGCATTCTTGCGCTCACAACGGGGATCTCTACCAATCACCTATTTGGGGTTACCACTGGTGGACGACCGTCTAAATCAATCACATTTACCTGTGATTGAGAGGTTTGAGTGAAAGCTTGCATGCTGGCGTGCTTCTTGCCTATCACGAGGTGGACGCTTGGTGCTCTTGAGGTCGGTACTCTCTGCGATTCCTATTTTCTTCCTATCATCTCGCTTGCTCCCAGTGGGGATTAATAGACGGTTGGAGTCATTGATGCGTAGATTCTTCTGGGCTGGTACTCCGTTGGTTAGTTGGAAGATTGTGACGCTTACTGAGGCAGATGGTGGTTTGGGAGTCCTAAACCTTGAGGTGATGAACAAGACCCTCCTAACTAAGTGGATCACTCGTATTTGTGGTGGAGGTTCAGATACACTTTGTTTGCTAGTGAGGAGGATCTATGGTGTGACAGGTAGCCAAGAATGGCGTCCCAGTAGAGTGGTAAGGCCTTCCAATTTTTGGCGAGGCGTGTGCGCAATACTTCCCCAGATTTCTTTATATCTAAATCCAGTGCTAGGGGATGGTGATGAAGCCACTTATTGGACTTGGGTAGATGGTGCTTTTACTGTGAAAAAAGCTTACAAAGTTTTATATACAGCCTTTGTTTTTTATCCGGGAATTGCAATGCCAGTATTAGGGCAGTTATGGTCTTGGAGGATTCCTAAAAGAGTGAAAGTTTTCCTTTGGCTGTTTGGGAGAGAGCGAGTAATGACTGGTGCTCGGAGGTCCAGAATTTTTGGTGCTAACGGCTCTTGCAAACGATGTGGAGAGGAACTAGAGGATGTAGATCATCTGTTCTTCCGCTATTCCTCCTCTAGACAGATTTGGGCAGGGGCCAATTTACCTACTATTGCATCCTCCGAGGTCAGAGATTTTTGGGAATCCATTGGGTTGCCCGGAACTAGCACAATAATGGAGAAACTTAATGCGACATATATTTTGTGGGCGATATGGTTGGCAAGAAATGGAGTTATTTCGAGGGGAGAGATTTTATATTGAAAATGTATTAGAACATTCCAGACTCATTCGTGGGTCTTGGTCACTGAAACCTTGTACTTACTTTGTGAATATAAGTTTTTGGGTGTCCACCTTTACGGTTTGACACCCTTTTTCCTTCAAAAAAATGTATATTCATATATATATATATATATGTATGTATGTATATGTATATGTATATATATATATATATGTATATGTATATATATCCCTCCTATATGTCATTCCAATTTTATCAGAAACAGAGACTCCTACGCCCTCCATCTAGAACATGTAATTTAACGGTTTTAGAATTGTTGTAATCGACTAGTTCTGGATGGAGGGCGTAGGAGTCTCTGTTTCTGACGAAATTGGAATGACATATAGGAGGGATATATAGATGAATATACATGGTGGTATTTTTCGAAAAAATAAAAAAATAGAAGTTATAGGGCCGGGTGCATACTCCCTATCCTCATATATATATATATATAGAGAGAGAGAGAGAGAGAGAGAGAGTTTCTTTCTATAATATATGCCCCACCAGGCCAACGTTCCTGGCTTCATCCCTGTTCATTATAAATGATGTTAGATTGCAGTCCGATATATATATATATATATATATATATCTGTGTGCGTGCGTGCGTGCGTGCGTGCGTGCGTGCGTGGGTGTGTGCGTGGGTGTGTGTGTGTGTGTGTGTGTGTGTGTGTGTGTGTGTGTGTGTGTGTATATATATAGAGAGAGAGGAGTTTGGTGAGAGGAAACAAGTGAACGAAGCAGATCCTCAGTTGTAATGAAAGCTATAATAGGGATGTCCTTTTGCAACAAATATATTATTAAAAATCCAATCAAACGAATGGGATCTATGAATAATGTTATATATATACACTTATAGATTTCATCCAAATCTATTTCTAGCTAATTCATCTTAATGGTCAAAGGATCAATCCTTTCTAAAATGGGTTCTAATTTTCTTAAATGTTGACTTTTTCCTTGACCATTTAGATGAAATAGATAGGAACGTTGGATTTAGACAAAATTTGACAGGTGTAGAACATTATTCATAGATCCAATCCATATGATTGGATTTGTGAAAATATTTTTTTTGCAAAACAAAAAGGAAGGTTTAGTTTCACCTACAACAGAGGATCTAGTCTCGCATGGGAAATGAGAGATCTAGGTACTAAAATTGGGAGGCGCCAATAAAAGAAGTGACACTTTATTGCTAAAAAGTACTCTAAAATAAAAATATCAAAAATGCTATCCACATGTCATTATAAAAATTCTTAGAAATTATAAATAGTTATATTTGTGGTATTAAAAGGAAACAAATTAGATTAAACTACAAAATCAGATTGTAGCAGCAAGTAACAATAGCAGTTAGAGTCAGATGTGTCGAAGGCATCGTACATTCAAAGGCATCGTCATATGTGTCGAAGGCATAGCACATTCAAAGGCATCCATTGAGGCAGAACTAGAATATTATACAGAAATTAACATACATCACAAACAATTAGAAACACCTATGTTATATAACAATTTTGATGTTTGAAGTTTTACATTGGAAATTGATGAGCCGAAAAATCGAGAGACTAAGGGAGATAGTATCAAGGGTCATTGCGACCTCAACCCCTCGAGTCGGACTCAACAAGAAATCAAAACCACCAAATCAGATAAATCAATCAAATAAGTCGAATAGCGGTCTCGCTATTTTATTTAACCTGGTATAGCAACCAGGGTCGAAGTCAAGGAGCACAGATTGGCTAAGAGCCTACGAAGTAGTCGGAAATCAAAATAAGAAAATATTTTTGGTGGATTTTATGGATTTTTAATTTTTTGTGATTTTTAATTATGAAGAAAATACAAAACAAAGCAAAAAAGTCCCTATCAAGGAATTATTAAACACACAAAAACAAGTCAGAAAATTGCAATAAAAATGTTTTTGGATTTTGTAATTTTTAAAGTGTTTTTAGTAATTTTCTCAGATTTTTATAATTTTTAGTTGATTTTACAAAAATAAAATAAGATGAAAAATAGAAATCAATGTGTAACCAGAATCTAAAGGCTATTTAAAAATAAATAACTAGCCTATAAAATTCTAGAGACAATTTTATAATGAAATAAAGATAAAAATCTATCTACTAGAAAAGAAATTTCACTTTTTTATTTTTTATGAAATTTTAATGATTTTTCTAAGGTTTTTAGGGTTTTTCAATTTTTAGGGTTTTTATATATCCAAATCTAACAAAAATTGGACTGAAGCAACAAGACAACAAAACAAGCTAACAATATTTTTTTAGAATTTTTGGAGACTTTTTAATATTTTTTAGTTGGTTTTCAAATGTAGACAGTAGCAAAAATAGAGGTTTTTGAATTTTTAAAATCTAAAATCAAAACAAAAGTGTCCCTAAAAATCATTAAAATTTATACACAGTGGCGGACCACGTATCCAAATTTCACGAAATTTGGAGTCAATTTGCTATTTTATCCAACCAACAAGACATGCACAACACAAAGGGACCTGTATGCAAAGAAAGTAAGTTCCAGGGGCTTAATTATAACACGTGCCAAAAATGTAGGAGGTTCAATGCAATTTTCACTTGAAATTCAGCACATGTTCAAATCCATCACGCACAGGGGCATAAGTGCAAATATTGAAACTAAAACTTCAAAGCATAACATGCATTAAACCCGAGCCCCATATACACAATTATCCCAGAAAGTCATGCGACGAAGCACACGCTACACAAACAAAGGGACTAAAATGCAAATTCTGAAAGCAAGAGGTCCAAAGTGCAAATTATCCAAATTAAAAACAACGATGACACATAATTACATGACTGAAAAGTAAATTCTAAAATAGAAAGGGCCTAACTGAAATTTACCCCTTTATTAAAGATCCAACGGCTGAAGGAGGTCCACTTAAGATCTGACGGCTATGATTCGCTGGTACCCCTTCGATGATGGACGGCTGGCAGGGGATCCTCTGATAGATCCAACGGTCAAGTCTCTCAGATAATGGACGGTGGAGATCAGAACTGGCAGGAGGGCTCAATCGGACAGCGGAGACGCTCCTTGGAAGAACGCCGATGAACTCGCCTCCAGCGAAGTTCGATCGGTCGATACGCGTGGTGGGAGGTCCTGGAGATGGTCCGCAGCTGATGGTCAGCTTCGATGAGGTCGGGAGGTCCTGGAGAACCCCGGCAACGTGGTTGACCTAAAACTCATTTTCTTCAATGGTTGGACCTCCAGATGAGGCACATTAGCTTCCAAACCTGCACAGGTAGCTCGCGACGTCGAGGGTAGAGTGCCTCGACCTGGTTACGGGCGAAATAGGTGGATGGGGGAGGCGGAGCGGAGCTCTCCGGTGAGCGACGGTAAAGGAGAGCCGATGACCTGTTCTGTGGCGAACCAGGGTGGCTGAAGGGGTGGATAAGATGGAGAGGAGTCTCGCGAGGGTGAAGGGCTAATCAGAGGGGAGAATGGATGATCGGAGCGTGCGGGGTGATCCGATGAACGTCGGCGGTCGGAAATCGAAGACCCAAAAATCAAGCGAAGCTAAAGGCTAACTGATCTACCTGATGGGTGAATGCATCTATGCTGGAGGTGCTGGTCCTCCTGGGATCTTCGCCTCGATGGAGCGACGTCTCCAGAGGCTAGAGCTCGCCGGTGGTGGAGCACGGCGATGTGACTCGTCGGATCTGAGGCTAGAGGCCTCGGTCCTCGCTGCAACAATCCCTCAACCTAGCTGTCACTCAAGGAGAAGGAATGGAGGTCCCTGGAGCCGAAGGCGATGGCCGGATATGAGTGAAATGGCGGCTCCATGTCAAACTTTATATGAACAGAGGTCCGAGAAGATGGGAATCGGGCGCGCAGATCGAGGCATGGATACCTAAAGAGGAGATCGGGCATGAATCGTGGGCCATCCCTCGACAATCGGAGCCTCAGAGTGGGGGAGATGGAGGTCCGATCGCTTCAGGAAAATTTGGAGAGAAACGGGTGGAAGGCAGATCTGCCAGAGAAGTGGTTCAGGGGGGGCAGTTGACCAGGGTCAACGGTCCCCCGTGGACCAATCAGAAAAATCCTAGTCAAAATTATTTAGAAATTAAATAAAAAATCGAAAACGATTTTATTTCGAAATATTTTAGACATGAAAAATGTTTATTTATTTTCAAACTATTTTTTTGTGATTTTTATTTATTTTTTGAAAAATAAATTATGTTATATACATTGTATTATTTTATATACAGGTATAAAATACCTATGTATTTTATATTTATATTTTTATTATTTAATTTTTGTATAATTATCCCAATTTTATATTTTATTTATTTACAACATAAAATTTGGGATATAAAATAATTTTTATTTTATTTTTATTGTTTATTTACAACGGTAAATAAATAGATATGGGTACATATATACATGTACTATGTGAAGAGAGAGAAATTGTTTTATTTTTGTTTTTATTTTCTTTTTCTCATTTTTATTTTTTTAGAAATATATACAAATTAAAAAAACCATTTTTATTTTTATGAAAATGAAATATATACAGGAAGGAGGAATATATACAAGGTGAATGGCCCTATCTCTCTCTACTTGTTTTATTTTGCGGTCAGGTCAATGCTTGGCCCTCCCTTGGGTTCGGGTCACTCAATATTTATTCTAAATATTTCCTTCTTTTTCTTTATTTCTTTATTCTTTTATTTTTGCACAAAAACATGCTTATTCTTGATATTTACACAAAGCATGCAATTTGGTAACTTATTGTATTTACAAGTATATACCTGATATTTTACCAAGATATCTAATTAAAATAAAAGAATAAAGAGTGATGAATGGGGATTCATCAAAAACTAAGTGATGATTTACAAAAATAATCAAAATTGATTATTCAATATTATAGTTACCCCAACAATGATGACGAGAAAGAGTGTTGAAATTCGTCCAAAGTTGTTGAATGTAACAAGTAATAGATCAAGCTTATAATCGGATAAGTTCGATAATGAAGGCCAAGAAAGAGAAATTTAGTAATGAAGGTGAGTCCCAAAGAATCAGAATCCTTCGTGTCATGATCTTGTACTTAGCGTTCATGCATTTTTTGTAAGGAAGGGCAAGCCATGAAAAGGGTTTGTATATAGGGACACATGCAAAGGATCTAAGGGTGTCATGAAGGATTGGGCTCGATGAGAGATACCGGGCTTAGCTTGATATATTCCCATAAAGTTCGTGAGTCAGACTCACATAATTAACGAGTTCAATTTCAAGTTAAATTATGGATAACTTACTAAGTCAAGTTGAAGTTAAATCATGCTCAACTCGCTAACATAATGGATAACTCAGTTTCATTATTAAATTTTTTAATGAATTTTCATGTGATTATAAGTTTGAATGGAATAGGACCAACGTTCGAGTAGCAAAGCAAACACGCACAAACACAATTAAACAAGAAAACACATAGACATAGATTTACAAGGTTCATCCGTAATTGTGATACATCTTTGATTTTCACCTTCCTATATTTTATTTTTTCTTTTCCTTAATTATTAAAATGTACAAATTTTAAAAATGTGCAAAGTAATATAGTATTAATTTATTAAAACAATAGATATATATTATTACGATACAAATAAAAAATGCAAAACTTTAAAAAATCAAGTGTTTTAAATGTATAAAATACATATAAAAAATCACATCTATGCTTTGTTCATATTTTGTTTTAAGTTTATTTTCTCTATTGTCGAGAAAGACTAAAAAATTAGGATAGTACACTCCTTATTTGTATTTTTACATACAATTTTATCTTTAATAATTTTTCAATTATATACTAAAAAAGAAAAAAAAACATTGGAAATTTGTAACAATTACAAACCAATCATATATTATCCAAAATTATAAAAAAATTGTGTTATAGAACAAAATAAAAATCCCAAAATTATTCCATTTTTATATTTAATATTTGTTATCACTTAATATAAATATTAAATCGTTTCTTTTCTTTCATTTATAATATTAAGTAAATCATTTTTATTTTATTATATTATTTATAATTAATTACAACTTAAAACTAAAAAAGAACTTAAAATTAAAAAGTATAATTTTAAAATATAAAATATTATACCCATCTTATTTACATTCTATAGGTATAACCCCAAAAGTAATTTTTATAAGAGAGTACAAATCCATACAACAAAAAATAGAATAGGCATAACACGCATTACACACATTTTTTGATTGAGTACAACGACTTCGATACATGTGATGAACCTCAGTTTCATCATCTATATTTCCTATAATTAACCCCCTTGCTTAAAGTTTTGTCAATAAAACCCAGTTAAAGTATTGTAATTAACAGAGTCCCAAATAAATTAAAAACCACAAAAAAATGACAAAATAAAAATCAGTGGTATTTTTAGACTTAAAGATACCCTTAAAAATATTGGGAGGCTACAGTTGATCTCATCTCTAGTTTTGGTCAACATGAAACTTGTATATCTCATCAAGATCTACAACTTTCATGTTTTGAGTTTTCTAAATTCGGCCAAATTAGCCCTCAAAAATCAAAATTTCTCTTCCAATAATTTGATTGGGCCACGTGGCCCAATCTGGGGGCGCCACGTGGCCCGGCCTCCCTTGTATATTCCGCATCGATTCTCAGCCGTCGTATTGCCCTTTTGATCCAACGGCTGGCTGCTCTCCACGTACCCGCCTTCTCCTCGACCGTTTGATCATTCCTCCACTTCCATCAACACCGCACGTGAGCGCTCTCACCAGAGCGTGCCACGTGGCGTAACCCATACCCTATGATCGCAATTCAGATCTTCCATCCCTGCCGATCGTTCCTCCCGTACTTTCCACCCTCAGATCTTCTTCGCCTCCTGATCATAGCCATCCGTTCGCGCCACTCCCTTGGCCCGACACGTGGCTGCGCCGATGCCCTTCGTTCGCATCACCCGATCTCCCATCTCACTCGTCGCTCCGCGCCCTTCTCTCAGCCGTTGGATCGCACGATCCTACGGCCGAGGCCTCGTCTTCCTCCTCCCACGTCCTCCGCCGTAGCCCTGAGCCTCACAAACCTCCTCCACCTTTCTAATTTTAGCCGCCTCATCCGACCTCCTCTCCTTTCGCCAACGGCCCTCTAGGACTTGCCCAGTCACCCACCTCCTCCGCGCATCACTCCACTACCCACGACCACCTTCCAGTCGCCCCATAATCCCTTCGAAACCCACTACGATCCCCACCTACATCGCCGATCACCTTCTTTAAATACCTCGCATCCCCCGTCATTCCAACCCGTCCATCGACTAAGGGGGAGAGGCCTAGCCCTCCAGCTCATCCCTGTGACAGTGGGAAGAGCTCGGATTGAGCGACAATGGCCTTCTTCCCCGATGAGACCCACCGCCGATCACGGCGGTGCTGCGGAGGCACCAGCCCCGCTCGAGCTCCGAGGAGTAGCCGACCTCGACGTGCGACGACCCGGGCCTCTTCTCCGACGCCCAGCCCAGGCCGCAACCTCCATCTCCGGTCAGGTAAGCCCTCTGATCTCCTCTTGTTTTTCTCTTGATTTTTGCCTAATTTTCTACGCCTCTATACGATCTACTCCGCCCCATTGATCACCCATTTAGCTTCTCCATCCATCCATCTTCCTCGCCGACCCTACCGATCACCCCCTTCCTCCGTCGCAACCTCCTTCTCCCCAAGCTTCCTCCTCCGCCGGAGGCGGAGGAGGACCCACTACGGGCTTCGCCTTCTGCGCTCCACCAGAGCCCTCCGTCCACTTCAGCTCGCACGCACACACCGCTAACACTTCTTGCAGGTCTATCAACGTCATTGGTCAGACTTCGGGCGGAGCTGAGTTCTAGAGCTCCGCCTCCGACGACCAATTGTCGATCGAACATTCCAGGTGTCCCCGCGTCTTCTCCGACCTCAGACCTTGATCGCCAGAGCATCTGTGATCTTCACCGATCTTCACTGAGCGCAGCGAGGCGCGGTGGAGCTCCAGGACTCACGCCGGAGCTCCAATCGCGCCGCCACCCTACGAAGGAGACGATGGAGCAGATACCGTTGGATCTCTCCCCCCCGGCGGAGATCCAACGGCCCTGGAGCGGCCACGTCGACTTCTCCGGAGCACGGAGGCTCGGTGGAACCGAGCCTCGCCCGAGTCAATCTCGAGCCACCATGTGGCCCGAGCCACCTGCGATGGCCACCCGAAGCAAGCGCCGACCCTCGCCTCCATACGAGCCTGAGATCACGTGCTACACGTACGTGGCTGTGGGATTTTTGCATCGGCGTCCTCGCACCCTCCACAAATTGCATCCAGGTCCTGATATACGTGGCACAACCAGAGACCACGCCGAGCCTGATCGCTACCAAGCCTGGAGGCTCGGATACCCCGAGCCAACCCGAAGCAGCAGCGAGCCTCTGCCAAGCCGAGCCGCACTCCGAGCCTGGATAGCGCGTGCAGGGCACGTGCTTTCTGGGTAAATAGCAGAGACGCCTGTACCTTCTCCAGATTTGCAAATAGGTCCTAACGCACGTGCTGACCATGCGCACAAGGGAAAATTTACACTGAAGCCCTTGCGGTTTTAAAGATTTGCAGAAAAGCCCCTGTACGTGTGGGCAAATTACAGGGAAGGTCCCGTTCTTTTGTTTATTTACTTTTTAATCCCTCCCAGGGACCTGTATGCAATTTTATTTTCATGTTTTCTTTTCAGTTATGCCCTTGCGTTCCTTTATGCATATCTTGAGCTACGAACATCCGATTGAGATGATTTCAGTTTCGTTTTAAAGCTGGTTTGATGATCTTTCAAATGGCATGCTTAATTACTGTTTTGGACACAATGATTTTGTTATGTATTATTTTATAGCGATTTGTCTATTTGAGCTCAAAAGGGATGCCTTTCTTCATATTATTCATCACATCTGCTTTTTTTAATGAACTCGAAATTAACTCTTATTTATTTCTGCTCATCCTTTTCACCTAGGGCATATTTTAATTGCATTACATTGCATTTCCGTGCATTATAAAAATTGGTAAAAAAAATGCATGTTTATTTTATTTTGAATGCATTGTCATGTTGTGTCTTTGCATGAGTTTGACCTATAATTGCTTCAACTCTACGCTTAGTTAAACAAACTTAAATCCGATTAATACGAGAGAGGCTCGTGTCCCTGAGTTCGACCTTGGTTTCTTGCCAAGTAAAATAAATTACGATCATCTCATTTTGATTTATTATTGCATATCTTTAAATGAGTTGATCTTTTGACGACCAAAATCGGCCCGACTGCATCGACATGTTGAGGTGCTAAAAACGCACTCTTAAAGGGCCGATTTTGCGGCTCGTCAAATGGCGCCGTTGCCGGGGATACGGCTCATTTCTTATATTTTTTTGATTTTTGTTTGTTTAATTTGGTGTTCCTTTTTATAGGTCAAATAATCACATATTTTGCATATAAAATTTTTTCTTCCTTATTTGATATCTAACTATTGTTTCTGTGGCAGGGCCCTTGATGGATCAAGGTGGCGAGGAGCAGGACGTTCCCCGCTGCGAGGAGCCGCAGGACATGCTTGGAGCAAATAAGGAAGAAAAGAAAAAAAATATATGTCTCGCATTTTTGGTGTTGCATTTTATTTTTATAATAATTCGTCTTTTACAGCGGTCTTCGATTGAAGACTCGCGTGTGTAATCGAACGATCATGGTTGTGTGGGGATCGTCCCCACTTGAGTGTCGACCTAGGACTAGGCACGCGGCTCTCCGAGCTCATTTTAATTTTTCCATATTTGTACGTGCTTAATCGTAGGTAGGACACACTAATTTCTGCACGCACATAACCTCGCATCACTTAGCTAAAATTAATGAAGATTAATCCCCGCTAATAGATGCATGATTAGGTGCGGTTTTATTCGACTTGCATACATTGATTTTGGTTTTCAAAACAGCCCCAGTTTTTCACGTGTTTTTGTCAAATCACTGCATGATTTCTCGCTTAGCCTAGATCGTGGTTTTTATCGAATACATGTTTTTCTCGGTTTCGTTTTCCTAGCTTGATCACCTAGGTTAAATGGAAAAAGGGAATGAACGGTAGACGATGACTTCTTGATTTTGTGCTATCCATAATCAGTGATAACCTAAAATAAAATTGGGACTGTTAAATGCAAGTCAACCAAAAATGGAGTAAAATTCGGTTTTGGGAGAGCAATACCCTCGCTTACGCAATGATTTTCACCTCACATCTTTTCTTTGCGTAAAAATCAAATGTTTTATCACCAATAAAATAGACAAGATAATAAACCAACCTTGGTTGGTTTCATGTGTAAGTTGGTGAAACTAAGTGTTTGCTTGCTTGATTGAGCCTTTATGATGCGGCATGTACCCCAAAACCGAAGACACTCCATTTCATCTCCGAAGATTCAACCGCTCACTTGTGCATCCATCCTTCTTCTTCGTTCACCTTGGGTCTCTTCCAACATCAATTTCCATCTTTATACTTAGGCTAATCCCAGCCTTAGTATAGGGGGGACCCAAGTCCCTGTGATTTCTCTACTCATCTTTTCTTGCCTTTATACTTAGGTTATTTCTAACCTAAGTATAGGGGGAGCCCCTCTTAGCTCCCGTATATTTCTCTGTACTTAAATGGACCCATGGACTCGTAACATCTAGTGCTATGAGGACATAGCAAAGTTTAAGGATAGGGGGGTATACCATATATACAATTTACTTACTTTAGCTAATATCGGAAAATTTTTGAAAATTTAAAACTTTTTGGCTAAAGTAAACTTCTTTGGACTAAGAATGATTCCACGGCTTTTCTAACTATGTTACACTATTTTGATAAAAATATTTTCGAAAATGATTTGAAAAATGAGTTTTTCTTGTTTTGATAAAATTTTTTTGAAAAATGTTTTGAAAATCTGTTATTTATGTGACATGGTTCTGAAAATCTTTTATCAAGGAAAGTTGAGTCTAACCTGTGTTTTAACTTTAAAAAAACTAAAATCCATAAAAATTGCAAAATTTAAAATTTGAATATATATATATATATATTGTTTTTGAATGAAGAAGTTGGATTAGTCCTCTACACTTAAACTTTCACCCAGGATCTGAATTGGTCAAGGAGACTCAGCTTTTTGAGGTCTTTGAGATTTTAGGTTAACCAGCCTTAGCCATCAGGGTCTTAGACTTAATCATCCACATTCCCTTAAGTTTTTAGATTTGCATGCTATATTCCATGCTTAGTCTCAGACAGAAGGAATATGATCAGCACATCACATGCACGACTGCGGTTTTTGATGAGATGAGTTGATTTTTCACCTGAGGGATTGGGATGAGGAAGTCGAGTCTGGATTTGATCTAATGATGCTCGAGGATGGGATAAAATCTTTGGAGGCTTCAGGAAACCTGAGTGTCAGCAATATTAGCCAGTATGAGAACTTGGTTCTTATACTCATCTCTTGATATTGACCTAAGTGCCAGGGTGTGAAATAAATAAAAAAATTGTTGATCAGTGTGCGCCAACTTTTGGTAAAAGCAGTGGAGCTAGCCACAAATTATACAAGTCAATGAAATTCAAAGAAAAGCTCTCATTCCACCAAGTCAAATATCAAAGAGCTTCCACCAAAGGCGAGCGCTCCCAAACTTTTCAAAGTGTCCACTTGGACCACCGCTATTAGGACCAGGAGTCGGGCTTGCACCAAAAAAGGGCTCTACATCGTAAATGCTACAAGTCTGGGTGTCGAAGGTACGATAGGTACTCAAAAGAGACACACCCCGGTGTACTCCCAGGAAAACAAGTGCAGACGGCTACAACTTCTCTTGACGGACGCACTGATCAACACCAAAAAAAAATTTGTGTTGCGTAAAAAGGCACTAGAGAGAATCCTTGTTCCAATGAGAGGGAGAGAAGAATTGACACAATCCCATGCCCTCCATTTCTGGCCTGCCATCCACATTTTCTAAGTCTGACAACTAAAGAGACGGTGGACTGAATGCAAGATTGGATTTATTCCCTAGTGCTGAGGATTGGGTCCTTAGGAGATTTTCTCGGACCAAGATTTTGGGTGACGATTTGACTCTACTCTCAGAATTGCAGTCAACACTAAATTTCATATCCTATAGCTTATATGTACATCAGAGAGAGTCTAGAGAAGTAGAGGAATTGGAAGCCTCTTGATTAAGGCCGGGTTGAGCTCTAGAACTTTGGATCTCTAAAGTCGAGTCGACTTGATCAGATTGGATCCTGTATTCACATGCACAAGGGGGTTAATCCAACTTAGTCATTCTTTTTGATGCTCGAGGACGAGCATAGTTTAAGTATAGGGGGTTGATGAACCTCAGTTTCATCATCTTTATTTCCTATAATTAACCCCCTTGCTTAAAGTTTTATCAATAAAACCCAGTTAAAGTGTTGTAATTAACAGAGTCCCAAATAAATTAAAAACCACAAAAAAATGACAAAACAAAAATAAGTGGTACTTTTAGACTTAAAGATACCCTTAAAAATATTGGGAGGCTACAGTTGATCTCATCTCTAGTTTTGGTCAACATGAAACTTGTATATCTCATCAAGATCTACAACTTTCATGTTTTGAGTTTTCTCAAATTCGGCCAAATTAGCCCTCAAAAATCAAAATTTCTCTTCCAATAATCTGATTGGGCCATGTGGTCCAATCTGGGGGCGCCACGTGGCCCGGCCTCCCTTGTATATTCCGCATCGATTCTCAGCCGTCGGATTGCCCTTTTGATCCAACGGCTGGCTGCTCTCCACGTACCCGCCTTCTCCTCGACCGTTTGATCATTCCTCCACTTCCATCAACACCGCACGTGAGCGCTCTCACCAGAGCGTGCCACGTGGCGCAACCCATACCCTCTGATCGCATTTCAGATCTTCCATCCCTGCCGATCGTTCCTCCCGTACTTTCCACCCTCAGATCTTCTTCGCCTCCTGATCATAGCCATCCGTTCGCGCCACTCCCTTGGCCCGACACGTGGCTGCGCCTATGCCCTTCGTTCGCATCACCCGATCTCCCATCTCACTCGTCGCTCCGCGCCCTACTCTCAGGCGTTGGATCGCACGATCCTACGGCCGAGGCCTCGTCTTCCTCCTCCCACGTCCTCCGCCGTAGCCCTGAGCCTCACAAACCTCCCCCACCTTTCTAATTTTAGCCGCCTCATCCGACCTCCTCTCCTTTCGCCAACGGCCCTCTAGGACTTGCCCAGTCACCCACCTCCTCCGCGCATCACTCCACTACCCACGATCACCTTCCACTCGCCCCATAATCCCTTCGAAACCCACTACGATCCCCACCTACATCGCCGATCACCTTCTTTAAATACCTCGCATCCCCCGTCATTCCAACCCGTCCATCGACCAAGGGGGAGAGGCCTAGCCCTCCAGCTCATCCATGTGACAGGGGGAAGAGCTCGGATTGAGCGACAATGGCCTTCTTCCCCGATGAGACCCACCGCCGATCACGACGGTGCTTCGAAGGCACCAGCCCCGCTCGAGCTCCGAGGAGTAGCCGACCTCGACGTGCGACGACCCGGGCCTCTTCTCCGACGCCCAGCCCAGGCCGCAACCTCCATCTCCGGTCAGGTAAGCCCTCTGATCTCCTTTTGTTTTTCTCTTGATTTTTGCCTAATTTTCTATGCCTCTATACGATCTACTCCGCTCCATTGATCACCCATTTAGCTTCGCCATCCATCCATCTTCCTCGCCGACCCTACCGATCACCCCCTTCCTCCGTCGCAACCTCCTTCACCCCAAGCTTCCTCCTCCGCCGGAGGCGGAGGAGGACCCACTACGGGCTTCGCCTTCTGCGCTCCACCAGAGCCCTCCGTCCACTTCAGCTCGCACGCACACACCGCTAACACTTCTTGCAGGTCTATCAACGTCATTGGCCGGACTTCGGGCGGAGCTGAGTTCTAGAGCTCCGCCTCCGGCGACCAATTGTCGATCGAACATTCCAGATGTCCCCGCGTCTTCTCCGACCTCAGATCTTGATCGCCAGAGCATCCGCGATCTTCACCGATCTTCACTGAGCGCAGCGAGGCGCGGTGGAGCTCCAGGCCTCACGCCGGAGCTCCAATCGCGCCGCCACCCTACGGAGGAGACGATGGAGCAGATACCGTTGGATCTTGCCCCCCCCGGCGGAGATCCAACGGCCCTGGAGCGGCCACGTCGACTTCTCCGGAGCACGGAGGCTCGGTGGAACCGAGCCTCGCCCGAGTCAATCTCGAGCCACCATGTGGCCCGAGCCACCTGCGACGACCACCCGAAGCAAGCGCCGACCCTCGCCTCCATCCGAGCCTGAGATCACGTGCTACACGCACGTGGCTGTGGGATTTTTGCATCGGCGTCCTCGCACCCTCCACAAATTGCATCCAGGTCCTGATATACGTGGCACAACCAGAGACCACGCCGAGCCTGATCGCCACCAAGCCTGGAGGCTCGGATACCCCGAGCCAACCCGAAGCAGCAGCGAGCCTCTGCCAAGCCGAGCCGCACTCCGAGCCTGGATAGCGCGTGCAGGGCACGTGCTTTCTGGGTAAATAGCAGAGACGCCCGTACCTTCTCCAGATTTGCAAATAGGTCCTGACACGTGCTGACCATGCGCACAAGGGAAATTTTACACTGAAGCCCTTGCGGTTTTAAAGATTTGCAGAAAAGCCCCTGTGCGTGTGGGCAAATTACAGGGAAGGTCCTGCTCTTTTGTTTATTTACTTTTTAGTCCCTCCCAGGGACCTGTATGCAATTTTATTTTCATGTTTTCTTTTCAGTTATGCCCTTGCGTTTCTTTATGCATATCTTGAGCTACGAACATCCGATTGAGATGATTTCAGTTTCGTTTTAAAGCTGGTTTGATGATCTTTCAAATGGCATGCTTAATTACTGTTTTGGACACAATGATTTTGTTATGTATTATTTTATAGCGATGTGTCTATTTGAGCTCAAAAGGGATGCCTTTCTTCATATTATTCATCACATCTGCTTTTTTTAATGAACTCGAAATTAACTCTTATTTATTTCTGCTCATCCTTTTCACCTAGGGCATATTTTAATTGCATTACATTGCATTTCCGTGCATTATAAAAATTGGTAAAAAAATGCATGTTTATTTTATTTTGAATGCATTGTCATGTTGTGTCTTTGCATGAGTTTGACCTATAATTGCTTCAACTCTACGCTTAGTTAAACAAACTTAAATCCGATTAATACGAGAGAGGCTCGTGTCCCTGAGTTCGACCTTGGTTTCTTGCCAAGTAAAATAAATTACGATCATCTCATTTTGATTTATTATTGCATATCTTTAAATGAGTTGATCTTTTGACGACCAAAATCGGCCCGACTGCATCGACATGTTGAGGTGCTAAAAACGCACTCTTAAAGGGCCGATTTTGCGGCTCGTCAACATGTCACCACGCTATTAGTTGGTCGAGTCCTTGAGTCGACCTAATACTTTCATCTAATTAAAAAACTAAAATATACATTTTTTTGTTGATTAGTTTGGATGTGACCAGTACAACAACATACATACTTTACATTGAATAATCGTCTTACATCATTACTGGGATGCGACAAGGCTTTTAGGACTTGGGTCAAAGTCATTTGTACTTAGTCTTATTTATTGACCATCTATTTTGGTGTTTGGATATGTTTTACTTAGTTGTCTATTTTTGTATTTACATTGCTTTTCTTATTTGTTACACTTTTTAGACATCCATATTGTGACCCATTCTTTACCTTTTGTAGGGCCCTATAGGTACGAGTAGTGATTTTGGGAGCCGATGTATCTGGAGAGCATATGAGGCGGGTGATTTTGAGTACAAAACATATTATTGAAGAGCTGAAGAGGAGAGTTGTCATAGTTAGAGAGAGTGTGTATGTCTTGATACTAGGTCTTACTTTCCTGCATTATCGAGTTATGCATTTATCGCGGTCTCTACTTGGACAATCACAACTATAATACCAAGACTTGGACAGTTTTAATGTGACATGTATCATCCCATCTACGAGATTGGCTTTGGTCCAGGAGCTATTTTTGAAGATACTCATAATACTTCTAGGGCACCATTTTTTCTTTTAACATCTCGCCGCACTATATCATACCATTTCAATGAAATAAAGTAGTTCTTCTTGACAATAGATGATTTTGATCTAGTATAATTTCTCATTGCATCAATAGATTAGGTTTCAATTCTGTATAACATCCTCTGTAGAGTTGGCCAGGAAGTGCTTTAAGTAATCAATTTTTAGCATCACATCATTGTTTCTGTCATTGCATTGGATTTTCTAGCTTCTCCCCTGTATTATATCACCTTGAACTAAAGAGACGGGAAAAAAATTAATAGTTATATCTCCTAAATAAGATCCGAATAAAGTGATAATGAAAAATCTTAATCTAGGGGACAGTTCATTAAACTTGGCCATTAAAAAATGACTAGTCGATTCATTCATTGAGGTTCGCAACACCCACTTGGTTGTGGGTACATTCCTATATTGAGACATGAATGCTAAGGCATAGGATAGTGCTCAAATCTCTAGAGGTTGGTTTGTGAGGCAAGTTTCCTAACTCTATGGATACTCGTTTCACGGACCGTCACTTCTCCTGTTCGACAATAAGTTGAGGGTAAGGTGCTAGGAGATGACGCTCTGAAGGTTACGGTGGTAGACGTATCTTAAACTCGATAGAAATGGGAAGATGCTGACCTCGAGCCAAGTCAAGTAAACTAGGATACTACTCACTATTAGGGGATTACCGAGTGAAACTGTTTGATAAGATTGTGTATCAATTCATGATAAAGTTGACCAAGGTAACAACTGATATTTCACGACTTCACTATGTGCTTAACAACCAATATTTCACGACTTCACTATGTGCTTCTCTGGTCAGTTTTGTTGTACCTCACTGTTTCTTCGTATTGTATCGTACCCAACATCGAAGGAGTCAGGAGCTCAGCCTTCTCTTGCGTGCTGATGTCATGAAATCCGACGATTAAGATGTAAAAAAATAATATCACAATGTCGTAGTTGTTCTCAACCGCGCGATTCGATCAATCGAGAAAAATATTTATTTAAACCACTTAAAAGACATCAAACAATGAAAATGAATGTAAGCGGTTTTCGCTATTCTTTTTACCTGGTATAGCGACCAGGGTCGAACACAATGAGCACTATTTAAAAACTCAGTAGTCAGATTTCTGAATGAATTTTTAGTGGTTTTTGAATTTTTGAATTTTTTATTTTTTTTCAAAAGAAGGCACAAAGGTCAGAACACACAACCCACACTCTTTTTGTATTTTTCAGAAATTACAAAAATGCTCAAAAAATTAAAAAAGAAAATGTTTTTGTGTTTTATATGTTTTAAAATATTTTTGGTAATTTTTTCAACTTTTTCTGATATTTTTGGGATTTTCTAAAAATTAAACAGTGAAAAACAGAGTAAAATGTGCACAGTCAGAAGTATTTTGCAACTTAAAAATACTTAAATTGCCCAATAATTCTGGAAATTATTTTTAGCATAAACAAAGCAATATCTATAATTGTAAACTGAAATCACAATTTTTGGATTTTTCTAAAATTTTCTACAATTTTAAGATTTTTCATTTTTCGCATTTTTTTAGAGTTTTATAAGTGATCTAAGCACAAAAATTGGATAGAAGCTGAAACACACCAAAAATGCACCTACAGTAAATTTTTTGGAATTTTTAAGTAATTTGTCAATTTTTTATGAATTTTCAAATTTCAGGATTACAAAAAGTTACTATTTTTGAATTTTTAAATATATTAAACATCAATAAAATGCTATAAAAAATTATGCAATGTTAAGGCATATAGAAGGAGCATACATGAATTTCCGCAAAATTTTTCGACTCATAAAAACATTTATTCCATTGAAAAGAGCATGCAGAATGAAAGTCTGAAATGAAGGGACTGAATTAAAATATGCAAAGTTTTCATATGAAATAAGTGACAGAAATAAAATGCGGGAGGAAAAATGCAATTTACCAAGTGAGAGATTGACTTGATAACTGGCAGGGGATGTTCTGAAATTTTGAAATCTTTTGAGGGGAGGTGCGCAAAATGTCCAATATTTTATTAATTCCTCCTTTAGGGTTCCACTTCGTTCTGTGTTCTCTCAAAAGGGAAAGGGGTCGCCACCCCTTCTTCTTCTCCCATGCGCGGGTGATGAATCCATGATTCATCGCCTTTATTCTTTCATTTTGGCTAAAATCCTTGGTAAAATACATGTAAATATCCACTAATTTCAATTAATTAACATTCAAAACATAAATATTAATATTATATAATTAACACTTAAATTATCCAAAATAAAAGAATAAAGAGAAAAAGAAAAATAAAAGAAGGATGTATATAGAAAATATACAGACTGATCCTAACCCCGAGACCAGGTCAATATTGACCGGGTCGACAAAAGAAATAAGTAGGAAGAGATAAGGATCCTAACTTATAAAAATATCAAGAAAATCAAGACCAAAAATATAAATTACCCATTTTTCACTTTGTAAATACTTCACCTATTTTATGTATCATCAAAAGCATCTCAAATCAAAACACTTCTTTTATAAAAATTGTTCACAAAAATATATATTATTTTATAAAAATATTAGAAAAATATTTCGGCATAAAAATAAGATAATCGTTATGAACCAGAAAAGCCGTAAAAACCGACTTCCGAGGGTCATAATTATTTATATAAAACTCCAAATTGACCAAACTCACCTTTAGAATCCGTTTTGTATATAATACTATTTATTAAAAATATCAAGAAAAATATTCAGATAAAACCGGTGAGTTTCGGCTTTTTGGACCCGTTGTCTATTTGTAATATATGTAGAAACTTCCCCGATTTTTAATTAAATAACCGTAAGTGCGATTAACTTAATTCTTTTTCCTAAAATCATCTAAAAATTGTATATAAAAATATAAAAATAAAAGTAACTGAAAATACCCAAAAAATCCGAAGGCCCGAAGCCGTTATTTTTTTCGTCCGGGCCTCATAACTCGGCCGTATGAACTCCGAATTAAGCAAACTCAGTTCCTAAAATTATATTTTTTCAGTTATCTACAAAATGACACTAGTTTCGCTAAAATCGGAGTTAATGCGAAAAACACGGTTTTCGGGTCCGTATTGGTATATTGTACAATAAACCGTAATTCATATTACTATTTAATACATTAATCCCTTATTTTTTTATTTAAAATTAAAAAATACTTTATTTATTTATTTAAATTATTTATTTATTTAATTTTTTTATTTATTTAAGTAATTACTTAATTAACTATTTAAATAATCTATTCATTATTTTTGTTTATTAATTAATTACTTATTTAATTTCAAAATTTTTATTAATTAATTTTAACTATTAATTATGTATTTATATTGCTTTTATTTTTTATTTCCTCTCTCATTTCCTCTCTCTTCTTTTCTCTCTCCACCTTTACTCTTTCCCCAATCTCACCCACGTCTTTTTCTTCCTCCCCGTTCGCCTTCTTCCCCAAGCCAACCGCTCGGCCGTTACGCCAACTACCCAACGGCCGGCCGTTGGCCGGCCATTGTCTCAACCACCGCGTATCCCATCACCCATGGCCGGTGACCCGATCCCCATCGCACCAACCCGCCTCCCGTCTCCTCTTCTCCACCGGCCAACCCTCCAACCGCCTCCAACGGCCGGTCGTTGGCCGGCCGTTCCCCCAAGGAACCTATCTTCCCTGATTTGCGTCCAGATTCATCCTCCTCTTCTTCTATAAATAGGCTCCACCCCCACCGGAGCAATCTATCCGCCATTATCATTTCTTCAACTCCCAGCTCCGAGAGAGAGAGAGAGACGGAGAGAGTGACAGCATCCGCCGCCCTCCGCCGTTGAGCGAGTGCGAGAGAGAAACTCTGGTGCGATTATCTCCGTCGGTGCGCAGCCCCGCTGTGTGCCGTCGCGATTCAGCCTCCGCGAGCATCGCCGATCGTGTGGAGGCGAAGACTTCTGGAGCTCTTCCGAGTTCTAGTCCCAGGCGCACACATCGTCCGCATCCATCCAGGTTAGCTCCTTCCTCATTCCTTCTCCTCTGTCCTCTCTTCTCCTCTCAACAAATCCCTTCTATTCCTCCATCATTCTCTTCATTCTCCAAATTTCTCTATTTTCTCTCTCGTATTTCGATTCTCTGTAACGTCCCGGTCTTAGGTCCCCGGTCCGTTAACGGAGCATTACTGGCCCTAACAACCTCTTGGGATCAGGCTTATACGGACCCGATTAACCACCCGCAAAATGCTTAAGCCGGGTTATTCGGTAGTAAGCCCCTCACTATTTATCCCACCCGGAATTTTTGTGTTCCACGACGTGGGACAATTTTTGGGGTTTTTACAACCTCCCCCACTTATATTCGCAACGTCCTCGTTGCGACATGGCACATTACTTCTTCCCAGTGACAGTAGCGGCTGCACGCTCCGGGTAGCCATTTCCTCCAACCTCTTTGTAGGGGCGGCTCCACCTCTCGGGTAGCACTTTCCACTGTCAGAGGGCGTTCGGCTCTGATACCATTTGTAACGTCCCGGGCTTAGGTCCCCGGTCCGTTAACGGAGCATTACTGGCCCTAACAACCTCTTGGGATCGGGCCCATACGGACCCGATTAACCACCCCCAAAATGCTTAAGCCGGGTTATTCGGTAGTAAGCCCTTCACTATTTATCCCACCCGGAATTTTTGTGTTCCACGGTGTGGGACAATTTTTGGGGTTTTTACAACCATAATAAAGAACCGGCATGATACATACTCATAATCATTAGATAATAAATAAATGTATAACGTCATTCACAAAATCTTGATAGAAAGTTGATAATTTTTGGGTTCATCAATGAATAGAACATCCGGTGATGACTCATTCTCAACACAAGAGAGAGTAGATAATGTCATGTATACACATTTTAATGCTACTTCATTTTCCTGAAATTATGGAAGTGGGTTTTATGGCAAATGATGTAAACTTGAATTTGTTACAGATACGTGTACATACACTTAAGATTTGAAAAAATTATATATATTAATCTTCTATCGTTGATCTTACAAAGTTTTGGGATATTAGGATTGGTTCGAAGTCACACTTTTTATCCATTCATTTACCGTCACTAGATTATGCGTGTAACAAGTAGAGTTTTACTCTCTAATAATGTTTAAATGATTATCAAAAACTAAATAAACGTCACACCCTCAGCATCCCTTATTAACGATATGCAAACAACCTGTCACAGTTTCTAATATAGCATCTGTATGCTATATTGTAATATGAAAAAAAATGAAACGGGAGGATGAGGAAAAAAAAGAGACAAGAATCGTAAGCATAAACTATAAAAGGTACATGTTGAGGTATTATACATATTATATAAATATGTGTATAATGATAGTTTGATAACCTTAACCAAGATTAAGGCACAGACTCATAAGGAGTCACATGAACGACCGCAAGGGGTCGTATTAGCCGCAAGGGGCAACGCCGCAAGGGGCGTATGGTTGCAAGGAACCACAGAGGCAAAAGCTAAGTCCTCTACAGTTGTAGCTACACTGTCATGTCATGCCATGTACCGCAAGTGCCAGCGGTTAAAAACGTATAAAAAGATATGTAAATGAATGTTGTGCAAGAAAATGGTTTACAAAGGAAAACCATCATGAAAATGCAAGGAATTGTTTAATAAGAGAATGAACCATCACACGTTATGCTCAAATTGGTTTAAAAAGGTTAAACCATCAAGGTCATGGGGGCTAACATGTAAAATAGTTTATATGTTTTGTAAGTATGTAAATTGCCTAGTATTTTATGAATTATGCCCACAAGTAGAAATAAATGTTGTCATGCCTACTTATGCAATTTACCTACTTTACATGTATACCCATGTTTATGAAAGAAGCCAAACTAAACATGATAGGGATCGAATTTAGACATGCATGGGAATTATCTAGGCACGAAATGATGTGTATGCATGAAAATCCAAGTATATAATTTTTTTAATGGACCAAGGACCGTTAGAATACCCATGCATGGACCCCGATGCATACTGGGCATTAGGCTCATACAAATTATGTTTGTTAATTTCAGTTGAAGAACAAGGTTGATTGCATTTTCTGGATCGTGCTTCGGACTCACTGAGATTCCTGACGTGGTACGGCTTATCTTATGAAGATCTAGTGGATATCTATATGCCCACAGGAACTATCGAGTTGTTATCTTTTTAAATTCTAAATTAGTTAATTTTCTATTTCCCAGTTTAGAGTTGTAATAATGGAACTCTAGTTTGAATGGATATTTATGAAATGGAATTGATATTTTCTCTGCTCATTATGTGCCATTTGTTGATATTTTGGTAACGGGTCGGTCGTGCGATCAACTATCACCTGCTTCCGTCGATTGTCACGATCCGTTCCGTTACAAATGGTATCAGAGCTAGAGTTCCTCTGGGCAAGGATATTCACATATCTTAGTGATCTAAGATCTATATGGGAGATATTTAGTATCACAACTCATTGATTTTGCCAATTTTTGAATCAGATGGCTCCTCGACGTGCTATTGAAGCCATTGCAGACCGTGACTCATCGACGAGCCAAGAGGCCGTCATGGGTATGCAGAGGCAGATGCTGGAGTTAATGACACTAATGACCCAGCAACAGAAGAGTCAGACGTCCAACTCGGGTGGACTGACTCTAAAGACCTTCATCCAGCACGATCCGCCCACCTTCAAGGGTGAGCATGAGCCGGAAAAAGCCGAACATTAACTAAGAGAGATGGAGCTGACTTTTGAGGCAACGGATTGTCCTGAGGAAAAAAAAGTGATCTTTGGGACATTTCGCCTGCGGGACAATGCAAAGGAGTGGTGGACTTCATGCAAGGGAATCCACTTTTCGGAGACTCCGGTCATTAAGTGGGATGATTTTGTTGAGCGCTTCACTGAGCGTTACATCCCTGAGCATGCTAAGGATGCTAAGCGTCAAGAGTTTATAAATCTCCGGCAGGGAAATATGACAGTCGAAGAATATGTAGCAAAATTTCAAGAATTGGAGAAGTATGGCAAGGGTATCTGCGCCAATGAAAAGCAACGAGTCAGGAAGTTTATAGAAGGCCTGAATGCGGGACTAAGCATGAAAGTGCTGACTAGAGGTCCCACGACCTTATCTGAGGCGGTTGCAGCAGTAGTGGAGATCGATGCAGCATACCGGAGGATACAACAAGTGAATCCTCGGAAGCGCCCTCACAAGCCGAACTTCAATGACAAGAGGCGTCACACTGCAATGAATGCCAAGAAGACAAAGACTGATGATGCACCAGCAAACATGAAGTACACATTTGAGGTGTGCCCGCATTGTGGTAGGAGGCATCCAGGAGAATGCTACAAGCTAACCATTACTTGCTATAAGTGCGGAGAAAATGGTCACTTCATGAAAGATTGCAAGAAAGATGTCAAGGATCAGAAGAAGCCATTCGAGCAGAAAAAGAAAGTAGCATGAAGAGTCTTTGCTATCACTCCTGAGGATGCAGAAGGTGCCAACACTACGGTGGAAGGTACTCTACTAATTGAAAACCATTTATGTCATTTTCTTTTTGATTCTGGTGCCACGCATTCCTTTATCTCGAATGCTTTTACGAGAAAGTTAAGTTTAGAAGCCGTTGAGCTTCCTTATGCACTTACAGTTTCTTCACCAATGGGTGATATCATTGCCTCGGGTATGTACTTAAAGGACGTACCTATTTTGATAAAAGAAGACACCCTCACTGCCAATTTGATATTATTACCCATCACAACTTATGATGCCATCTTGGGAATGGATTGGTTATGGGAGCATTATGCAGCGGTCTATTGTTGAGAAAAGAAGGTGGTCCTAAGTAGACCAAATACTGAGGAGATAGTTATTCGGGGCACCTGTAAGGGTGGAAGATTGATTATCTCATCCTTGCAAGCAAGCCGATTATTAGCTGAGGGTTGCATCGCATTCCTCGCTAGTATAATTAATACTGAGTCATCACATGCACGTCTTGAAGATTTGGATGTGGTCAGAGAGTTTGCCGATGTCTTCCTAGACGATCTTCCTGGATTACCTCGTCACAGAGAGGTTGATTTCTCAATTGATGTGATCCCAGGGACGGCTCCGATTTCTAAAGCTCCGTACAGAATGGCACCTGCAGAACTTGAGGAGCTAAAGAAGCAGTTACAATAACAGCTGGATAAGGGATTTTTACGTCCCAGTGTTTCTCCATGGGGAGCACCCGTTCTTTTTGTGAAGAAGAAAGATGGATCTCTTAGACTCTGTATTGATTATCGAGGTCTAAACAAAGTGACCATGAAGAATAGATACCCGTTACCACGCATTGATGACTTATTCGATCAATTGCAGGGAGACACAGTTTTCTTAAAAATTGATCTGCGTACGGGTTATCATCAACTCCGAATAAAAGAGGAGGATATACCAAAGACAGCTTTCAGGACAAGGTATGGTCATTATGAATTCTTGGTCATGCCATTTGGTCTTACTAACGCTCCTGCAGCTTTTATGGAGCTAATGAATAGGGTATTCCGAGAATACCTTGATAAATTTGTCATTGTATTTGTGGATGATATATTGATATATTCATCCGATTCGGAGCAGCATCGAGTACATTTACAGATTGTATTCGAAACTCTAAGGCGACACCAACTTTATGCAAAATTCTCCAAATGCGATTTTTGGCTGAATAGAGTCGCATTCCTTGGTCATGTGGTATCTAAGGACGGCATTGAGGTAGATCCAACCAAGGTAGAAGCAGTGATGAATTGGAGGCAACCCAAGAATGTTTCTGAGATCCGTAGTTTTCTTGGCTTGGCTGGTTATTATCGACGATTTATTCAGAATTTCTCCAGGATATCGCTACCATTAACAAAGCTCACTCGAAAGGATGTAAAGTTTGTATGGTCTGAAAAGTGTGAGCAGAGCTTTCAAGAATTGAAGCAGAGATTGACTACAGCCCCAATCTTGGCCCTACCGTCAGGTAGTGGAGGTTTTGTGGTGTATACAGATGCATCAGGCACTGGACTTAGGTGTGTTCTCATGCAAAATGGGAAAGTTATTGCTTATGCCTCACGACAGCTAAAACCGCAAGAGAGGAACTACCCAACTCATGATTTAGAGTTAGCAGCGGTAGTCTTTGCTCTTAAAATTTGGCGGCATTACCTTTACGGTGAACAATTTGAGGTGCTCAGTGATCATAAGAGACTCAAATACATTTTCTCTCAGAAGGAACTTAATTTGCGGCAACGACGCTGGCTAGAGTTCCTCAAAGATTACGACTTTGCCATCAATTACCATACAGGAAAAGCAAATGTCGTAGCAGATGCATTGAGTAGGAAATGGGAAGGTAAACTGTCTAGTTTAAAACTTCAATGGAAGATGATGAAGGATTTTGAAGATTGGAAGCCTTTCTTGAGCGAATCGAGAAAGATATCTTTTGCAGCACTCAAGATTCAACCAGAGATAATTGGGAAGATCTTGACTGCACAAAAAGTAGATGTTGATCTTCCTAAATATATAGAAGCATCTAAAAAGGAAGGTTCTGATTTCACCATCGGAATGGATGGAGCTATAAGGTACCGCAGCAGATTATGGATTCCAAGTGATAATAAGTTGAGGTAGGAAATTCTGGACGAAGCACACAGATCGATGTACACCATTCACCCAGGTACAACAAAAATGTATAAGGATCTGCAACGGAACTTTTGGTGGCCAAAGATGAAGAATGACATCGCAGAATTTGTTGCTAGATACTTGGTATGTCAACAGATCAAGATTGAACATCAGCGGCCTGCAGGACCTGTTCAACCCTTGGAGATACCTGAATGGAAGTGGGAGCACATAACGATGGACTTTGTCACCGGTCTACCCAAGACCACAAAACATCGTTATGACACCATATGGGTGATTGTTGACCGATTAACCAAATCGGCACACTTCCTACCTATCCGCTTGGATCAGTCGACAGATAGTCTAGCTGAATTATATGTGAATGAAATCGTCAGCCTTCATGGTGTTCCTGCATCAATTGTATCTGATCGGGATACACGATTTGCATCTCGTTTATGGAAGAGTTTTCAGGATGCTATGGGCACTCAATTGAAGTTTAGCACTTCATTTCATCCGCAGACTGATGGTCAGTCCGAAAGGACCATCCAAACACTAGAAGATATGTGCTTTAGATTTTATTGGCAGCTGGGATAGACACCTTCCGTTAGTGGAGTTCGCTTACAATAATAGCTATCATTCGAGCATCAAGATGGCACCCTATGAAGCATTGTATGGGAGACCTTGCAGATCACCTTCATGCTGGAGTGATGTTGGCGAGAAGCACATCTTAGGACCGGAACTTGTTCAGACGAGTAAGCATGGTGTTGAGTTAATCAGAAAAAGATTGTTGGCAGCTCAAAGTAGGCAAAAATCTTATGCTGATCGTCACAAAAGAGAGTTGAGTTTCGGAGTTGGGGAGCATGTGTTCCTAAAGATTTCTCCAGTCAAAGGCATCTTGCCATTTGGCAAAAAGGGGAAGCTCACTCCCAGATATATAGGACCTTTTGAGATTCTGCAGAGGATTGGAGAGGTGGCATATCGTATTGCATTACCACCTCAATACTCGAAACTTCATGATGTATTCCATGTGTCTATGCTGAGGAAGTACATTCCTGACCCTTCACATGTTATTGAGCATGAGGTCATTGATATTCAGCCAAACTTGACCTTTGAAGAGAAACCTATACGAATCGTCGATCGTAGAGATCATCAACTCCGTCGGCGCATAGTCCAGATGGTCAAGGTCCTTTGGCAACACCACCAAAAGGAGGAGGCTACTTGGGAACTCGAAAGTGAAATGCAGGAGAAGTACCCACAACTTTTCGGTATGTCCCTTTACTAAGAAATTTCGAGGACGAAATTTTTTTAAGGGTGGTAGATTGTAACGGCTTGGACCTTTTGGACCTTTTCAAAAAAAATTTCAAATCCACTATCTTGGATAAAATGGATTTAATTAATCCATTAAATCCTCTCTTTCTCAACAATAAAACCCCAAGAGTCCCCTACCCCACGTCATTTTTTGAGAGAAAGAGAGAGGGAGAGTTGGGGAGAGAAAGGGGATATCTCACCGGCATCCCTCTTCATCGTAGGAGAAGGCGACGTCGAATCCGAGGAGGAGAACGTGGATCCGTGATCGAAAGAGGTGCAACGACCGCATCGGGTAGAGTTAAGCTTGGATCGAGGTATGTATCGATTTTAGGATTTGATTTCTAAACGTGTGTATCGGTCTAGGTTCTCGTATATAAATTATGTTAAAATAGATCTTTCATATGTATCGGCTTTAGGATTTTGATTTCTAAACATATGTAACCGTTTAGGTTTTCGTATAAATATCGATCATGTTTAAATAGAACATTTAAACATATGTGTGGAACCCTCTCAGGACTATACCCTCATCAATTAGGTTCCATCGAGAAGGCTTAAGATTGATATGTGATGGATATGCGAACTTTCTATTGGAGTTAGCTCGAATCAGGATAATAGGATGCCGTTTATCTTTTTCTGGTTGAACAACGAAATAAAGAACCGGCATAATACATACTCATAATCATTAGATAATAAATAAATGTATAACGTCATTCACAAAATCTTGATAGAAAGTTGATAATTTTTGGGTTCATCAATGAATAGAACATCCGGTGATGACTCATTCTCAACATAAGAGAGAGTAGATAATGTCATGTATACACATTTTAATGCTACTTCATTTTCCTGAAATTATGGAAGTGGGTTTTATGGCAAATGATGTAAACTTGAATTTGTTACAGATACGTGTACATACACTTAAGATTTGAAAAAATTATATATATTAATCTTCTATCGTTGATCTTACAAAGTTTTGGGATATTAGGATTGGTTCGAAGTCACACTTTTTATCCATTCATTTACCGTCACTAGATTATGCGTGTAACAAGTAGAGTTTTACTCTCTAATAATGTTTAAATGATTATCAAAAACTAAATAAACGTCACACCCTCAGCATCCCTTATTAACGATATGCAAACAACCTGTCACAGTTTCTAATATAGCATCTGTATGCTATATTGTAATATGAAAAAAAATGAAACGGGAGGATGAGGAAAAAAAAGAGACAAGAATCGTAAGCATAAACTATAAAAGGTACATGTTGAGGTATTATACATATTATATAAATATGTGTATAATGATAGTTGATAACCTTAACCAAGATTAAGGCACAGACTCATAAGGAGTCACATGAACGACCGCAAGGGGTCGTATTAGCCGCAAGGGGCAACGCCGCAAGGGGCGTATAGTTGCAAGGAACCACAGAGGCAAAAGCTAAGTCCTCTACAGTTGTAGCTACACTGTCATGTCATGCCATGTACCGCAAGTGCCAGCGGTTAAAAACGTATAAAAAGATATGTAAATGAATGTTGTGCAAGAAAATGGTTTACAAAGGAAAACCATCATGAAAATGCAAGGAATTGTTTAATAAGAGAATGAACCATCACACGTTATGCTCAAATTGGTTTAAAAAGGTTAAACCATCAAGGTCATGGGGGCTAACATGTAAAATAGTTTATATGTTTTGTAAGTATGTAAATTGCCTAGTATTTTATGAATTATGCCCACAAGTAGAAATAAATGTTGTCATGCCTACTTATGCAATTTACCTACTTTACATGTATACCCATGTTTATGAAAGAAGCCAAACTAAACATGATAGGGATCGAATTTAGACATGCATGGGAATTATCTAGGCACGAAATGATGTGTATGCATGAAAATCCAAGTATATAATTTTTTTAATGGACCAAGGACCGTTAGAATACCCATGCATGGACCCCGATGCATACTGGGCATTAGGCTCATACAAATTATGTTTGTTAATTTCAGTTGAAGAACAAGGTTGATTGCATTTTCTGGATCGTGCTTCGGACTCACTGAGATTCCTGACGTGGTACGGCTTATATTATGAAGATCTAGTGGATATCTATATGCCCACAGGAACTATCGAGTTGTTATCTTTTTAAATTCTAGATTAGTTAATTTTCTATTTCCCAGTTTAGAGTTGTAATAATGGAACTCTAGTTTGAATGGATATTTATGAAATGGAATTGATATTTTCTCTGCTCATTATGTGCCATTTGTTGATATTTTGGTAACGGGTCGGTCGTGCGATCAACTATCGCCTGCTTCCGCCGATTGTCACGATCCGTTCCGTTACATTCTCAAATCCCGTTTCTGTGTGATTCAAGTTGACGCACTCCATTTCAATTCATTTTTTTTTGTCATTTGTATTTACGATCTGCCATTCGTGGCTTATCTCTGATTGAGGTCTAGTTCTCAATATCCTTTATCTCCGATGAGAGCAGAGTTGTATGCATCTGTCTAGTCATTGCTCTTAATCTCTAGCCGAGGCATATGTACTCGAGCTCCATTTGTTTTTGCAGAGATCGAGAATTCTCGCATTCGTCCACTCCAGATTGATCATATCCGGATATAATTGCCTAGAGCCAACCCTACGGTGGGAATCCAATTGATAATCAACTTTTACACGAGGATAGATGTCATAGATCAGGAGATCAACTTCCCGCGGAGCTTCACCGATCGCACGATTCCAACGCTCCACCACTGGCAGCGATTGTACATAGAACGATCGCTAGAAATCAGAATATTGCTGTGTGACATTGAGCATTGTTTTATCAATCCGGACCTTCGTCGGAGCAGAACAACGATTGGAAAACGAAGAGCATCTTCCGTGCTTGGATCCGTCACTTCAATTTGAGATAGAACCTCCAGATATCATCTGTAGCAGAACCCAGCACCGAGAAACCACTACGGCTCTGATCCACTCCTCCTTCACGGAATCTCGCCGCCTAATAGTTGCCTCAGGTAAAAAGGGGAAGAACAAGATTAACTCCAGGTCGAAATCCAGCCATTCGATAAAAATCCATCGGACGAATCAGATCGCAACTACCACCGCTTTAATGGGAGCACGCACTACGCGCATGCGGTTCCAAATCGTTTGGTGATATTGCTATATATCTCCTCCACTTTTAATTACTCACGTGCTGGTCCCCAGTTCATATTTTCCAGACTTTTTACATTCAAGCCCCCAACATTTCCTGAAACTTGCATCTATACCCCCTGTTTGTATGTAACTATCATACTATATACTCTACATAATAAATAAAAAATCAAAATATAAAAACACACTAAAATACTCAAAAATATTATATTTTACGTAATATCCAGTATTAAATACATTTAAAAAATAAACAAAATAGAACAAAGATTAATTAATAAAATCAATAAAAAATAGAAAATTCACAAAAACTTCAAAAATTCATAACTAACTCAATAAAAATTGTATAGGAACGCACAACCTATCATTTTGAAGGTATTTTCATCTATTTTCTACAGAAAATACAATAAAAATATTTTAACATCATTTTCACTTTTAAAAATCCAAAATACGTCACAGTTTTCCATTAACAATTACTTTTTACCTTAAAAATAAACCAAACACCATAAAAATCATAAAATCCTTTAAAAAGTCATAAAAACAGTAAAAATAAAATTAAACCATAAAAATAACAAAATAAAACCAAATAAAAATTAAAAGTACTTTGTAATAATAACAAAAAATCATAAAAATAATTAAAAATTACAAAAAACAAAATAAAATTCATAAAATTCAAATAAAAAATCCCGAAAAATCCCTAAAAATAAAATAAAAATTAGGAAAACCTAAAACCTAAGCTTTTCTATCGATTTTTCCTAGTTTAAACAGTTTGCCTCCCTGAGTTCGACACTCCCGTACGAATCCACTATACAAATTTGTTTAGGAGTATAAATAAAAATAAAGAAGATTAATTAACTTTAATCTTTTCTGATAAAGCTCACCTGGTCGATACGATGACCGAAATCTCTCTCTGACTCTTTTACAGGTTCAGAAGAAGACAAGCAGACCGGGTGGTGTTTTTTTCATCGGGCGGTGGAAACGGAGGCGGGATACGGTGGGGGCTGCAACGCGACGTCAGACAGGAGGCGCGAGCGGTTGACGGCATGACGCGGTGGGCGGCTGTGGGGATGCACGACCAGGGCCGCGTTCAGGCTGGAGATGCGGGCGAGAGGGAAGGAGGCGCATCCTGGAGGCTTCGGGTGCTCGAGGCGGAGAGCAGCCCCTGCGGCGCGCGGAAGGCCGCATGGGGGCTGAGAACGGCGGGGGATCGGCTTCGGCGAACGACGCGACGAAGAGGATCGCGGATCTGCACGATCTCGGTAGAGGCGAATGGCTCGAGGGTGGTCGACGCTGGCTGTTGTGGCTTTGCGCGGGGGTCACGCTGGCCAGCGGAGGGGGCTCCGGTGCTGTTCTGGAGGTTGCCACCGCGCACCGTCGTTCGCGGTAGTGGCAGGACGTGGCGGCGGGTGGAGGAGCAGGAGATTGGCGGGCGGTGCCGCTGGAGGAGGAGCGTGCGTGGAGGCGCAACTTCAGATTTTTTTATTTTATTTTTTTATTTACTGTAATCATAGAATATAATAAAAGTAAAAGTTTTTTTAATTTCTTTTTTTGAAACAGAAAATGTAAATAGAGATATGTTTTTTAGTTTTTTTTTTTAGTTTTTTAGATGAACCTGCAAAACAAATATTAGAGAGATAGAAAACAAATATGTGTATTTTTTATTTATTTCAATTATTTATCCACAAAATAGAAGATGTGAATGATGTGGATCTTGGCGAGGTGTGGAGGATAGATCCATGACTCCGACCACTGTGCGTAGTCGGAGATGATAGGTTGTGCGAGGTAGAACGTGAATGTCTAGAGATCACGAGTTGAGGCGAAAAATTCGATGTCGGAAGCAAATCAAAGTGTGATGAATTTTTTTAAGATCTAAAGACTAGTCAAATGAGATAAAATACGACATACGATTTACCTACGAAAAACGACGGGGAATAAAATATGGATCTCACCTTGGATTTGGACAAGCCGTGATGGCCTCGACGACAATCGGATCGTTGTCACCGACCAGATCGAAGGATGGACACCCTTCTGCAACGAATTGCTCTCGGAGATCGGGCTCCTCTCTCCAAAGATTGATCAAGAGGAAATAAGAGAGGAGGAGCCCATTAAAAAGAAGACAAAATAAAAAATAGAAAATATCTACAAATGAGGAAAGTGTTTATTGGTTAACTAAATAAATTAAATAAATTAATAAAATAATTAAATAATTACGAATTTCATATTTAAATAAATCAAATAAATTCCAAAAATGAATTAGCCACCTTAATGGCAGCCATTAAAGGTATGGAATACTATCCTATATACAAGGTAAGTATTTATATCAAATAAATCAAATAATTGAATAATTAAATAAAAATTTCGTAATTAAATTAAATTAAATAAATAATGTTAGATAATTAATTTTTTGGTAATTTTTATTTAAGGAAGTTAGTTGTATACACATATGTATACATATAATACACTATACATATATACAAATAAGGAAATAACTTTTAAAACACTATTTTTTTAATTTTATTTTTTATTTTATGTTTTTTATTTTTAATGAAAATAATATTTACAATTATATACAAAAATACATATGAATAAATATGTACAATGAATAGTGGTGAAACTGCACAAAACACCCTAGAAAACCGACTTTTCAACCGTAACTCCAAAAGTTATAAAATCAAGCCATTTGAAAGATAATTTAATTTAGAGTACAATGAAAGTGAGTTTGGTTCAATTTGAGTTCGTATGTAGTCGGAATTGATATTTCTATGATCGCATTGTGGCTTTTTCTGAGGGTGATAACATGTAATATATACATTATTTTATTTGACAATTATTTTTATTATTTACAAGACATTTTTATTTATAACTTTTATTTAAAAAAGTAATTATGTTGAGGTCAAATTATGTACAAATAAAATATTACAAATTTTATACAAATATACAAGGAATTTATGTACAAATTATTTTTTTTTTGGATTTTTGACAGAAGACCCCATCTCCCCCTACTTTATTCATGGTCGATCAGGTCAAGTCTTGACATTCTCTCGGGGTCGAGTCAGTCTGTATTTATTGCATAAATACCTCCCTTCATTTTCTTTTCTTCTTTATTCTTTTATTTTTGTACAAAAAGTGTTAAAAATGCAATTTTAACAAATGCATGCAAAATGGTAAAATTATGAAATTAATGGGTGTTTTACAAGTGTTTGACTAAGAAAATGAATCTAAAACAAAAGAATAAAGGTGATGAATCGTGGATTCATCACGTGCTCACCAAAGGAAGGAGAGATACCCTTACAAGGTGACATTGATCTCCACACCTAAGTGCAATCTCTATCGTCCAAACCTCCAGTGTACAACATCTGTTGATTGACCCATCGTGGCTCAATCTACGACATCACTTCGAAGGGCATTTGTGGCCGTTGCATCAATCTGATAACCTTGGAAGAGGATCCTCTGCTGTAGAGGGGATTGCAGCAGAGGTGTTGTAATACCCTTTAATTCCCTTTTTTATGATTTAGATTTCAAAATCCAACCTTATATATTAAATCTTAGATTAATGTTATACATATCTGATGAATCCACATTTCATCATCTTTATTCTATCATTTTGGCACCAAAAACCCTAGCAAATGCCTGTAAAATAGCATTAAAACCATCATCTTAGCATTCATGCATGTGCATCTCAACAGTGTGTAAATTACTGTAATTAAGGCCAAAATTATAGAATAAATAAAGAAAAGAAAAAGAATAAAATATTGTAAATATTTTATGACTCAAAACCCCCAAGACCTAGGCATCTTGATGAATAGGTCGACAAGGAATAAAGTAGGGGGAGATAAGGTCAGGAACACAGTCAAAACACCTATACTCTTTATTCATTCTTTATTCATTTTGGGACCTATTTTTGGTTCCACTTCTTATACATCAAATAAAGAAACTGTGTACATGAAAGTTGTAGATAATTTTATAAAGAAAAATACAAAATTGATTTCACAGAAAAATAATGTACAGATAAAAAGTTATGGTCTGAATAAAAATCCAGAATGCCAACTTCCCAGACCCGTATCTCACAAATAAAAACTCCAAATACAGCGTACTCACCTTTAATTGTATATAGAAGAAAATAATCTAATTAATGGTGGTGGTTTCGCATTTGGCGGAGCTACGGTTTGAAAGTTGACTTTTGGACCCACATTGTATACTTGTACATATTAAAATATTCCATTTATTCTTTATTTATTATTTTTATAACTCTATATTTTTATAATGTTGTAAATAATACTTATAATAATTATGTATAGAATCAGAATAAAAACATCATTAAAATACAAATAAAAATACTTGTATATATTCAATACATAGGTATATTACCTATATACATACCTATATAAACTACCTTTAGATTTTATTTAATATACAAATCATCTCAGAAAAATAAAATGAAAATATACTTATGTATATAAAAGTATGTTATAATTTTATAAAATACTAAATAAAAATAAGGAGATTAAAAATACATAAAATAAAATAAAATATCAAAATGCACAGGTATTATACCTATAAAGGGTTAAAAAGGTGACTTGTAAAAATATATGTCATAAAAATAAATAAAAATCAGAATAAAATACTACATAAAATTTTGAACATTTTTTATTTTATAACTTTTATTTAATTCGGCCATTTACTATTTTTAATTGAATTAATAAAGATTTTTTCCAGGGTTTTTCCTGGTTGGTCCACGTGGACCAACCAGGTGCTAACCCTAGTTGACTTCGGTCAACTAGCTGACCTACACCTATAGCCCCTGTCAGACTTGGTTTTTGAGCCACCTTGGTGGCTTTTTCCCAGTCGAGTCTTGCATGATTTCGTGTTACTTCCTTCTGCAAACATCTTCACCAACCATCCACCTATCTCGCCCAAGCTTAATCTTGGTCGTCGGACCCAAGATTTGCAAGATTTTCCTTGGTCTTTGGACCTCTGCCATCGGGGGTCAAACCAAATAAAACCGACCCCCCATTTTCAAATCAATTTCGAGTCCCCTTGGTCCACCCCTCTCCGCCTCTCTTGCGCTCCAAGCCTTGCCGGAGGTGACAGCTCCGCCGCGAGCCTCTCAGCCAAGGCGAACGAGGTCGAGGAAGACTCCAGCACCTCCGCCAATCGCCGGCGTCGAGGTAACCTTCATCCTCTGGCTCCGGCCATCGAGGGCCTCCACTCCGCCATTTCTTTATCGCATTTTATTCCTGTTAGCTTAGGCTTTAAAAACCCCCAAAAAATCAAAGATCCATCACGTATTTCGCCCATTCAACCATCATCGCCGGAGTGCAACTCCGGCCACCGTCAACCATTCCCCCTCGCACTTAGTTTAGGTCCACCAAAGGTCCAGGCACTTTGCCCTGGACCTTCTAACTCTTTTTGCAGGGTCAAAGCGCGTTGAATCGCGCCTGGGAGCAATTTTGAGGCTCACCGGAGTTCAGCCGAGCCATCCCAGCTCCGCCACCTTCGCCTGAGCACCTCGGCCGTCGCCGAGGCATTTTGTAGCCCCCAGGAGGTAGACGACGACCCCAGGAGCCTCCACGGCCATTTTGAAGCACATTCGTCGCCGGAGGAGGGAGATCGAGGTCGGAGAAGCTCACCTTCGCCGGCGTTCTTCCCCGTTCTTGCAACCCTCTTCCCAGCCGTTGGATCGAGGAGGAGTCCCAGATCGCACAGTTGCCGTTGGATCTTCCTCAGCCTCGACCGTCAGATCAACTCAGGAGGATCTAATCTTGGCTGCACATCCGCGAAGCGCCATCGGCCGTCTACAACGCGCCACGTGTTTAAGTGGCCCTCCATCCGCCGTTGGATCGCGCGCAAGAGGGTATTTTGCAACTCACCCCTTGCGCATTTTTGTATTTAATATTTAGTTTTTAAACTTTCGTCTGTAGCTTAAATATTTTGTAATATTTGCAAGTAGGCCCCCAAACTTTTGATATTTGCACTTAGGTCCTCCGCCACGTCACCTCACGTGACCTGTACACGTGAGGTGGGGGCATTTTGCAGAGGAACCCCTGTACGTTTGGGTATTTCTTTTTGGTCCTAAAATTTTGGCGTTAAGTGTAAAAGTTTAGGTTATTTTGCAACTAAGCCCCCAGGATTCTCTGATATTGCATTCCAGACCCTCCCAGGCGCGTGCTAGTCACGCGCCCTGGTGGGTAATTTGTGGGCATACCCCAGCGGCTTTTGTAATTGCTTTTTGGTTCCAAAACTTGAATATATAGTGTAATATTTTGTGGAAAATTGCATGTTAGCCCCTGGATGTTTTGAATATTGCATTTATGCCCTTGCCAGGCCTGTTTAACATTTGTATGCTTGTTGTATTTATTTGAGTGATCTTTTTAACTCCAAAAATTCCACAAAAATAGGCTTAAGTTTCTGGATAGGTGTACTCTAACGCCATATATTTAGTTTTTGATTTTATTTTATTTTTATATTTATTAAAAATCAAAAACAGCCTTTTTGTGTACTGTCTACCTTAGAAAATACCAAAAAAATATCAAAACACCTCCAAAAATTTCAAAGAAATTACATAGTGTCTACTTTATCCTATTTTAGTGTCAGTCCAAAAATCAGCAAAAACTTCAAAAGAAAAACACCAAAAAAATTAAAAACTCTTAAAAACTTCAAAAAAATATAAAAAATAGCAGAAAACTCCAAAAAATATAAACTCAGCTTCTGTTTATCCCTTAGTTTATTCTCTTTATTAGAAAAATGGTGTGAAACATTTTTGAGTACTGGTTGCTATTTTTAAATTACATTTTATTCACAGCCAGCCTTAGTTTCACTGTTTTCCTTTATTTCAGTCTTTAAAAATACCAAAAACACCTTGAAAAATCCCCAAAAATCACAAAAACAGTAAAAAACCCTAAAAATACCAAAAACATTTTATTTCTGAATTTTTGAGTATTTTGGTGCCCTTTTATTAATATTTTAACTTGTCTTTCTTTATATTGTCCTTACTTTCCAATATTGAAAAAAAAGAAAAAAAATATAAAATATAAAATATAAAAATCAGAAAATTAAAAATCAAATACAAAAAAATATAAAATTAAAATAAAAAAATTAAAAAAAATTAAAAATTAAAAACCCACAAAAAAATTGATTGACTTGCTTGCTTAGTGTATACACATCACACACTCACACACTTGTGCATTCATTTGCTTGGACTACACTGTTTGCTCCCTGTGTTCGAACTCTCTGCATACTTGCCCTTTACATCTTTTGTGCAGAGTTAAAAATAAATTTTAACTCCACATTTATTTCTAATTGTTGATTTTTAGTGTGGGTTAATTGTTGATCTTAGCAGGATTTAGCGTGGTCAACACACGACTGAGTTCACGCTTTGTGCTGAACTTAAGACCACCTATTTTCGGCCAAAATCAATATCCTCCAAATTTCGCTTAATTATAAATTATTTGCTATTTTATCTTAATAGTCAAACATTCAGTCAAGATCTAATCAACTTAAACTCCATTTAAAGAAGACACGAATCTTCAATCATTAAGATAAAATAACAAATAATATCAGAATTAAATGAAATTAAGAGGATATATAGAGCATTAATCTAAGATTCAATCTATAAGGTTAGATTTTGGAATTTAGATCACAAAAAAATTAAAAGGGGATTACAACACCTCTACTACAATCCCCTCTACAGCAGAGGTGTTGTAATCCCCTTTAATTTTTTTTTGTGATTTAAATTTCAAAATCCAATCTTATAGATTGAATCTTAGATTAATGCTTGAGTATTAACCATCCACGCGGCACAATAAGCACCGCTTGATTAAGTATTGCCAACAAATCTTCGTTGCCCGTGTCAAAGAGGGGGGAGCGTGTGATGTGAATCACGTGCATAGTTCTTTTGCACGAAAGCTCTTGTAGATTCATTCAATCGCATATAGGCTCTTCCCTTCTAGATATGCATGCCTATCTCATTTGCACACGGGAAGAGTTACACGCATGCTCCTCTAAGTTCTCGGTATCACAAAGATGTCCCCTTTTTGGTCTATTAAGCTTAATTATAGTTTGCAGAAATTGCAAGCAGAACCTTGAGTTGAATGCTAATAACTTCTAAACCCTTGAATATTTTGAATGGGAATTTTTGTAACTTTAAGTGCAACTTATACTCTACATCATGAGTTTGATCAATTTTCGTGTATTTATACATTTAATTTTAATTTTTGAATTAATGTGCCTCTTTTGATGTTTAATTCATTTTACATCCATATCATGCCAAATTTTCTGATCTGTGGATATTCCGTAGATCTTATGTGCATCTATTAATAACCCAAATCTCGTAAAGAAATATTGTAGTTCGAGCACCGTGGAATTTTTTTTGCAAGTTTTGGCTTGGAGGTATTATTTTAAGCACGTAACTGAATGTCTTTCTAATGCCACAATTAAAGGTTTTTTTGTAATTTATTGGAATTTTATTATCGGTGATTATTATTTATTAAACAAAAAAGAGCATATAAGGGTTCTATCTTATTTTATTTTTCATTTATTCATCTTCACTCCAAAATTATGGAAAAGATATAGTCGGGACTATTTTCATGTAGTTTAGCATATCTAAATTTGTTGAGAGAGATATTTATCTAATGTCCAGAAACCTAAGAAAATAAAAAACCTATGAAATATCATCAAAAATCCATATAAATACAAAAATAATAAAAGAAGAGTGTTTTGGAAAGCTTGTGGACTATTTTCTAGAAAAAATATCTTTATATGTTATTCCCTCTTTTGGAACCAAAATCTATTTTCTTGAGTTCCCTTATACTACTTATATTTTATTTTCAAAACTTATTTTGCCCCCCCCCATTTTGTCATGGTTTTAGAAACACCCAAACACATTTGAAAAAAAAACATATAAAAATCTCCAAAATATTGTATCTATATTTTTATTTTATTTTAACAATAGTTTTTCTATTTCTAATTCTTTTTTTCTCTTTTACATATAAATATTATACATATTTTATTATTTCTTATGTTATAAATTGAAGTAAAATTTTAAATTTTAAACATTTTAAAAAAATCAAAATTTAAACCCAGTTAAAAATACTCAAAAAGACATTTGAGAAGGTACTAGAGAAATTTCTCAATCTCACTATATTGAGAAGATAGTATAGAAATTTGGATATCAAGATTGCAACGTTGTAAGCATTCCTTTTGATCCATCCAAAATGTGTTTTTAAGAATAATAGTGGAGTACCTATAGCTCAGCTAAGGTATTTGCAAGTGATTGGAATCTTAATGTGTTTTGCAAATTTCACAAGATATGATATTTAATTCTCGATTGCAAAGATGAGTAGATATACTAGTTGTCTTGACTGTACTCAATGAGAGTCTCTGGATCGAATACTGAAGTACTTGGAGGGAACTATTTCCCTTAGTTTGTATTGTGTTAAACATCCATATGTACTGGAAGGATATAGTGATGCAAGTTGGATATGAAAAATAGAGGAGTATGGAAGTAATGGTGTAGCTGGGTATGTTTTTACCCTTGGAGGTGGTGCTCTCTACCTTTGAGGTTGAGATGTGTGCTTTGTACCCACTATAATTGAGGTTGAATGATTATGGGAACTTCTTTAAGAAATTCCCATTTTATGTCAATCAATTCTTG
Organism: Ottelia alismoides; assembly: GCA_037367405.1. NCBI lineage: Eukaryota > Viridiplantae > Streptophyta > Magnoliopsida > Alismatales > Hydrocharitaceae > Ottelia > Ottelia alismoides. The sequence continues at coordinate 372,073 of JAZKJV010002155.1, forward strand.
CGATCTCGGTATATTGTGACAACATGATCACAATTGCCAAGATTAAGAGTTCAAAACTCAATCAAAAAATAACGAGGCACATACAAATAAAACTTAGATGTTAAGAGATTTGGTGTCTTGAGGATTGTTGGTTGTGGATTTTGTTGGATGCAAAGACAACACATCATATTCGTTGACTAAGGGAGTTGATGGATCTTTAGTACAAAGTCTAGACCTGAGATGAGACTGAGACCCATTAGTAGTTCCTCTACAGTAGCAACCAAAACTACCTGAGTAGACATCCCACAAAGTAGGTTCAATGCAGTAGTACCAATAATTTTTTTGAATCTCTTTTTCAAATTGCCGATTTCATGTGGGGTTGTTTGATTTAAAACTATATAATTAGTTTTTAGCTTGGCAAGCCTATACAATTACATTAGATTAACTATTTGATTTCAATTGGGAAACCAAATATTATTGGAGGGAAGTCGGGAATTCTTAAATTTGAAATAAAGAGTTTGGGTGGATTTCTAATACCACATCTAGTAGTTCTAAAATTTTAGTGGATTTTTATATGAGTTCATAACCCAAGCTTTGTAGCAATAGTACAGATGAGGAATGGAGGACCACACACACACACACAAACTATTGAATTCAGATTGTGAGGGAGAGGATCGTATGGTCCTCATAAGGCGGGACCTCAATCGTCTAAGTGACCTCTTGTTGAAGAGGATTTTACGAGAGTATAGAAATCTCATAAGGCGAGAGATCTAGTCGATGCGGCGATCACTCACGAAACCCAATCTTCAGACAACAATTAACCCACAAATGAATATCAAGCAATGCAAAATAGAATGTGGAGTTAAAATTTATTGTAACCATACAACAAAGATGTGTATAGTGTGCAAGTATGTGTAGAAGTCGAACTCAAGGAGCAGAAAGATGATAGAACGGGCAAATGAATGTATAAAAGATGATTGTGAGCTTCTTGTCTATATGTTTTTATGTGGGTTTTTAATTCTCAATTATTTTATTTTATTTTATGTTTTTATATTTTGCTTTTGAGTTTGTATTTTGTATTTTCTTTTTACGTTTTCATATTTTTATAATTTTTTTCTTTTTAAATATCTAATATAGGATATATAAGAATATTTATACAATGTAAGCTAATATAGATATAAATACTAATACAAATATTCAAAATAAAGGAAATAAAATATTTTTTAGTTTTAAATGTTTTTTTCCTATTTTTGTGATTTTTCAAAATTTTTTGTTAATTTTATATATTTTATAGTAAAAAATACCCTAAATTAGGGATTAATTAAATACCTGAAATTAAAATGGAATTAAAAATAGCAAATCAAGTCCAAAATTTTTGGAATCAATTTTAATATATTGATAATAATATAAATAAAATTATAAGATAGAAAATATTATTTTTGGAATTTTTAGGAAATTTTATAGATTTTTATGAAGATTTTTGGATTTTTTTTCAATTTTTAGGTATTTTCTTTTGTAGTTTTTATGAATTTTTGGTTTGGAGTTGTAAAAATAACTAAATAAATATGAAAAGTATTTTTAAAATTTTTTAAAAAGATTTTATATTTTTAGGGATTTTATACCGTAGACAGGGCCAAAATGTACTTAAACAATTTTATAAAATAAGAGGAATGTCTAAAAATGAAATACAAAAATGTAGAGTGAAACTACACTACAACATGCACTTAAGTATATTTTTTAAGAAATTTTCAAGCACAAATGCTATTTGTAATAAATCAAGAAAATGCACAAAAATATTAAACTAGTAGGGGCATATATGTAGATTAAATTAAGCTCAAGGGCCTCTCTGCAAATTTTACATAATATTACAGCAGGAACAAAAAGTTATTGGATTAAATACAAATATCCAAAACCGCAAGGGTCTCTGGGCACCTTACGTGGATGGCCACGTGAAGTGAGCTGGTAGAGACTAATATGCAAATATCACAAGTCTAGGGACCCTTTATGCAAGTATTACAAAACTTAAATAACAACTAAGGAAAGTTTCAGTTCTAATATGTAAATACAAAAATAACCGGGTTAAAGTTGTAAAATACCTAGTCCTAGCATGGGAACGGACGACGTGGATGCTCTTACTTAGATACATGTCACGTCCTCGCCTCACGATGATGGTTCGTTGCTGATGGTTGCGATTAGATCTCACGTAGGAGATCAATGGTTGTGGATTGCAAAATCTGACGATAACTTTGCAATCTAGACGTCGTTCTTTATCCAGCGGCGGGGAGAGACGGTGGACGAACAAGGAAGAAACCTCGTCTGAGCGAGCTTCTTCCAACAAGATTGCCCCCTCCGTCGTCCTATGCTGCTCCACAATTGGCCCAGATGTTCTGGTTTAGTATGTATGTGTATATTTCTAATTTAAGCGTGATTGTCCCTGATACCTTGTTTGTTCCATGCAATGCAAGATAGTGTATATATAACGTCCGTACCGTTATCGAAGAAAACCGGCACTGACAACTTGTTGGATACATACTCGAATGCATCAGTTGTCAATACTCAAAATGCTTAAATCTAAGTTGTCAAGTAGCAGTCTCCACCACTTATACACGTGCATACTGTGAGTTTCTGATGTGAGAATATGTTTTCAGGGTTGGGTGTTTTTTTAGAAAATGATTAAGATTTCATTCATATTTCCAAAGCGAGAACCATAAGGGTGCATTTGGTTAGTGGGTTAAGCCGAGTGAAACTGGTAGAGGGTAACATGTTTTTGGGTTTTGGTGTTTGGATAGAGGGTTAAACTGTGGGTGGGTTAGAAGTGGTTTTGTTGTGATATGATTGTATTGAAGTTTAAAAAAATGAGTAGTTATTGTGATGTGATTGTATTAAAGTTTGGAAAAGTGAGTAGAAGTGGAGTAGTTTATAATTTTATATGATATGATGGTATAATAT